>JAUMHL010000004.1:20897902-20915258 GCA_032362345.1 Sandelia bainsii
CCATGTGTAATGATGGTAACACAACTGAAGACATGTATCTTTTCATGAAAAACATGGTCATTCCTATGTGTGTCCAATCTTTTGACTGGTAGTGTATGCATACTCTCCAAACTAGGACCACAAGAAGTAACCAAATATCGGTCAATGAATTAACTACTGATGGATAAAGTACTGATAAAACTTCCTAAAAAAAGATTATTAGTAACAAAATAAAAGCTGTAAATGTGAGGCCGACACATTAGTTAAAAGAATTTTTAGAAATTAGAAATGGTGGCAATTCTATTGTAGTTACTAGTTTGGTTTTATCCCCTTTTTGTCTTTTGTTAAATGGAAAAGTAAAAAGTGAATAAACACATAAACAACATCTTCTTCATACCTCACACTGTGTATTTTTAGCTGCACATCAACATACATACACAGAAAAATGACCATGTCATTGAAAGAGAAGCAGATTTTATAACATCAAATTGATCAGAAATACGGTTTAGACTTGTCTATATTGTAAATGACTATTAGAGCTGGAAACAGATCTTTATTAAAGGAATATTTACACAACACAAACATTAGCACTGTCTCCTATAAACATGTTATGTTTGCTAATGCAGGAGAGCTGTATCTTTTCGAGAGAAACATGGTCATTCCTACAGTATGTGCATCCACATGTTTGACTGGTTGTGTAAATCACACAGTAATCGAGGCGTGCTTGTGTATTGTCTATTGCCCGTGTGTGTGCGTGAGCAGCGTGAACTCATACATACAAATAAATCCATCCATCCATTTTCCTAACTGCTTGTCCTTGTAAGGGTCACGGGGGGGTGCTGGAGCCTATCCCAGCTGTCATCGGGCGAGAGGCGGGTTACACCTTGGACAGGTCGCCAGTCTATTGCAGCGCCGACACATAGACATACAAATAAATATTTTTGTAATTTGCACTTCGCTTTTGCAATTGTACTGCTAAAAACATCTAAAAACACTGCAACATACATCACACTTTTTAGAAAAAGAGGAATCCCCAACAATCCCTAAAGAAGCTGGAACCTTGACGGACTGGAAGACACGAGGTTATTATTCCATATCTTACGTGTTTGCAACCTTTCTCAGGTGACAAGACAAAACCCCCGGCTTCACAGCAGATCACACACCCATCCCCCAGAATGACAGAATGCTGAGGCAAAGGTGATAAAAATAGACACGTTGAAAGAGCGAATGAAAGAACTGAAGAAGCAGAGCGACATACTGAGAGAAAGAGACAGAGATCCATCAGACATTCTCCGTCCACTTTCTGCTGTCTGCCCTTGAGCTGTGCTACGTCTCCTGGGACAGTCTGTACTCATCACCTTCACACACACAAACACACACACTGTCAACCTGCCCTTGATCACTTCCCCTTCCCTACACACACACACAGCAGTGCTGTGAATGTGAATTATGTATCAGTTTCACATAAACACTCTTCACAGAGTGTCTCAGACAGACAGCAGCAGAGAAGATGAGGCAAACTCTGCAGGATGGGAACAAGCTCTCTTCATGGACCTGCAGAATAATGCTGGTGGATTAATGTCTCACTAACTGCTCGAATGCTTTTACACATAAAGCGTCACACATCCACAAAGACGCTTTGCTTCCTTTTTTGTTTCACCTGCAGAACGGACTTTTTAAACTCATGTGAATAAATTGAGTATAAACTCATTTTCTCTTTTAATGACTGTATCTTACTGGTCAATAGGATCTTCCACATTAGTGTATCCCATCATGCCTCTGGCTCAGTCCATTCCCAGCGGTGGAGAACAACATGTACGGAGAGAATGACACTGACAGACCTGTTAGAAACCTTATTAAAAGGTACAGACGCCTGCTAAACAAACTGACTAACTTATTAATGGTATTAAATATATATATATTAGTAATTATCACCATCAATCAATCTGAAAAGAAAATCATTACTACACTTGAGTCCATGTCACTCAGCCTGACAGCGACATACACTAAACACAGACACATAGAGCCCCCCCTCATGGAGTATGTCCTCACATGGCACAGTGAGCATGCATGTAGCCTGAGGGTACGATGAGTACTAGTTACTGTTACTAGTTAGCAGTGTGTAATGTTTTAGCTGTGCTGTCAGTGACGGAGGTGATGTGCAGCACGTCTCCATCTCATTTCACCACTGCTGACTCTGACGGAGTTTACAGCTGCACTTTTTCTACATAGCACATAAAAAAAGACATTTTCTTCATATCTTTGTCGCAGGTCTCTGTCCTGATGAAGATGATTGTGATGAGCACACTTCACGTGAGCAGTGAACATGAAGAGGCTCGACACTGCACTACACTACACTACTGTTTCCCCCGGTGAGGAGGAACACACCACATACCTGAGTGAGAAACACGCTGTAACTGAAGTGTGGTCTTTATGTTCTAGTACTAATCTACCAACATGTGACAAGCCTCTAATGTGAGAGCAGACAGTCACATAAGGACAAAACTAATTTGAATCATCAATGTAAAAACTACAAACTCTCTTTTTTGTTTTGTATGTGAATTCTTACTTTGGCGCCATCCACTGGCTGTACAAACAATGACAGAGAGGCTTTTATTTTGTAGGCCTGTTTACATTGGGGGCCTGACACTCCAGCAATTTCCATTCAGGTAGAGAAGTGGTCAGAAACTGTGCAGCAGTGCTCCAAACCTCATCTCTGTTACTCCCTGTAGTGACCTAAAACCATGCATCACTTCCCACAATGCACTCTGAGAGCATCTTCTGTCTGACGCTCCCAGTCAGGAGAATGTGTGTCCACACCCTCAGTGTTCAGTGTGAGGCTGCACTGATGCAGATGTGTAAAGGTTGCCTTCCTGTTTCCAGCAAAGACAGAGAGATGAGACCAGCAGAGTGAGAAGTCTCATGGTATTAACAACAACCTGGATACTGAGATTGTCCCAAAGTCTGACCATAAGGAAGAGGAAACTCACATCCTTATTGTGGAGGGCTTTCTGCTTTACACCTACGGACCTTTGATCGACGTGCTGAACCAACGTTACTTTATTTCCATCCCATATGAAGAATGCAAAAAGAGGAGGTGCTCTAGGAACTACACGGTGCCAAACCCCCCCCCGGCCTGTTCGATGGCCACGTCTGGCACATGTACTTGAAACACAAGAAAACCGCCCCCCCCAATGCACCCAAGTAGCCTAACGTTGTTGATTTCCAGAGAGTGAAGGGGGGGGACGAGTACGAGAGAGGCTGTGAAGGATAACAGGGTAACAAAGAGCTCATGTGTGATCACTGAGACATGTTCACACTGGATTAAGTGAACTGGGGCAGCAGAATACTCCCCCATGTACGACAGAGCTCAGTGTGGATGTAGCCGCGCACTGTAAGGTCAGTCACAGATCTGAACTATTATGGGATGTATGAACACACACAGTCTTGCTTTATCCCGGGTGACTGATCAGAGGAGCGGCTGTTGAGCCGCACAGGGCGGGAACACGGAGGTGGGAGCCCGGCTCCTTTGTCCCTCTGCAGCCCCGTCCTCCCCCCAGTTGTGGCAACGTCTCTCGTGCAAAACATGTGCGTCTGTGATCCTCCACAGAGTAGGGGGAGCAGGGGGGTGGTTATAATACACGACGAGCCTTTATCGAGAGCAGTAACTTCAGTCAGTGAGTGTGAGCAGGACGTAACGTCACCTCTTTGTCAGGACGCATCTGCGCTGCGTTTTCAAAAGTTCGCACTCTGCCTGTCAGAGACGCAGCGTTACGTTACGAACAACGCCTAACGTTAGCTAACAATCCCACCGCCCACCCCCCGCCAAGATGCGTGAACAGCACCGGCGCTAAAGCCGTATGAAGCGGCCACAGCGCCGAGGAGGAACAGAGCGTGACGGAGCGAACAAAGCGCCAGTCACAGCAACAACAAACAGCCAGAGCGAACACAGCGACGAGCAGAAGCTAATCCGAGGCTGACGAGCGGCTCAGGGCGTAGTAAAAGCCGGAGGCTGCCTCGTATGTTCCCACTTACCGTCTCTTTCCTGCTCGTCTTCGTTCAGTCCCTCACAAATAAGAGTGAGTCCACATTGTGTTTTACGTCCACAGCCCGCACACAGCTACGACTGCTGCTCTCACTGCACCGCAGGCATCAGGCGCTGTGTGGTAGACGGGTCTCCCCCTGTGTGTGTGTGTGTGTGTGTGTTAGGATGAAACGCCTTTTCTCCTCCAGGAGCTGCATTGTTGACATTGGCTCCCTGACGTCATGCAGGCCCTCATTCACAACAACGGCCAAGCCCCCCTGCTCTTACGATGACGGAGACGACCCCCCCCCCTCCTGTCCTGGCGATGCAGCTGAGATGTTGACGCTTTTTCTGCCGCCGTGGGCTGTGAGATGCTCACTTCTAGTCCATCATCAGTAAATAGGAACCTGGATGATCTAAGAATATTTGTTCAGTCTGTAAAATGTCAGAGAGAATAAAAAACAATGAGTCTCCAGTTCCCTAAAAAAAAAACCACCCAGCTATGACAAAGATAGAGCTGAAGATGTCGTTTATTCTTATCACAATAGCTGCTGGTTAATTAACTAAGTTTACTATTTGATTTATTGACTGTTGGTGAAATAAGAAGATCTTTGTCTTGGCTACTTCTGAAACCCTCCATAGGGATCACACAGAATCACTTCCTCTGCCTCCATGTCTGCAGCCCATGTGGCCTTCCTGAACGAGCCAGTAAGAACAATATGTTTCCTAACATGATGCACAAACCAGCAGAGTGGTTAGACTGATGGTTTGCCACAGACAGGCACCTCTTGAGCCTCATTCTGAGCGACTAGATTCAGATCAGCCCACATTCTCAATGTCAAGATGTTAAAAATAGCCAGAACTGATTTGTACAGCTCCTCTGGCTGCTAAGATCAGCTCAGCTTGGGAACGTGATGTTCTCAGGGAAGGATCCATGGGTAGTCAGATAAGGTTAGATTGACAAAGAAAAGACAAGCTAGCTGGTAACACCTGCCACCTGTTTGTTGATACAGCACAATTATTAGCAGTCAGTTAGATTGATTTTGAATTAGATTTTATGACTTCAAGACAATTTACTTTGAGGAAGAAGCACAAACCATTAATCAATGTGCTGTTCATCCGAGTGAAGCCATGTGGTCCAGTTCTCCTAACATTACATCGTTGGCTGCTCAGGTGGTAGGGTCAGGGTTAGATATTGATGTCTGTTGTTCTGTTCCTCTGAAATCTCACTGAGCAGCACAAAGTCAGAAAATCTGCCTAAATGAATTCAGTGTACTGTAGAGTGCCACTAGCTCTGATTGTGTCTTATTACACTTATGCTGATGACATAGTGATGTATGTAACAGTACTAAACACACTGAACACATTACTCTGAAAGAACACTTCCCTTTGCCTTTAAAGGGGTCATGTGATGCTTTTCATGTTCTGATGTTATACACTTTTGTGAGGTTGGGTTCCCGCGTTACACATAGTCCAAGACCCAAAGCTTGAGGTGAAGGTGTGTTTGCTTGCTGGCAGCTAGTGAAACGCTCAGGTTTCAGTATGGACAATACACTATGTTTTTGAGAGTTCTTCTCTTTTTTTTTTATCATGACATACTGTACTGATCACCTTAGAGAAATTGTTTTTGCCAGACAGTACATGTCAGCTACTTCAGGGTTTCAAGGACAACTTGACATGTAGTCTGGAGGGACTGGGAATTGAACCACTCACTGGGGTTTGTAGACAACTCCTCTACCCACTGGGCAACTTGCCGTCCATCTGGCATTCACGACTGTTTTCACAACCTGCCCCAGGTGGCAGTTGGCAGGTGGTGGAAAACTATTGTGTTTTATCAATTTGTTGAGTTGAGTTGCACAGTAACAATATTACTATTAGCTGGACAAAAACGTATTGTTTAGTCCATGTTTTCATGTGGACTGGTCATCTGTCTGTACAGTTGACTGAGACACTATCCAAAGCCGGTGAAAGATAGCGGTGGTGCTGTTTCTGGACTTAGTTCGACCCCACAGAAGTTTTCCATGAGCCGACCAATCAGAAGTGTGTGTGTGCATGTGTGTGTGTGCGTGTGTTTTTATTACATGTCAGTATATCGTTGTGAGAACAAATTTTAGTTTGAGTCTGTCTGAGTGTTAAAGCTTGGTTTTGGGGTTAGGATAGAATCAGGTTTAGGTTGGGGTTAGAAAACTAGTTGATGGTTAAGATTAAGGTAAGAAATTATGTCAATGAGTGTCCTCACAACTACAGAAAGACGTGTGTGTGTGTGTGGGCGGGTGTTACGACAGAGCATGTCAAACTGTTGTTGAAGGGAGGTCTGGGATCTATAAAAACCATGCATGCATTGAACCAGAGATATAAATGATGTCAACATTAATAACCTGCTGTACTGTAACCGCTGCTGATGACAAGTGTTCTCACGACTAATTGTTCCACCTAAGCTGTGTGCCACGTTAGCCATAAATCAAAGTAATACTTAATATCATCTAATTGCTTCTTCCTAAATGGCCTGTTTAAAGATGGGAACTAAACTGAGCATGAAATTAGAAAAAGAGTCAAATAATATATTCTGGGTATATACAGACAATTTCTAAAGCTCTGTTACTAATTGCTGCATATTTTCACATATTCGTTTAGTGTTTACAGAGGTTCAAACAGACTTTATAAATTTTAACACATGGTGATAGTAGGTTAGTGTTCCTGGGTGCCACTCTTCATGGAGTTTGCATGTTCTCAAATACAGGTTCTTCCTGTGCAGGTTTCCTCTTATAGTCCAGAGACTAATGGAATTAATGGAAAGACTGGAAACCTGTCCAGGTGTACTCACCTGTCAACCAATGTGACCTGGATGATGATTTATGTCTCTTTGTCTTGATCAGTAATTGAAAACATATTTTAATGTATACAAACCTGCAATGTTTTGGGTTCACACACGTCAGTCGATGGTGTAATACTGGTTTCGATGTGTCCCTCCGTCTCTCCCTCTCAGTATGTCTCTGTTGCATTCCCTCTTGTGCATACTCCAGCTCATACAAGCGCACTTCTATGAATCTATCACATGGACTAATTTCCTACTGTGTTTCAGATACACTTAAGCCTTTCTGAAATCAACATCGTCAAATCAAAATATACTGTACATACATCACCCATTTAGCACTAGTTTGTTAAATGTGCTTTAGCAAGTTGATGGCTAATAAAAACAGACATTTTTGGTACCAATCAACAAGCTTCTGGCAGAACTCTGGTTGGATGTTTGACTGGTTGAAATTAGTCAGCACAGAACCAACTTTTAAGCACAGTTCTCAAATGTTCTATAGGGTTGAGGTCAGGACTTTGGGAAGGCCATTCTAAAGTCTTAATGCTAGCCTGCTGTATCCATGCCACAGCCAGCTCTGATGTGTGTTTGGGGTCACTGTCACAGTCCTGTTTCAACTGTCTAATAATCAACTTAGTGCAATGCAGCAGGCAAAACAGCCCCAGAGCATGATGCTACCACTACATTTAAAGGTTAGCACAGTCTTTTGTTGAGTTGAAAATCTCTACTCCAAACATACCCCTGGTCATTGTGACCAAAAAACACCATCTCTGTCTTGTCTGACCACAAACATTCCTCCAGTAGGTTTTTCCTTTGTCCGTGTGGTCAGCTGAAAGCTTTAGTCGAGTCTGAAGGTGTTAATTTAGGAGCAGGGGCTTCATTCTTGGACAGCTTTCAGTCCATGGTGATGTAAAACTTGTGTTCTAGCAGCTTCCAGTTCATGGTAGACCTGTGTCATGATGGTTCGTGGGTTGTTCCTGACCATCTGAACCAATATCCTCTCAGCTGAAGCTGACAGTTACTGACAGTTGTGGCTACACCTCCCAGTAACTTGTATTTATGTACAGTTGTTTGAACTGATGATCTTGGAACCTGCAGTTGTTTAGACATGGTTCCTTTGAGATATCTTGCTCCATACTAAATTCATCAGTAACACAGTACTTCCAGCACAGTACTGTGTTACTGATGAATCCGTCCTGCACAAAGATGATAAAAAGTGATCATGAAACATCATTTAATCATTTCTGTCTGTGGAGTAAAAGGTGGTTTTGTAGGAGTACCCTTTAATTGTAGTATTTTTATGGACTGTGCACAGAGGCTGCAGGAATGTGAGGAATGACAATGAGTTCAGCAGACAGGGCCCGGACAGGCTGACTGCATGAGTAGGAGGTTTAACTATCGATCTGCAGACAAAACTGTTTCTCTGTGGCGCACTGTGAGCTCCGCTTCCCTGTCCTTCCCACTCTCTGTGATAGAACCAACCTGGAACTGGATCTGCAACACTAGCAACAGTAACACTGTGATGTACTGTGTGTTCAGACACCTGTCAGTCATAATCAGCATTACATTTGTCCCATGCTGACCCCTGCCCACATGTTTTTATTAAGGGAAAAAACATTGGTTTGCTCTCTGTTTTACAATATGTGATGTTATTACAGCAGAGGTTAACTCCTCATCTCCTGATTTTTTTCTGTGTCATCTCATTTAAAAAAACATTTTGAAAAACTGCACTGATCAGTTTGCGAAGTGTTACAATATTTCTTAGGCTCTTGGACTCCACAGATCCACAGTGAGAGACACTATCTACAAATGGAGAAGACTTGCGACAATAGTGAATCTTCCCAAAAGCAAGAATTTCAAAGAACTACAGGTCTCTCACATCTTAATAAAGGTCAGTTATCATGACTCCGCTATGTGATAGACTGCAGGGGGGAAAAATGCCTCCATGGTAGAGTGGTGAGAAGAAAACCACCACTAAGCTTAGATTGAACAAGGAAGAACACCACTAATGGTGCAACCAACTAACATGTCTGCATCTAATAACTGCATAAATAACTAAAATGAAATATGAGATTACAAGCCAGAAACATGACAGAACAAAAAGTAGAACACCTAGCTTAAAGAATGTGGCATGAAAAGCAAGTACGTTGTCGATTGATGTTCATACGCCCATCACTACAGCACCGAGGCCTCAAGACATGCCTACATCTCCCTGGTCGCTACAATATTTACAGCAGATTACTGTCAAAAAATATTCAATACATAAAAAGCAGTGTTACTTCACTGTTTACTTACAGGTCTATTTTGCAGCATTTTCTTACTTTTTTAAAAGCACAACTTTGTAAAAAAAAAAAAGTATTTAGTAGCAGTTTCTTGTAGTGTAAAAATGTAATAATTTTATAGAACATTTATAACAGATTTACTGTGTTTTACATGTATATGCTTGTGTAATGAAAAATATGGCAAATATAAAATGTATTTCTAATGGTATATTTCCATAAAAAACATTTTTTGCAGTGTACAGTATACAGTAAATACAATGAATCCCTCTTTCTAGTTCATTACACACAAGCATAATCATGAGGAAGACTGCTGACTTGACAGTTGACAGTCATCGTCATCAGGAGGGTAAGCCACAGAAAGTGACCTCTCAAAGGGCTGGCTGGGATGAGAACTCAGGGGAGCTTCAAAGGATGGAGTGAAGCTGGAGTACAGACGTCTTCAGGAAATGGCCTAGGACTGTTGGATTCCTAGTATCAAGCCAGTCCTGAACAAGACACAACGTCAGGAGTGTCCTACCTGGGCTGAGGAGAAAAAGAATTGGACTGTTGCTCAGTGATTCCTCTTTTCAAATGAAAGTCAATGTTGCATTTCATTTGGAAATCAAGGTCCCAGAGTCTAGGGGAGGAATGGAGAGGCACAGAATCCAAGTCCAGTGTGACGTTTCCACAGTTGGTGTTGATTTGGGGCCATGTCATCTGTTGCTGTTGGTCCATCATCAAGTCCAGTGTCTACCAGGAGATTTTAGAGCACTACATGCTTCTGTCCAATGACAAGCTTTATGGAGATGCCAATTTCCTTTTCCAGCAGGACTTTGCACCTTCCCACAGGGTCTGCTGGTTTGCTGAGCATGACATTACTGTGCTGGACTGACCACACAACTCGCCACACCTGAACCCCACAGAGACTCTGTGACTGCATAAACTGCATCAACATCTTTTGAACATCTTAGTATTGTAAATCCTTTTTTGATTGCTCTAATATTCTGGACTTTTTATCTTCACCAACTGTAAGCTGTAATTATCCATCCATCTATTATTCTAGCTGCTTTTCCTCCTAACGGTCACAGTCCTATCTGTCTTTGGGCGAGAGGCAGTCTATCCGGGGCCTGACAGACAGAGACAAACAACCATTTACACACACATTCACACCTTTGGGCAATTTAGAGTCACTAATTAAACTAACTGCATGTCTTTGGATGGTGGGAGAACCCACAGGATGTAATCATTAAAGTTGAAACAAAAAAGGCTTGAAATAGATTAGTTTATGTGTAAGGAATCCAGAATACATCGGTTTTAAAGTTTCACTTATTTGAATTGAATTAAAGCAAATATTCTGAATATTCTAACTTGAGATGCATCTGTGTTCTCCTTTTCTGTTTATCCACAAAACCACTGTGGGTGGTTTGTGTGATGTTGAATATGGTTTGTTTGCTCTCATCTTTTGTTAAGTATCTGTGTGCTACTCTTACACGCTCCTGCTATAAGCTGCCACATTTGTTAAAGCAAGGTTTAAAGTGGACTAATTTAGTATCTAGATGTTGCTATTTTAAATAAAAAATGAGTGTTTTCATCTTCAGGAGATGTTTCTTTTTTACATAGAGCAATGACACAGGCTTTCACTGAACAGTAAACTCTGACATGTACACTGATCATTAGCACCACCACGTGGACACATTACAGAAATCTGTAATCTGATAGAAATATAACAAGTCTATCTTTGTCAGAAAATATAAATATCACTCAAAAACATGAGTTGACAAAATAACCTTTTAACCCTTAAATATAGAAATCCTGTTCACCTCCAATACCTCTACATTGTACCACTGTAGTTTGCCTATCCTTCCACAAGCTTTCATACTTGCACTTAAACAAGCTGAGCAGTTAACACTAATCCAACACATCTTCTACAACCCTTCAGTTTTATGAGGCTAAAATTTGTTGTCTGACCTTTATTGATACTGTAGTTCACCACCTGCAGATGCTGGAATATATGGAGGGGTTCTGTTGATAAGTGTTACTGAGTAAACTAGGTTACATACAGTGCATTGTAGTATTTCCCCCCTTCGTGATTTTTTTTTTTTTGGCCTATTTGTCACACTTATACATATGCAGTTTTTAAATGATGATGTCATTTATTAAGGCAATACAATCTCTCCAAACCTGCCTGACCCTATGTGACAAAGTTATTGCCCCCTAAAAATGCTGTGTTAGTTTTACACCAGGACTTTACACAGGACACACACCGTCCAAAAAGTTCAACTAATGTTTCATCAGTCCACAGAATATTTGTCCAAAAGTCTTGAGGATAATGAAAGATTCATGAACACTGACCTTAACTGAGTCAAGTGAGGTCTGCAGTTCTTTACATGTTGTTCTGGTTTCTTTTATCACCTCCTGGCGGAGTTGTCATTGTGCTCTTGGAGTAATTTTGGTATTCCAGCCAGGTTCACCACTGTTCCAAGTTTTCTCCATTGGTGGATAATGGTTCTCACCGTGGTTCACTGGAGCCCAAAACCTTACAAATGGTTTTGTAACCTTTTCCAGACTGATACATGTCAGTTACTTTGTTCTCGTCTGTTCTTGAATCTCTTTAGATCACAGCATGATGTGGTGCTTTTAACATGCTTCACTTAAGTCAGTGATGTGAAATCATAATTTAGAAACTGCATTTTGTATTTACTCAGGTTTTCTTTGTGTAATATTAACATTTTTTTCTCAGGACCGTGCAGTATGTGTGCTGCATTTTTGAGCAGTATTGCTACACTGGACCCTGGTGGAATACAGTAGAATTGTGCAAACCAATGTGTGACACCATTGTTTCAGCAGAGCACTTCAGATTAACAGCTGAATAAATGACCCAGTTATTCACTTAGTGTGAGTAAAGGTAAAGACACACAACACAGAAGCTTTCTTCAGACAAAACAGCAAACCTACAATAAAACTGTTCTGAAGAATCCACTGACAAAACATTAAAAACCTTCCTTTTTACTTTGTAAAAAGCACATAATGCAGCCTGTACATAAAACAGTCTTCAATTAATAGCATCTATAAAATATATGGATATGAAAAAATGTACTGTACAAAGATCAATCCTAAGGCAAAGTCAACAAAAGCATTTAAACAACAAATCAAACTTTAAGTAAGATGCTGAAAAATTATTTGACCTAAATATGTGCAGTGCATAATAATATGATGAAAAAGTAACAAAAATGATTTAATGAATCAAAAATCACCTCACAGAGACCCGGGTTTGAATCCCCGCGTCGGCCGGGTGCCTTTCTGTGTGGAGTTCACATGTTCTCCCCGTGTCTGTGTGGGTTTTCTCTGGGTACTCCGGCTTCCTCCCACCATCCAAAGACATGCATGTTAGGTTAGTTGGTGACTCTAAAATTACCCATAGGTGTAAATATGAGTTTGAATGTTTGTCTGTCTCTATATGTCAGGCCTATGATAGACAGGAGACCTGTCCAGTGTGTACCCCGCCTCTCGCCCACTGACACCTGGGATACACCCTTGAGAGGACAAGCTGGTGAAGATAATGGATGGATAGATTGATGGATAAATCAAAAATCTTCAGGTTCATTATTCCACAGTTATTTCCATTTCTCAACACTTTCAACAAAGCTGGTCTTTTGCTTCCAGACAGGACGTCTCTGAAGCTCAATGCCTTTGGTAACACTTGTAGTCACAGTAACACAGGTTTAAAATACAGCTCATACTGTCATCCCTCTTTTCATATAGACAAGCACATTATGACTAAATTAATTCTTAAGGTTACACAATCCAACTGTATTTCTTTTTCAGCAACTCAAAAAAAAAAAAAAAGAAAAGAAAAGAAAACAAACAAAATAAAACTCACTGGCTAAAAGGCAAGACTTCTTCTAATCCTGCAAAAACATCAGAAGCTTCAGGTTTCCTCTGAATGCAAACTCATTTCAAAATAAAAGTTCATGTGACATCTCTTTGGTCCACTGACCATTGTCCATAGCCTTGTGAAAAGATTGAAGTGGATAGAATTGAAATTTCAACTCCATCACCACATGTATGGAGGCCCAGAGAGGACACAGTGGCTACTATTCTTTGAAGTCCATTATCTCTCACAGCTCAATTATCTAATTACCTAAAAGAATTGAAGGTTATGCTCACTAAACTCTAAACTCTCCAAAGGTTTTGTCACGGAGCATGACTTGTACATGTAGACTATGGTCAAATGAATCATAATTGAGTTGTTGTTCTCTGATGTGAATTTCTACTGACTGACAGTGTCCATAATAGTGCAGGCACTGACAAGTGTTTGGTCCATCACTTGTTTTTTTTCTGAGTATAGAGGCATATACTGCATTTCATTACACAACAAACAAAAACTTTTATTTCACTAGGATTTAAACGCCTGTGATCTCAAACTTGTGATTTACTACTAATGTTATCTTGTGATGCCTTAAAGCACCTGTCTTCTCAGTATGTTGCGCTTCTCTACTTTATGGTGGGTTGTAGTGGTTGGTTCCTCTCATCCAGAAGAGAACAGAACACAAACAGCAGAGGAGCCAGAGGCTGTTGTGTGGACCAGTCTCCTGTCCTAACTGTGCTGCTGGTCCTGACCCCTGATCAGGCTCAGTTTGGTCTTCAGGCCTTGTCGGTAGGCCAGCAGCTGACTGTTGTCCTCCAGCAGCTTGCTGTGCTCCTGGATGAGTCGAGAAGACGTCTGCTGCTCCCTCTGTTCCTGCTCCAGCTCAGACATCAGCTCCTGTCTAGACAGAGGGAGCAGCACATTGTCTCTGTCAGTACATCAAGTGAGTCATTGTAGCAGCTTATTTGCTTATTTTACATTCTTCATCTTAGTGAGATACAGTGTCAAGAAACTTTTTGCAGTTTCCTGGTTTTCCTGCATAAATTGGTCGTGACATATGAAAGATGGTTCAACAAGTTATTACGAAACTCAGGTGTTAGAAATAATGTGTGTATTTCTATTTGTGAAAACCAGATTGTTCACTTACCTTTTCCTGACACTGTAACACATGTACCATGATTATCTTAGCTTAGCAGAAAGACTGTAAGCAAGGGAAACAGCTAGCCTGGCTGTGCCCAGTGTTTAAACATACACTTATCACCAGGACTAGTCCACAGGCATTCTGTGGATACATTTACTGCAGTTGTCTGCTATGAGTAGCTTCTAGATTGTATGAATAGTCTGTGTTCAGTGTTACGTGTGAGGAAGTAACTTAAGGCTCTGAGCTGTGCTAGTTACAAGAAGTCTCAACATAATGCCCAGCATGATGCTGCAGCAAACTGTTAGTTCCACTGGAACACCAGGAAAGTCTTTTTTTGTTCAACATCATTTATTAATTCATCCAAACACTAACACAAACTGTGGTTTCAGTAGGAGTTGTGTTAAAAACATTTACTGATGAACAACATCTGGGTGCAGAGACTGTGACAGTTTTCCCCCACTTCCAGTCTTTATGCGAAGCTAAGCTAACCATGTCCTGAACACACAGATGTAAGACTCATATCCACCTTCTTGTTTCACTCTCAAGAGAATCATTCCATTTTTCAAAGTGCTGCAGTGTAGAACTAAAGGGGCAGTGACTGAAGCACATGTCCTGGAAAGTGTCTGCACATTTCCACACATCGCAGCTCATCATCAGCTGCTGGAATAAACAGCAGCAAAGCTAAATCCCTAAAGATGTGCACAGAGGTACTTTCTACTTCTAAGATAATTACATAACATATGTGACTGGACTTACTTCCTCTGAAGAAACTGATCAATCTCTGACTGGACTTTCAGGTATTCCTGAGCCATCCTGATATGCTGCTCAAACACAGCCATGGACTCTTTGGAGTTTGGACATGGAGTCAGAGGCTGAAAGCAGCAAACAGAAAGCAACTCAGTGAATAACAAGCTATTCAATATCTGACTATGTACAGTTTGTAGAAAACCTAATTTAGAACCACATCAAGATCAAAACCTATCATAGAGTGAATTAATTATGCATATGTATGTCTATGTAAGCACATAATTTTATGGATGAATAAAAGCTTGTGTCTTACTAAAGCAACATAATACATGCAAAAATAAGTCAAATAACTACTATAAGGTGTTAATAATAATAATTGATTTTAATGTAATGACCATAAAAATGCAATTCTAACTCACCTGTAACTGGTAATCGAGTTTCAGGCAGGCCATGGGAATGGAGCTGTCGATACCATTGGTGGCTAAACAGACACAAACACACACACACCTATTACTGTGACTGTAAAAGAGCTCCTGTAGTAGAAGCACCTGCACAGACCCTGGTTGGCTGCACTGTAGTGCCCCTTAGTGGTTCAATGATTATAGAGTAACATGATTCCAAGTTTTGACTGAACTTGATGAAACTACAAAAAATGCACAACAAAAGGATTTTTTCCTCATTTTCCTCAAATTCACGAGTCAATAAACTGAGACAATTTAGTTGTGTGGCTGGGCCCAGGGAGAGAGGGAAAACAGAAGGAGCTGGTTAACATCTCTGATCATTAGTCTATCATTCACAAATTATGGCACATGGTTCATGAGATTCCCAAGTTTATCAAGATATCCTACATGATGATGTTGGATGATACAGAACGAATTATTCTAAACAAGTAAATCTTCGACAGAGTGACTTTAAAACAGAGAAAACCCATAGTTCATATAAGACGTCCTAAAAATAAGCCTGAGCTGAATCAGTTCTGTGATGAAGAATGGTCCAGAATTCCTCATTAACATTGTGCAGGTCAAATCTGAATGAAATATTTGTTTCAAGTTGTTGCCAAACCAGGTCATTCCAAAGGGTTCACATACATGTGATGCTACATCTTACACCTTTAAAACCAGGGGTGCCCACACTTTTTCGCCTTGCGAGCTACTTTTCAAATGACCAAGTCAAAATGATCTACCTCTCTCTATCTGCATGCTGGGAGTTTGGTGGTGGTGAGTGTGTGTACTGAGGAGTTTTTCTCAGTTTTTCTCTAACTTTCTTTATGTATTTCATGATATGATAAGTCAGTAGTTTATTGTGTTTGTTGTCATTGTAGTTTGGGTTTTGTTAAGTCGCCAGTTGACTGGTAGTTGTCTGTGTTTTCTCGGCGGGGATTGCGTGAGACGCCGTCCCTGTCTCTGAGACACGGCGTGAGAGTGGTGCCGCAGTCCAACATCACGGTGGAACAGGTGTTGTTGGCTGCGGGAGACCAGGTGGGGCATGGAAACATCTCATACGCCTCAGGCATGAACAAAACAGTTGTTGTGTTCCTGAAAGAACGGGCTATTGTAAATGAGCTCATAGAGAGCGGCTTGACCATTAACGATCAGTTTGTTCAGGTTTCCCCGCTGGCAGTGCCTTCTACCTGGATCACTGTGTCCAGAGTCCCTCCTTTCATTCCCAGTGAAGCTCTGGAGCGAGAGCTCAGATGCTTTGGGAAGTTTGCGAGTGGATTTCGGACGGTGAGTATGGGTTATAAGGGACCTGTACTGTGGCGGAGGCTGAGGCGGAGGCTGAGAGCAGCAAAAGTCCTTCAAATGTGAAGGACTTTTTTCCTGACGCTGAAAAATTCATTAAGTCAGTTTCTACTCTTCAGAAAGTCGTTGGGCTGGACTTACTGGATGAGAAAAAGCAGTATGTCCTCAGCCATGGGACAAATTTTAGTGCAGGGGTGGCAATTTTATTTTCTTCTACTGTTGATGTAAATATTATTTCCAGCACAGAAATAGTGAAGGGCAGAGTTCTCAAGGTCAAAGCTGAAATTGCAAACTTTAATTTTAGTTTTATCAATGTTTATGCACCAAATCAGGGATCAGAGTGTGTCGAGATTTTTAAGATTCTGAATGATAAATTAAGTGAAACGAATCAGGGGGAGGTTGTTGTTATGGGTGGGGAATGGAACTGCTGCACTGATTTTGTTTTAGACAGAACTGGGGAAGAGCCACACCTCCAGTCTTCTTCCTGTCTATCACAGCTCTTAAAGAAAACTAACATAGCTGATGTGTGGAGGGTAAAACACCCCACAGATAGACAGTACATGTGGGTCAAGATATCAGATGGCAGAATCAGTGGTGCCAGATTAGACAGGTTTCGTGTTTCCAGTTCCTTTAAAGTACGTGTTGCTAACTGTCAGCTCCTCCCTGATGCGTTTACAGACTATCGTTTAGTTTTAATGGAGCCTTTTTTATCGTTCACCGACAAACCAAAATCCTTTTGGCACTTTAACACTAAATTATTACATGACCATGACTTCTGTGAT
>JAUMHL010000004.1:20923068-20933949 GCA_032362345.1 Sandelia bainsii
AAAATGGAAAAAATGGAATTTAGGAAAAAATAAAACGGAATTTGGGAAAAAACTAAACGGATTTCATAGGGCCCTAGTGTATGTTAACACAATGCCAAGAGACAAAGACATAAGTGATAATCTAAGAGAAGCAATTGTTGCCGCCCATTAATGTGGAAATGTATTTTTCATATTTAGTTTTAAAACCATTTCCAAACAATTTAGACTTCCGTGTTCTACAGTGAGAAAGAATATTCACACGTGGAAATCCTTCAAGACAGTGGCCAGTCTTTCCAGGAGTGGATGTACCAGCATATTCACCCCAAGTTCAGACTGTGCAATACTCAGAGCAATACAAAAAAACCCCAAGAGCTACATATCAGACCCTGCATACCTCATTAACAGAGTATGTTAAATGTTAAAGTTCATGACAGCACCACTAGAAGAAGACTGAACAAGTCTGGTTTGTTTGAAAGAGTTCCCAGGAGAAAGTCTCTTCTGTCTAAAAAGAATGCATGCAGTATTTGTGGCTTACCTTCAAACACCTCTGGTGCCATCCATGCTGCACTGCCTTTGTTGTTGGTCATGTAAGTTTGAATATCACAAGCTGTACCAAAGTCACATATCTTCAGCACAGTACCACGAGCCACGAGGAGCAGACTGAAAGCAGTACAGTAGACAGGAATTAGAGACACAGAGTATAGATGTACTATAGAAAGACTGACAGCATGAGGACATTGATTTGGTGTCTGATAAAATAAAATTAAACTCAACACCAACCACTGCTCATCAAGCAGGAGTCATACATAATTAGAAATCATTTTACTTTTAAAGCTTCTCGTGATGCGTCATGGTCAGTGATCAATGATTACCTGTACCTGTGGTATCATGTGACAAGTAGCTCTACACATAACTTCAGAGAACTCTTAACTGTGTAACATTCATGGTATCTGTAGGATCATAAAGAGTCTTACTTTGGTGGCTTGAGATCTCGATGAATTAAAGCTTTTGGCTTCATAGCATGCAGATAGGCAACCCCTTGGGCACACTGTAGGCACCAGCTCATGGCATGGGATGCTGTATAGTACGCCTGTGGGTCTGCACTGTGCAACACTTTGTGATAGAGAGACAAGAAAGGAGTGATGCAAAGAATGAACATACATGAGGTATTATCATTTTACTGCACTTTTGAACACCATGACATGTAATATAGTTATGGTGTATGAATGGTTATGTGGTTTTACCCACATTTCAACAAAACTCTGCAGCTCAAGTGTGAGACTTACGATTATATAAAGATCCACATTCAGCATACTCCATGACCAGACACACCTGAGAACACAAATCATGTTACCAGCAATCAAACCATTATAGTGATGTGTGGCTCATCTGTAACTTCTTCCAAACACACGATTAGCGTCCACCACCTGCAACTAGATACGATGTTCATACCAAAAATATAAAGGGCTTTGTAAGCTACACAATATGTTAACATTCCCAGTGTTCAATTGTCAGCTTTGAGACCTTTATAACATATTTTCATGTAAGTAAATATATTATCATGTAGAGTTCATACAAGGAAATGTTCTGTCTGAACGTTTTATTCTACAATCAGATAAACATGTTGCACGCTCCACTTTTCTTCCTCCTGAAGGGCTCAAATGAGATTTATATAAAGGTAGACCCTCCTCCTCACTCTTCACAAATGCTGTAAGAATAGAAAATTACTTTAAAATATATTTCTAAAATAAAGTTATTCTCTACGAAATGATTTTAGTAGTGTCTTTCTAGTGACAGATCCTCAACCCATGACTGCATTACATTAAGAAAGGTGGTTGTGTAGGCCGTTTTAGCTGTGCTAAATCACTTGTGGGTATACATTCTTGTAATTAACTGTAAAACAGAAAGTGCTGGATGATAGGCCCCTTGTTGACTATACAACCAATCACAGAATCTGACACATCACACTTCTGTGCCAACTGGTAGAAGTCAAACTGGGGGTTACAGCTTTTATATATGGTTTAAGAAACTGTAGATGTGTTTAGTGTCAAGACCAATACTAATATTCCACACTTTAACAATACTGTATATTGGAAAAAGCAGAAAATATAAACAAATTCTTCTGATTAGGACAAATAAAATGTGGTTATGAGCAGATCATTAGACAGTGTAAAAATAAACTTGGTTTGAGAAAAACAGAAACAAATGTCATGGTGACATAGTTTCTAAATTCAGACACTTGTAGTGTTAGTGTTACATGCTGATTTGTAGTTGTACATCATTTGCAAGTGCTGTTCTACCAGTATAACATTAAAAAGGTACATCCCACATTCACTGCCAATGGAATACAGAGATTGTTACAGTCATATAAACCACATCTTCTTTCAACAGTTACCACAAATAATCGGAGGTTTCACTCAGGCTTCACTTGCCACTCTCAATTCTAACCTTGCTGCCCGATGGTGTCGTCAAGGGCTTTTTAACAAAGAATTAATTTATGGTAGAATACTCTTCAATCTTAAAATTTCAGGTTCTAAATCAGGATAGCTTTGGGATGGAAATAACTCTTGGCTAAATCTCTGGTGATGAGCTGTGAAATTCATTCATAAGTTGTTTGTCCTTGGCCATAAATATCACTAAAGAAAGGCACTGACCTGTTTTACAGTACATTAGCTAGTGTAGTAGTGTCAAAGTGTTGAGTTTTGTATACGTACTGGATCGTCACAGGACCCATAAAGCTTAACAATGTTGGGGTGATTTACCCGGGAGAGCTGGCGGAGCTGTGCACAGACAAAAAGACAGCAGAGAGAGACAAACACACTGTGAAATACTATGAATTCATATATTCATTTATACACAGATTTGTAAACCAGCTTGGCATGGCCCAACACACCCAAAGATATTAAGAGTAAAGTTTAAAAGGTATGAAGTTACACTTTTGAAGAGAAAAAAAGTAAATACAATCTCTGAGGTTGACATGTCACCATCCATCATTATATCACCCAACCATATGATGACCTATGTTGGGAAATGAAAACAAAGGAAAAAAAGATCCCCATAGGCCATGGTTGTCATTAAAAAGATAATAAGAAAATGGAGGCTGTGACATGTTTAAAGTTTGAGGTTCTCACTGCACAATCATGCAGCACAGCACCAGAACAGTCTGCACAAGTGCTTCTTGGCTCCTGAGCAGACGTTCCACACCTGTGACGAGGTGTGACGCTGGCTGCAGGTCTCATGCTGCACAGAGCAGGACAACAAAGGATTTATGACTGTACCTCCACAAGGAAAGCGTTGCGTTCATTTTCACTCTCAATGGTCTTGATTGCTACATCCTTTCCTTTCCATACAGCCTTGAAGACAACTCCAAACGTCCCTCTGCCAACAGCCTGCACAAAGACAACACAGCAGTACAGTAATCCAGCACAGAGAAGGGTGGGGGGACAGTTCATTTTCTGGACCCCCAAGCACGTTAACCTGACCATGGTAGATGACAAACTCTCAATATCATGTGACTATCAGGCTATGTTTCTTCTTGCCTTAGTAATAACCTGTGTTTTCACTATGGAGGACGTTACACTCGTAACTTTAGATTTTATAACTGCGTTTTAACAGGCAACATTTTACGACTTCTCTGCACTTTTAAAACCGGGGCCTGTCTCTGCTCGTTTAAAAAGCCTTTAGGTAGTTTCAGCAGGACATGTTGTCATGTCCCATGGGTTGTTCAGGCCTCAGTGTATTAAACTCGCACTTTGTCCTCATGAAACGACCGACAGAGAACAGACGTTTTCAGGCTGGAGTTTCTCACTCAGCCCGTGTCTTTCTCTTATCTCAGCTTTGCTCGTGAAAAGAAACAACACGTAGCTGCACGTAGGCTCCGAACTAACGACACTAGCCAGAAAATTTCCCTCAAAGCTAACGTCAAAGCCTCTCCTGCTCAGTAAGTTTAACAGTTACCGCTTCAACTTGAATGTCTTCGCGCTGAATGTCTTCGAACAGACAGCCAGCTGGAGTGTCTACCATCGCAGCAGAGCGGAGACAGTCCTCAACGCAAGCCGACGATGCTGCAGATAAGAGCCGAAGCTTGAGCTGCGGTTACCGGAGCGAGTGACAGGCTCCCGCTGCTCGCTCGCTGGCCCCTGCTGAAGGCTCGTCTTCATCTGTTGCAATGAATTCAGGAAGTAGACACCTACAGCAGCTCGCGCAGCGCTGTTGACTAATGATTACACATCAGCGGGCTGTGCGCTCGTGAACGTCCCACTTCACACATGAGGACAAAAACAGCGAAACACTGCAGTTCTTCCATGCTTAACCGCGACGAGGTGCAGCTAAAAGACTATCCAACAGATTAATCATACATTTAATTCAATATGTTTCATAATGAAGTAAAGTACTATCATACAAGCGCTCTGTTGATTCGCGGTCGTGAATGCAGCCTTGTTGTGTTTATGCGCACGAGAGCCTCCTCAAGGGGCGAGAGTCGCAGCTGTCTGCGCAGCTGCTGCTGTCTCACACTGTGTTAGCATTAGCTACACAACAATACACGTTTTAATACGCTCAAAATGTGTGCTGCGTCTACCGCAAGGTGACTGCAAAAGTTCCTGTATGGAATAAAAGAACCAAACTAGTTTAAATGGCATAAATGTTGCAAATGCAAAGAATAAAGTTTTTGTTTCTAAAATGTCTAAAAAATAAAAAGGTGAAAAATTACCATAAACGCCAAATGTATCAAATATGATATATCCAAATTCTCATATGTGGAAAATATTTTAATTTTAATTTTAACATTTTGTCCACATGCCCAATAAATACTCCAATTTAAAAAAAAAGATTTCTTTGGGCTATTACTTGACGGGCCAGGCCTTACAGGACTAAGTTAAAAGTAAAACTATAATCAAATCAGAAATGATGAAGAAGTTACCAGACACATAGACATTACTCCAATATCCCAAGAAAACAAGAGAAATGAGAAGTTCCAGTACATCTAAAAAGAAGGGAGATATGTAAGAGATGATGAGACTGAGTGAGATTTGAACACTACATGTATGATCACTGGGAAACATAACAGCAGAACATGTTCTCAGCATCTACAGGAAAGATTACTATCCAAAAAGATACCAAATCTTAATCTAAAGAAAATGTTGCTATTTAATTTGGAACATGTGATCATCTATCTAATGTATTTTTTATGTTATACTGTATTAAACACATTATGTTGTATTAAAATCAGTGTTAGTCAGTGTTTAAACATACATGTGTGAAACATTTCCCTGACATTTCAATAGACACAGGTTAGACATGACTGGGCATGAGAGGACAAAGCCAGAGGAAGCCTCCGAAGAAGGAGGGTCAATACTATATGTTGGCCAATCGGATTGAGGGGAAAGTTCATTGACTTGTGATTGACATATTTTCATGTTTATTGAAAGATTTGGAAATAATTGTTTCAGAATTTGGATATTAAAAGAAAGCTGTATAATTTGGAAATAAGAATAATAAGAAAAATCTTAGACATAAAGAAATTATAAAAATAGGCTCCCAGCAAGGGAGGGACACAATTTAGCTTAAAAAACGTATGTAAGTGGCAGAAAACTGTAGTGTGCTTCAGACAGCATCCGGATTCTGGCTCGGTTTGTGTGGTGTTATGTCGTGACCAGCAATAAATCAAACCTCCCCACTGATTAGTGACTCCCGCCCGGTTATTTGAAGAAGATTTGAAGAACTTTTGTGCAACTTATACAGAACATAATTGACTGAATTTGGCTGAAGAGTCTGACACATTTTTGACAGCACACTAGCTTAGTAGGTGGAGGCAATGCATGTAAGTTGTTTGCCAGCCGCCAAATAAAAACTGTGGCTGGATGTGACTGGGAAGCAGGCAGAGAAACCTTGATTATCAGATTCAGAGCAATGAGGAGATCTGCTATAGATCATAGGTGGATGACATCTAGAACAGCAGCTTCCTCTGTCTTCCGGAAGAAGAATAGTTAGTTAGGCGAGTATGATGAACTGAGAGACAGCAGGAGAGGCTGAATGATTTGTTGATGGGGCCCTCAGTACACAAGGTTTAAGACCTTACAGAATATAAGTATATACAGAATATTGTAGAACTACTGAGAATATCACTACCAGAACTTGACATGACATTACAGCAATACTTAAGAGGAATCAGGAGTAATGCATTCAGTTGTTGTCTATAAGGAAAATGACCACAGGACATAAACAGGGAGTATAATTCTTTAAAATAATATAACTGCACTTTGTAATCAATACACCTTTAATCATTTCACCCATATTACACATATAATGTAATATAGACCTGCATCAAACAATAATACTAATCTGTAGTGTGTAAGATTTAGATCTATTAGCAGAAATGGAATATAGTATTCCTAATTATGTTTTCATTAGTATAGAATCATATCAAAATAAGAATAAAAATAAAGTTTTTTCTTTAGCTTGGAGTCAGCCTTTTATATTTGCTAATCCTTTCACAGAGGCCTCCATGTTGCACGGTTGGCCCAGAACAGACGTTTTGACATTTCACTTCTCTCTCACCACCTCTGCCTCTAGTTCTCCCTCTAAACCCCATTAAGCTCTAGAGTTGACTGTCCTATGTTTGACTCTACAAACAGACTCTGCTAACACTGTTGAGCAAGCAGACTAAGCTTTTTCCTTAAGCTTAGCTAGTGTGAATGCTAATAACAGCAAGGTAAAATCATAGGGGTGTAAGAAAATATCAAATATATCAAGTATCATATGTTTTGTGATTTTGTAACAAGTCTCAAAAATACTGTATCATTTTTTAACAGTTTTCATGCAAAGCCTTGTGGCAGACAGTGGTTCATTTTGTGTTTAATAGATGTTCTGATTACATAAAAAAAGTCACATTTATAAAACTCTTATTTCATATGGAGGTGTTTTCTTCATTCTAGGACACTTTTCCTAAAAGTAGATTTAAAAAATTGCAACATATTTTAATATATTGAATCATAACCTCTGTATCCTGATACGTATCATGTCGCCAGATACATGCCAATACAAGACTCCTATGAACTTATATAACACTATCACAATGCAGAAAAAGTAACTCATCATTATTAGTCATATTATTTTAAGCTATGACCTATTTCAGTTTGCAAATATAACTTCATCAGTTGAAGTCTTGTCTCTTGATGTGATTGTATACGCTGATGTGGAACCTGATGGCTACTGGAGGCACTCACCCGTTTGAAAAAGGAGGGGTGGGGGTGTAAAGTATTCAGATGGTTGCAATATGCAACCTCACTTTGTAAATAATCAAATTTTGGCAAATGTATAAGTCTTGAGTGTGCATGGTTGTTTGTCTCTATGTGTCGGCCCTGCGATGGACTGGCGACCTGTCCAGGGTGTACCCTGCTTCTCGCCCAATGACAGCTGGGATAGGATCCAGCACCCCCCGTGACCCTTACGAGGACAAGCGGTTAGGAAAATGAATGAATGTATAGGCCTCACATTGATCAATAGTTTTAGGAAATGACCATTCTAATGTTCTAATGGAACTCATGAGTAATTAAACCTGACGTGCAAATTTGGCAAATATACAATATACAGATACACTATAACACTATATAATGAAAATATATTTTGTCCAAGGCCTGGTTTGTGCTTCTGTTACTCCAGTTTGTGATGTTGTCTGTGCCAATGACATAACGCATAAAAAAGCATCTAAACATGCTGAAAACATAAAAACACAATTCAACAAAAAACCTTTCATTTGCATCCAGTTGCACGTGGTCCCTCACACATTATGTTCTACTGTACAAAACATCCAATACAGGTACATTTAGATCACAGGGAAAAGCAACACATATTCTGAACAAACCATTCATTCATACTCAAGAGTTATAAAACACGGCACTGCTGCAGTCACACACTTACAACACACACACACAGCTTGTTTTCTACTAGTGCAAGATTAAACAGGACAACTTTGTGGTGTCTGGCTGGTCAAATACTTTTTGTTCTATGTAGTCTGCAGAACATTTAGAGGAAGAGTTCAACAAGAACATTCAGCGAGACCCACTTTGTTTCTGTGAATTAGGTGGAAACAACACTCGTGTGTGTATTTTGACAACAGAAGTGGAGCCAGTCTGTTCTCTTTCAACATCAGTGCACTACATTCAGCTGTAGCCCTCCTAGTGCATGGGAGCAGAATAAAAAGTTTCCATATATTACTTCTGTACAGTATATTATTATATATATATATATATATATATACACATATATATACACACACACACACACACACATATATATATATATATATATATTATTACACTGTTGTACTGTATATATACGTATATATACTGTATCTATATATGTTAAAATCTATTTAACTTAGTTGGAAGTATTAAGTCCATGTCTGACACAGTGTTGTGGAGACATTTGTGCGGTTCAGCAAGTCTTTAACAGTCCCAGTGAGGTGCTGCTGTCCATCAGGTGTCTTTTACTGGTTTAGTTTTGTCACTGGTCTCTCTCGGCTGCTGTCCAGCAGGTTGTGCTTCCGTTGTTTTCTGCGGTTCATTTTGGACAAATCCCGATCAAACACCTCTCCAGAGCGCAGAGCAGACACCAGGTCATCAAACTCACCGCCTTCCTCTTCATTTGCTTTGGCTTTCCTCATCTTCTGCTCCCTGTCTCTCTTCAACTGAAGAACAAAAGAGAGATCAAGACAAACAGATATGGTTCCATCACACCCGTCCACCAATGAGGTGACACCTCTCTACATCACTCTCTGCTAACCTGTGCCTCCATGAGCGCCCGCTTCTCCTCCTCCTCCTTGCGTCTGGCCATGTTCTCATTGTCGTGTTTGGCCTCTGAGAAAGCTGTCAGGAAAGCGTCAAACATCCCATAGAAGTCATCAGGCTGCAGGTTGGATGAGTCTTCTCCAAAGTGTCTCAGTGCCTTTCCGAACTTCAACGAGACACATAAAAGGTCAAAGTGGTGATTTGGTCTTTTGTGTCCTTCTCTGTCTTGTCACTAGCAAATTTGTTCAGGGTTACAAATTAACAAACCTTGTGTTATGTTGATGCTTTGTGATAACATGAGGTCAAATACAAAAAAACTATTGGAATGACAAGGCTGATTTATTTTTGCTTTCCAGCTAAGACATTCCCAGATATTTAGGAGACATGCTTCTTTGCTCTTCACTGAGAGAGAGACACTCACATGCCTGTGCTCCAAGTCTAGATTCAGAGTCATGGTCGGGTTAGATTTTAAAAGAAGAAGAAATCTGAGGATGGGACAAAGCGAACGTCATCTGTTCCCCACTCACCTGTTCTATGGCCTTGGTGAGTGACTCCTCAACCTCAGAGAAGCTGAACGATGCCATAGTGATGAACTGACTCACCACAGGGACAAACTTATCAGCGCGACCCTGAGAGGACTGAGCCTGCTGGTACTGCAGCTCCTGCAAACACACAAGCAGACAGTCTTTTCCAAACATGCATTGTTTTGCTCTTCTCTACTACAGGTTGTTAGTCGATGAGCTCACTTACTGCCTCAACACTCTTTAGGCCAGATCTCAGATTGCCAATGTCCTTCTCCAACTCAGTCATACTGGAAAAAGGCAGAAATGCAGTTTGCAAGCAAAGTGAGGCAAGATTAGTATCACTGGTAACTAAAATGTTAAAAAGAGTTTTCTTTTTCTTTTTCATCAGTAGAGATTGAATTCATGCAATGTCTCTCATACTGTCACTCACTGAGACACCAGTTTTTACACATAGTCTTTGCGCTAAGAAGCACTTCCTGTCTGTTTTCCAACGTAAAACAGTTGCATAAACAGTCAATTGTGTGTGTCGTTGTTTGAGTTTGACCACTGCAGCCACTGTAAATGGTAAAAACCCCTGTAGCAGCTGTGTTTCAGCTTCTGTTCTTGTTTTTTTGTCTGCACAACACGTGGAGCCATGTTGTATTATTAAACTGAGAGAGCTGTGGTAATAACATAACAGTACATAAATGTGATAACTTAATTCTGCGTGCATTACTGTGGCCAGTGCTACAATGTGTGTGTGCATGTTCACACTTACTTGACTTTAGCAGCGTCGGGCACATTTTGTAGCTCTTCACTGAAAGCTACCACCTTAGGGTACTTCATTTCCAGTACAGTCACCATGTAGTGGAGCAAAGAGATGTTTCTACAAACACACCACAAAAATCAATCAGTCATTTATCACCTCTCAGTGGATTTTATAAAGAGTTCAGGACTCTTACTCCAGAAGACCTTTTGACTTGTAGGAAAGCGTGTATTACTAAAAACCTTTTCAAGTGTTTCAGTAAGTTACGAGTGTTACTTATCTGTACGTGTGCTTTATGGCCACATGTCAAAATGTCTTCAGGGAAAAAGCCCAGTGAGAAACTCCTGTAACAACTGTACTTGTCAGTGCTTGATTTGGTGTCAGCTATCTTGTTGAGACTGGACACTTTAAACCCGTAGGCGTTTCCTCGTTGTCCTTTGTTCATGTAGTTCCCAAAGGCCAGAACCACCTCCAGGAGCTGACGCAGTGCCCTGCTCTGTACCACCTCCCTGGACGCAAGACACAGCGCTAAAACCACAGAAAAAAGGAGGGAATTCATTTACTTTCACCCACTTATTCAGTGTAAACTAACTTTCACTTTTTAAACAAGAATTTAACAAGCAGTAACAATATTACACTTAGAACATTCATCCAGCTAATCCAAACCACAACACACCACCTATGATCCCTGCTTATTAACCTGGCTCATCAAGATGGAGCAAATACACTGCTCAAAAAAAATTAAAGGAACACTTTTTAATCAGAGGATAGTATCAGGTCAGTTAAACTTCTGGGATGTTGATCTGGTCAGTTAAGTAGCAGAGGGGGTTGTTAATCAGTGTCA
>JAUMHL010000004.1:20934049-20946088 GCA_032362345.1 Sandelia bainsii
ATTAGAAACAGACTTCATGAGGGTGGCCTGAGGGCCCGACATCCTCTAGTGGGCCCTGTGCTCACTGCCCGGCACCGATGAGCTCGACTGGCATTTTCCAGAGAACACCAGAATTGGCAGAATCCTCCTGGTGCATGATAATGCTCTGCCTCCTGTGGCAAGAGTATGCAGGCAGTTCCTGGAGGATGAAGGAATTGATATCATTGACTGGCCTCTATGCTCGCCTGACCTAAATCCAATAGAACATCTCTGGGACATCATGTTTAGGTCCATCCGACGCTGCCAGGTTGCACCTCAGACTGTCCAGGAGTTCAGTGATGCCCTGGTCAGGATCTGGGAGGAGATCCCCCAGGACACCATCTGTCATCTCATGAGGAGCATGCCCCAACGTTGTCAGGCATACAAGCACGTGGGGGCCATACAAACTACTGAGTACCATTTTGAGTTCCTGCAACGACATTGCAGCAAATTGGACTAGCCTGCTGCATCAGTTTTTCAGTTTAAATTTCTTGGTGACTTTGAATTAAGCCCTCTGTAGGTTGATAATATTCATTTTCATCAAATGATGTGGCGTCCTTTTGTTCCTAACACATCACCCATTCCATATCAGTATGGATATCCAGCATGATTCTTTTTTCCAATTGAGATCTGATGTATTTTCAAAGTTTTCCTTAAATTTTTTGGAGCAGTGTATATTTCTTAGCTACTGTCATAGCAAGTAAAACCATTCATCTACACCATTACAATGAAACTACCTCTGATCTTAGGTTTGACCTCAGCCACTCTTTCACCAAACTTCTTCTTGAAGTAGAGAGCCTGGAGCCTCTGTTGATAGTGGTTGATTCTGAGTAAGGACACAAAATAAGCAGAACAACTGTGAGTACACTCCAAACACCTCTAGTGAGTCACTGGCAAATGTACCAGCAAGAACACACTGAGCAGGCGTAACACTAACACATTCATGGTTTTAATGTTGTGGTGGAGTGTTTTGACGCCTGCCGACCCCTGTCCACCACAACATTCAAAATAATATGTATTTTAATACATATTAATAAGTAATATAATAAGTCATAGTGTTAGTCATGCTACTTAAGGAGAGCAGGGACTGATTTATTGGAATAACAGTTATAGAAGAAAACCACTCACTCCACACAGATCAGGACTACAGTTTATACTTTATTTTGTTGAATTTTTGTCTTTTTAGGTACCTGCTCATGTCATAGAGGAAACGGTCTGCTTTGGCCATACGATCCAGCTCATGCTTGTGTTCTTCCAAGAGCTCAATGTCACTCTTCTCAGGAACAAACTTCAGGAGCTTCACACACAGACACACAAATGCATTTGTTACATCTTTATGTCAATATTTACTAAACATTTGAGCCCATATCCTGTATTACACATATTACAATGTCAATATATATTGTAGTATATTCTACAAGAAAAGAATCTGTCATACGTCTATGGCAGACTCATGACTTTGCTACTGTGTTACATGTTTAAATGTTGTGTGTATGTTTGGTACCTGCTCCAGCATGTCTTTAGGTAAGTCTTCCTGTTCATCCATGGTCAGGATGGCATGGCAGATCTCCTCATTGGTCAGCTTCAGCCTATATCACAGAAATGTGCATGTTTTTTTATGTAAAATAATACTGATGTATTGCATTACATGGGTCCTGCAATACATTTTCCCTTGGTGATATTTGACATGTGAAAGGATTTAATTACACTGTGTTAGTTATTCTTCTGAGGCCTATAGTTTGACAGTAAGGAACAATTGGTCACCAATGTGCCTGGTTACTGTGTAAGGCTGTTCGGCTGTTGTTCTGAAGTGGGGGTATTAGGAATATTCCTCTGTCAGTGTTTAGCTTTGACTACATCATTACTACCACGTGAAAAACAAATGTCTTCCCCTGTTTTCTGGAGTACTCTGGAGGATTCACAGACTGAAGTGCTGCAATAAGTGCACATGCTACTGTACTAATCATCCTACTGCTATACAGAATGTTACATGCCCTATGTGTAGAGTACAATATGAAAGTACTCTGGCTTTGGCAACTACCAGAGGTACTACTGCATATGACACCAACTAACAGAACAAAAAACTATGTCAGTGGTGGTCCATTTCATCACACTGTGGAGTTCTTTGTGCCAGTGGGTTCAATCTGCAGCTCCTCCCCAAATGTGAAGGTCTATGGAGGAGTGACTGTTGGGTCAAGCTCGGTTAATGAGGTAAATACCCCTTTATGACACTGAAGTTTACAAAGTTGATACTTAAGGAAATTGGTAAATGTGTCTATATAACTCTTCTTTACCCAGTCATGTGTCATGAACACAGAGAAACATGTCTGAATATCATTCTCCTACAGTGACTTCTTCTCTCATTCATGATCCTCACAAATACTGACCGTGAGAGCAGAATGTTACAGTTCTGTGCTCGGCGACCGTCGATTACTGACAGCTCCTTGACTTTCTTAGCAAGAGCCTGGTCATCGTCCGCGTCCTTCTGCTGAAACGAAGGAAAGTGTGAGAAAAACACACAAGATAAGAGAAGTAATATCATTATGTTGAGATAGCAGTTTTAAATAATAAACAGTCAACACACCAATGGAGAAAGTTGTTGATCACCAGGAAGTAAGAATAGTAATACTCTCAAGAAAAAACATCACCACCCACAGCTGCTCTTTTGAGTCTTCTCTTGTATGTGGCACAAAGCATTAACAAACATAAATGAACACTTTACTTGTGACTTCTGGTAGGCTGAGAATGTCCTCTGGAACTCTTCTAGATCCAGAACTTTGAACACCGTGAGATCGTCTATCTCTTTCCATATGGTTCCCTCTAACTTGTTCTGAAACAAAGAATAACACAGTGTGTTGACAGAATCTTAATGGATATTTTTCATGCTGTCAAGAGAAACCATGTAGATACCCAGTGACCACTGGGCTCTGAGCGCTGCCGACATATCTGTAACAGCCTACGCTCTGTAGAGATCCTGAATGCCTCCCAGTTTACAACAGCCTGCTCAGGCTGTGTTTTGTTACTTTCTTTACTTAAACTCCTGGAACATCTGAGAGAGACCTGATGTCTGATGTCTAGAGGTGTTGGATACATAACGTATATTCAATACATGGACTGTATGTCTGACGTCCAACAAGGTTTCATTAGCTCCACTTTGCCCTGTATCTTTGTGCATAGGTTGTACCACAGTATCTATGTACAAGTACAAGTAGTAAGTAAGTGATGAATACATCAATAGTAACAGTTGTGAAACTAGTAGAACCTATGCAGTATATGTGGATCAGCAGCAGTTTAAAGCAGTAGCAGTAGTAAAACAGCAACAGTAACATTAGCACCAGTAGAGCCAGAGATAAGTGAGTGTACCTCAGGCAGTTTGCTCCAGTTGAACGACTTGAGTGGGTTGGATGGCTGAGGGATATTCTTCTTCTGGCCAGTTAATACTGGAGCTCCTGGAGGAGGAGGAGGTGGAGCAAATGGAGCCATGCCAAAAGCTGGTGAGCCACCAGGAGGAGGTGGTGGAGGAGGAGGAGGAGGAGAAGAAGAAGATGGGATGACAGGATGAGGAGGAAGTGAACCACCAGAAGTGACGGGAGGTCCTCCTGGAACACTGGACATCTAAGAAGAAGAGAAACAGAGGAGAAAGTAACTCAGTCAAACAAACAGATGTACACAAAAATACACAAATCTTCATTGTGATGTTGGTGTTGGAAAATGTCAAAACAAAATCTCTATTATACATTTCATTACAACATAAGTAGCTGACAGTACTCAATGCCACTTTATTCCCCAGATAAAGAGATGGGGAACATACGGAGGTGAGTTGCTGCAGCTGAGCAGACAGTTGTGCCACTTGTAGTTTAGCTTGCTTGTGGTCGTTGATCTCTCGCTCCAGCTTTTCTTTCATCTTGTTCAACATTTCCATCATATCTTCTTTCTCCTTATTCTTGGCCTCACATTCCCTCTCTTTCTTTTCATAACGTTGTTGTAAGTTCTGATGCGCTGGAGACAAGTGAAACAAAGAACTGATTGGGAACAAATTATACATTTGTCAGGACAGATCTGCTGGCAGACAGCAACACAAGACCCCAAGACTTTTAAATGAGCAAATCACTGACAAACATTTATTCTCTGTAAGATATAAATAAATGACCTGCTGTTTTCAGAGGAACTGAAAAAATGATTATTTACATGATAGAACATGTTAATGTTATACATATGATGTGTGTGTGTGTGTGTGTATTTACCTTTTCTCATATTTTCAGCATCTTCTTTCCATTTTTTGACCTCGTTTTCCTTGACCAGCCTAGAGACACAACCACACATCATCATTCACAGCATCTACTAACAAAGCCACTACTATTGACACACACATACTTTCTGTTTCCTATATTTATATGTACTTCTTTTGGAATATTTGATCAAGATTAAACTGTGGTAGGTAGCCATATGTTATCTTTCATTAAGATTTTGCGTGGTTACTTTTGGAATTTCAAAAAAAAACATTAAGACTATTGAACAACTTTAAAATGTCTTGTCTAAGTTTTAAAAGAAACTCAACTTGTCTGTGTTGATCTTAGCACATTTCCATTGCCTGCCCTGACTGCTACAGACATCACAGTTCACAGCACTATTACTCAAGCATCAAAGTTAGGAACCCTGGAAACTTACATGCATACAACATTTCTGACATTGAAGTCCTCCAGCAGAGCAACGTCAGGGTTTTCACCTTTGTCCGTCTGAAGAACCAGCTGCTGAACTATCCTGTCCAACAACATCCAGTACTGAAGCCTGCTGCTGTTCTGCTTATCTGCAAACAGACGAGTCAACTGACACAAAGCTACTACACTCATAGATAATGTTTATGGTCATTCAAAAGAAGTCAGTAGTAGGCATACAGACAGTGAGCCAGACTTACACGGCATCATGAGACAGTGCTGCAGTATGGACAGGAAGTGAGGGTAAGCTTCAGTGTAGTTCAGAGTCTTCTTGATCAGCTCAAACATCTGGCTGGCACTTTTAGTTTCTACATGGACCTGAAGTTGTGATGTAGTCACATTTTTACTTTATTATATGTCACATCAAAGACAAGCTGAGCTGGACAAGTGTGTTTTATTAAAAACAAGCTAGATGTCATTGTAGTAAAGGAAGCATTTAAGTGACTTACAGCATCAAAGCGTTTGGACATCACAAGCTCGTCTTCATTCCTCAATATCTCAAAGTAGTCCAGATGTCTGCAAGACAACAACACCTGTAACAGCTCCACTCAGAGCTCAGACATGTCAGCTTAAGCTGTGTGAAAGTACAAATGCTGTGAATTCCCCTCAACTGTCACTTATTTGTTAGTTCCATTGTGCTGTACCTGTCCAGGGTGGCGTTGTCATGGGAACGTAGTTTGTCAATGATTGGCTGAATGCCCAGCATCAGAAACTCATAGCGCAAATGGACACGGAACTCCAGACTGGTCTGAAAACACACACCACATTATTCACCTTCATCTTTTTGTTAGACAGACACTGTGAGACAAGACAGACGGAAAAGATGAAGTAAAGAAGTAGCTCAGTTAGGCCTTACTCACAGAAACACAAACAGATCCTCACAGATCAAGTCTGTGAAGTGCCAGCAACGATCAGCATCAGCTCTTAAGAACTTTAAACAAGAATGTTTTGTCCTAGATTCACTAATTATTAAAGCAAAAACAGTCCAATAAATAAAATATGTATATTTTTATGTTTCACATTTCTAGACCACAAATCACTGAGCCACAGTGCTGCACCGGGTCACATGTTCCTTTATTACCATGCACAAAAAACTATATGTTATTTTGCTTCACACATGCATCATCCTGATGGCAGAAATATGAAAGATTTCCTCCTATTATCATTTAAGAAGATGCATGCTGAAAGACAGCAAGAAAAAAAAAAACTCCTTTGTGAGGAGGCACCGACAGATGGTTCCTCACCTCGCCTGCTCCCTGGCTGAGCACAGCGTTGATGAAGCTCATGATGGTAGTCTTCAGATTAACTTCATCTCTGTAACGGCCTGTTGATCTGTCCAAGTCCGTCATGAGTGTCTGCACACAAAATATTCCAGTTCTACCATCATCAGGCTTGTTTGTACAGATACACGGCTGTTTGGATGTTTAGTTTGGCTGGAGAGTCTAACATGATTGTACTGACACCTCCTGCAGACTGTTGACTGAACGGACACATTCTCAGGAAGTCTGCAAGTGTCAAGGGCATCTTTTAAGAACATTTTTTATGTATATTTATTGATGTAATAATGTTTGATACTATAATACAGTAAACAGAAAAAAGTCAATCCACCCGATCCACCCTTGAAAAGTAAAGGTTGTTTGTTGTCCATTAATATTGTGTTTGGCAGCTCATATAAAAAAATTAAACACAGCAGTAATGTCAATATATGTATTGATTTATTACTATTGATTGTGTTAAACACATAAAACACTGAACACCATAGTTTAAGACTGTAATAAAGTTCAATCAACAAAAGCTGACCTGGAAGCGAGTTCTCTCTGAGGCAAACCTCTGGTAGTGCAGCATGGCTTCTAGAGCTTTCTTATGGCCTCCTGGTACCAAACATACTGCACCAAGGATCTCTAACACTGCAACCTAAGAAGAGAGAAGGATGGTGAGTTAGACACAAGAAGGAGAAAATGCCATCATTATTTACTGGGACTGAAAAAGTATTAGTAGTTGGAGTATTAGTAATCATGTGTGCTCCTGCCTCAGTCGTCTCTGTCATCAGCCGTCATTTTTCTGTGAAATGCATTTATAGCTAAACAAAACCAACGGCTGCTGCATACAAAGAAAAAAGAGCTTTAAAGTTCAGTGAGACTGTGTCAGGCAAACGTCCATGTGAAAGAGAAACAACATATGCAACATCTTCTCATGTACATTCACAACTACTGTACATAATCAGTCTGACTATACATTTGTGTAGTCATTTTAGATGAGAGGAAAGCCTATTTTGGTTTGAGTTCTTTTTTCCTACATATGGATGTGGATACCTTTGATGGAGACCTTAAAGCTGCCTTGCACAGGTTGTGACTATTTTCACTAAAGACCATTACAGAAAGGTCCCTGTTCTGTACACACTGTTCATCACAGTGTGTACTTTCTCTTTTACATCTCTTTTTTTATGTTTTCTTTTTTTTTTCTTGATGTGGATGCTTTAGATCTCTTTCCAGTTGTCTTTTTTGCTCTTGTATCTCTTTGTGGTAGTTTTGCATTTCTCTGTAGTCACCCCTTAATATTTACTTAATACATTTTATCTGATCCATTTTTTCTATCTTGATGGGTCACATTCATGTGTGTCAGTAACATGTATCCAGCTCTGTTGTGGTGCAGATTTAACTGAAATGTGACCAACATGTCTGTCTACAGCTGAACTCAAACCTTTTCACTCTCTATTGAAAATTAACCAAATTTAAATAGTGTCAGCTGTTTGCAATGAACAAATCAAACATGAACATTTTAAACAGCTCATCACAAATAATGTTACAAGTGGTTCCTTTAAATTTAACACAAAATGCTAGAAAGACCTGCAGCAAGACTTGGTGGCAACAAGCACTGAGGTTTCAGTTTGCACAGGAGGGCACATACTAAACACTGAAGGTTTCCATGACATCCACCACTACTGACCCTAAAGCTCAGCTCCAATATGATCATAATCATCACGTTTTGGGATTCTGTTCTGTGAAGTGAGGCCTATAGATCAGCAGTATGTTTGGAGGAAGAAAAATGAAACATACACTGAAAAGATCACCCTGTCTACAGTGAAGCATGGTGGTGGCTTGGTGATGTTCTGGTACTGCTTTGATTAATCTGGCACTGGAAAGCTGCAGCGTGTGGAAGGCAAGATGGATCCATTCAGTATAAGGAGGAGAAAACATCATGATGTCTGTGAGGAAGCTGAAGCTTGGTGTAAATGGACCTTCCAGTGGGATAATGATCTCAAGCATTCTTCAACGTTCACCAAGGCTTGAATGCAGAGGAAGTCCTGGAAGATTGTGGAGTGGCAGTCACAGTCACCTGATTTGAACCCCACAGAAAATCTCTGGTGTGTTTTGAAGAAGGTTGCAGCGCACAAAGCCAAGAACATTAACGACATGGAGGCAACTGTTCACAAGGAACGGGCTAAGATTCCTCAGGAACGATACCAGAAGCTGGTTTCACCATGTCTGCACCGTGGCTGCAAAGATCAATTTGTACCCTTTAATGTAAAGTAATGTGAACATAGCCCCTGTGTGGTCATCTCCTAATATTTTCCCCCTCCTCTCCTGTAGCTCGCTACCAGCTTTTAATTCATACTCATAGTTTCTGTTTTCAATATTTCCTTATCATTTCAGAATAAGAGAAGGTTACAAAGTATTCCCCACACCGTCAGTGCTCCACCTATGTACCTTGGTTTTGATGTTCTCAGTAGTGAGACTTTGTGCGATGATATTAATGCTCTCGCTGTGGCCCAGGACGTGAGCTCTACCCTGAGAGTTGTTCATCAGGGCTTTGATGCACCCGATCAGTGAGGTGTGGCTCTGAGACTCTGTGGTCTCATAGTCCATCGTCTTGAGGAAATTGAGTATACAGGACAGGCCATCCAATTCAATGAACCGTGTCACAAAGCTGAGGGAGATCAGGCACATGAGGAGGTTAGGTTATCCTTATGGTCACTGCAGCACAGGGGAACATGAAATGAATGTGTATTACAGTGGGAATAGTACCTCATTGGCTGTGTCCTCAGTGCCGTTTTCAGATCATCTACAATCTTAAGTCTTCCCTGCTCTTCCTCACCCTCCAGTGCCAGCAGAGTCTTCCTCTAAAGAAAATGTGGTTAAAGAAAAGAACAACTTAGTCAGAGAGGCCAAAGTGTCGCTTTGCATCATAAAACAGTTTTACACACAGTAAATCATTTTACTGTGTGTAAACTATTCTCAGGAGGTTTTGTGTGCTCAGTTTTACTGATCAGGAGGATTATTGGTCATTTTAATATGTCAGTGTTTGTCTGTGAAGACACTGGAAACAGACATTGACGTGTTACTCACAGCAGCTATGGACCTGATTTGGTCAATATAATACTCTGGCAAGCTGCTTGCTCCTTTATTCTCCTCTGCTTCCTGAAACACAGACACATAAACACACATGTCACACAATGTGTCATCTGTGTCTTATTAAAGGACAGATTCACATTTTTGCAACCATAAAACAACACTGGATACAGGTACAGGCCAGCAACACACTGAACGATATTTTTATCTGTTCATGGCACTTCATAGACAGCTGATTTTACAACCTGCCCTGAGGAATCAGAAGTGGGACCAGAGATGTTGTTTTGTATCAGTTATTTTATTACATGGCTTATGAATTACATTATAATGCTGACAGCTGGCCTCTGTGACACTGGACGACACAGCAGGCAGAATGTACCAACCTATAGCTGCAACAATGACATAGTAGACCTGTAGTCGTGCTTCAGTCAAAGACAGAATAAACTAACTTATTCTGGGAAGGAGAGATTTGTGTATGTTAACACAAAGACACTGTTGCTTTATGTCATAATAAGTTAGTTGCAATGATTGTGTTGTATCAGTGTGTTCTGTGTTGCACAGTAACAGTAATGCTGTGAGCTGACTGCATGTTACTTTTGCCCAGTAGACTTGTAAACCACGCATGTATGGTTCAGCCCGTGTTTTCATGTGGACTTTCATCTGTCTTTACAGTTTATTGAGACAGTATCCGAGCTGCAGAGAAATGATGGTAGTTCAGCTCCCCAGACATTTTCCACAGGCCAATCAGAGCAGAGTGGGAGAGGGCTCAAATGATTTTTTTCAAATTCAAGGCCAAATAAGGAGTGATTATAACATGCGTTTACAGTTTGCAGTTTTTTTATTTGGAAATGATAGACTCTTGGTGTGAGCTGGTAGCTGAATGGTTAAGGCTCATGCCATGTAACTGCAGCATCAAGTCCAACTCAGGACCTCTAATGCATGTCACATCTGGATGTTTGCCCCTATCACTTACACAGGAAGGATGTTTTGCAGTGATCTCTGAAAGACCTGTATGAACAGGAGGAATGATCACAGCAAGCAGACCCTGGTTCATTGATCTTATAGGCAGTTTTAAGACACACTTAGGAAAAATGTGAATCTGTTCTTTAACTTATTTTTTAAAACCAAATAGAGAAAACCAGAACATGCAGAAACTCCAAATATGAACTCTCACCAAGAGAAAAACACTGTCAGAGAGCTCGCTGTGTGTGAAATAACTTATAGTTCCTTACCATCTTCTTACCACAGTAGATCTGCCATTTTTTCTCTGCAGGCAAAGCAAACATGGCAGCTCTGTTCTCGTCTGTGAGGTCCAGCTCATCCTGGGATACAAGCAAGCACAAAGACAGAAAGGGGGGTGGGGCATTGATCAACCATGGGTGTTAATAGGTAGACAGAAACACTCAGTGTTGACTGTGTTTTTGTTCTCACCACCAGCTCAATGAACATAGACTCCAGCTCTTGAGGGGGGGGCATGGGCAGGGTGGGCTCCAGCACAGCCACAGTGTTGACACTATCATGGCAGTAGGTGATTGCTGGTTGCTCACTTTCTTTGCAGCAGCAGGAAAACACAGAGGACAGGCCATGCCCCTTGGGCTGTTTCTCCTGCGTTGCCATGGTTACAGCAGAGACCAGAAGTATTGGCTGGCAATGAAAAGTTGTTAATTATTACCTGCTACTGATGTTGATGCATAATGCAGCAATTCCTGTGGTTAGAGACTGACAACATGAGATCAATCACATTCTCAATATCTTTGATACAATGGTAAGAAAACTAGAAAAAGAACGTTTCCAGTGGTGCTGGAAGGTTTGTCTATTCATGCATAAATATGATCTAAAACATGATCTGATTTTCATGCAGGTTCTAAAAGTAGATAAAGGGAACACAATTAAACACAAATATGTGTATTTATTAGATACTGTGGAAGTTTACATATTTGTGTTTGGCAGAAATACTGTATATAAATGCTCCTTATTAAGTGCTTTGGGTACCAATAAAGGAAAAAAGCATAAGTGCAGAGCATTTAGGATTATTAATCCAGCTGAAGAGTCCAAGGTGTTTCAGTCAACGTGATGACAATCAGATATGAGTCTGGGAGACTTTACTATCAACACCTGATCTTCTGACAATAATGATTTGTAGAAGTGTTTCAACACAACACTTAAACTAATATGCAGCCATAGTAATAATCAATCACACATATACACACACACATGCATTATGTCATCGACAACTGTCATCATTCCCGTGTTCTTATCCATCACAACCACTGCACATGTCCTACTCCAACCCTCAACCGTAAAACTACGCTTTAACCCCAAACACGTCCTTGTAGGTGTGTTAATGTTAAACTGTGCTTATAAAGTGCTTTCCTATCTTACCTGACATAACGCTTTACACGATTCTGACTGGCCTCTCATCCACCCACTCACTCACACTCACACTCACAAGTTCAGCACCTTGCAACCACTGACCTTGATTAGTGGACGACCTGCTCTACCTCCTGCTCCTCAGCTGCTCTGTGTGATGAACACTGTCCTTACTGTCACATATACTCTCATGTTAAATACTTCCTGTGTCGTGGACACCAATATATAAAATGTATCCATCAACACCAATTGACTGAACAAATACACACCCTAAAACTAACACAAGCACACTAACACAGTCACACACAACAGTTTCTCCAGTTAACATCCACTCTAATTGCAGCAACTTGTGGTACATTTTGCTTTTCTTTATGATTGTGTGTATATGTGGTAACCTCCTTCCAGTTTAGAAACACTGAGCATCCTGTCTCAAAGTGATGCTGAGAAACTAGTCTATGCATTTGTTACTTCTAGACTAGACTACTGTAATTCATTACTGATAGGATGTCTCAATAACTCACTCAAAAGCCTCCAGTTAATCCAGAATGCTGCAGCCAGAGTTCTGACTGGAATTAGCAAGAGAGATC
>JAUMHL010000004.1:20963843-20989082 GCA_032362345.1 Sandelia bainsii
CGTCTTCAAGGAACTAAAACAAGTCCAGTTGCCACTGAATAACCTTTTTTGGGATAACCATGACCTGGATGACTGAGTAGTCATCCAGGTCATAGTCTGTCCGTTTAGAATCACTATGTTGTTGAAAGCGTCTAAGTGGACGCTGAACTAACTAATCTCCTCCTTTAATCAACTACTCAGCCCCTGAACCAGAGAACCACCTCAGTTTTATACAGCTTCTCTAAAATATTTTAAAAACAAATGTCTATAAGCAACTTTTTGACTGCATAACATTTTACCAGGTTGTTTGAAGAAAGAAGACTAGGAAAAGACAAACATGAGGGTTTTGGAGCGCACACACTGGACTGACAGAGGAACGTGACGAGATCCATTAGAATATGTTAAAATCAACAATGAAAAGCTGCAGGCTTTAATTTGTGTATGGAACTTAATGCAAACACAACAACAAGAATATACATAAAGGTGGGAGATGGATGCAAAATTGCAATTTTTTTCATTGATAATTGATTGAATTGATGTCACTGCACAGTAGGTGGCAGTAATGCTCCTTAACGCTGCTACTCGACACTAAATCAAAAGAACAAGTGTTCCTGCTCTATTTCCTCATCCGGTTTACACACCATATGAAAATACTGTAGCACCGAGGCAAGAAGTGTTATCTTTAAATTATTGTTGGCCCAAAATGGGTAAGCTAAACTTGCATTGTCGTTTTATTTTCATCTGATCATAGTTAGCTTGTTAAAACAGCTTTACTACCCGCGTACATAATTGTAGTTGTGCTGTGTAGCGTTAGCTGTCAATTAGCTAGGACCTAGCGTTTGACATATGAAGCTAGCTTATCATAGACTTTTATAAAAGTAACTGGCGATGTATGAAAGACCCGGAGGGTCGTTTACAAACACTTGCTGTGTCTCTGAAAATAATTTCTGAATCCACAGAGAGTCTTCCAAACATCTGGATGACAAAAAAATTTCCACCGCCACGATAAAATGTATTTGACCATGTTTCTAAGCTACGACAATGTTCCCATGTTACAGAAGGTATTTAGTTCGCCGCCATCTTTCTTTTGATAAGACACCGGTTTCGCAACATTAGAAACAAGATAAATATTTTCTTATCATTGTGTTAACTTCATGTTGTCATCATCCAGATGGTAAGAAGAGCTTTTGGGGATTCTTTAGTTTCCCTCGTAACCCTGGTCAACGTTTTCAAATGACATTCTGGGGTTTTCAATCACAGGTGATTTATTAATGTTTAGCGAAACTGATGGTTAACGTTACCAATGTGACCCAGATATATGCTAACAACCAACCACTACAAAGGCGAATGTGATAATAGTCAAAGTGATTCATTATGAGACGTCTCTGTACTTTGTTCCACTATGTATTTCTCTTAAATCAAATAAGAGAATAAAGACCGACTGTATTTGTCTGTATATACGTTAATAATAAAAGTGAAGTGCGTATGATAAACGTTAATGTCGCTGAGGACTGGGGGCAGGTAGCTGTTCGGTTTTGTTGAAGGTTAAATTCAGATTAAAGGTGACTTCACCTGGATGTGAACCCTGATCAATATGAATATATGAATCTATCGTTATAACACGTTTAATACGGAGGTTAAAGATTTAGAAAAATACATTTCACTCAACGTAATGAATGATATCAAGGTGAAAATGGTGGTAGTATGTTTCAGCTCAGCTCTCTTGTGGAAAACACTAGTGTGAGCCGTTCACTTAGGTAATGACACTGACTGTGTGAGGTGTTTCTGTGACTTTGCAGCTGTGGCCATGAGCTCCACGTGTCCAGGCCTGTATTGTGGAAGGATTATAGTCAACGGATCAATGGAGGGAGAGTGTGGGGTGAGTGCTGAACGTGAGACTTGTGTCTGACTGCTGGTGGGTATGTGGGGGACTGTGGGACATTGTCTGCCATCATCCAGCTTATAAATTAGAGATGAGGTTGTTGGAGCAGGTGAGTTTGATTAAAATGTTGGGTTTTGTTGCAGGCATATGGGAAAATACCTAAAAATCCCTTAAACATTTATGCATCTGTGTCTGTCCTGCCAGGTCTGTCCACGTGGAGAGCGCGCCAGCCTCCAGAAGGTTTGTGAACGCTGCACTGGGTCCCCAGATCTCTACGACTGGCTCTATCTTGGATTCATGGCCATGTTACCTCTAGTGCTGCACTGGTTCTTCATTGAGTGGTACTCTGGAAAGAAAAGGTGAGATTACACACTATTAGATTGTGTACATGCTCATGTGCCGTGTATGAGAAAACGCAGCCCTTCTCATGATAGGAGAATAGGGGAAAGTGTTACACAGAGGAGACCGTCACCAAAGGATGCTCTGCCAAAATATTCCAGCACTGTGTAGAGAAACTTTTCAGATTTTTTAAATTGTCTGAGCTGCCAATTCTATTTTTTTCTCATTCTAAGAACTGTAACTGACAGCATATACAAATGAATGTTTTCGTGGTTGTTCTGACCCTGTAGATGTAACGACAGGTGAGTTTTGTATCTTCTTCACTCACAGTAAAGAATTTCCATGCCGATGACATGTTGTGTGTATGTTACTGTCTGTGGAAGTGTGTGTGCGACACAGCATGTGAGCATGCAGAGTTTAGACAGAGCTGCTTTTTCCACCTGTGGCAAATCAGATTGGACTGTGTATATAAGGACCTGCAATTCATACGTGTGTCAGGACCAGAAACAAACACTAAAGTCAATGGAACCTCCAACATTTTGTTATTTCTTTTATTTTCTTGTGTAAGTGATGGAGAATAAATAGATTGGAGTAAAGGCTGTACACTCACTGTGACTGAAGCAGTGACGTGCTGCTCTGTGGTCAGTTCACTTACATGTGTATGGAATAAGATGTCAGTGACAGGGAAACTCATTTGTGTTGGTGTTGTGTGTTCAGTTCCAGTGCTCTGCTGCAGCACATCACAGCCATGTTGGAGTGCAGCGTGTCAGCTGTGGTCACTCTGCTTGTGACCGAGCCTGTGGGAATGCTCAGTATCAGATCCTGTCGAGTCCAGATGCTGTCAGACTGGTACACCATGCTGTACAACCCCAGTCCAGACTATGTCAACACATTACACTGCACCCAGGAGGCTGTCTTCCCGCTGTAAGTACTGCTAACAGGAGGATTTAAACACTGTCTTTATTCTGCATTGTATTCCTCAGTGTCCTTCATCAAGACGCTGAACCTCAGTGCAGTGTGCTCACAGATGTGCTCATGTTTTCCATCACGTGATTTGCTGTAACAGCTTCCTTATTTGTTGTTTTCCTACCTCAGCTACACCATCGTGTTGATCTACTACGCCTTCTGCTTGGTGCTCATGATGCTGCTGCGCCCGCTGCTGGTTAAGAAAATTGCCTGTGGTCTGGGTAAATCTGACCGCTTCAAGAGCATCTATGCAGCTCTGTACTTCTTCCCCATCCTCACCGTGCTGCAGGCGGTGGGTGGAGGACTGCTCTGTGAGTATTACTGAGCAGCAGCAGGAACAGCAGCTGTGGTTCACATCCAGCTGGTGATGGTGTTTTGATGGTGTAATTATGAGCTGCGAGTGACAGTTTTTTTTTCTCCAGACTATGCATTTCCCTACATCATACTGGTCCTGTCCCTGGTCACACTGGCTGTTTACATGTCTGCCTCTGAGGTCCAGGTAACCACACTCACCGCATGTATCTGTCTGGACACCTGGAATTCTAATTGTCATTCCTACCTTGAAAGTACAGAAAATGTGACATTGTTGTGTTGCATAATTACAGAAATGTTCAGTGCTAATCATGATTAAAGCTACAGTACGTAACCTTTTAGATTTTTTAAGAAGTGATATGCTCCCTAACTTATGTTTAGAGATGCTGTCAAAGCCTCCTGTCACACAGACTCGCAGAACAGTGTTTGATCTTCAGTCTTGTTAACTCTGACCTGTCTCCTCTGTGTGTGTGTGTGTGTGTGTGTATCTATCAGTCCTTTCAAAACCTGGTTGCTAAGAAGAAGCGTCTGGTCGTCCTGTTCAGCCACTGGCTGCTCCATGCATACGGCATCATCTCCATCTCCCGACTGGACAACCTACAGCAGGACCTGCCGCTGTTGGCCCTCGTGCCCGGCCCTGCCCTCTTCTACATCGCTACGGCCAAGTTCACCGAGCCCAGTCGCATCCTGTCTGAGGGCAGCAACGGACACTGAACTGCTTTCACCAGGATCCGGCTGAAGTGAAATTTCACTGACTGAGCTGCTGTCACTGAGAGTGAAGAACACTAACTAGTATTTAGTGTGATTCAACTTTCTCCACCAGTCTGTGGCCAGATAGTGGCACCGTTCTGAGGCTTTTAGCATGTTCTTTAGCACCAGAACATGTTCATGAACAAGTGATGTATTCAATGATTTCATCCAACAGGACAGATGATCTGTGGTTTGACTTTTCAGAAATGATCACGTGTTTATCATCAAATGTTTCCATGGCAATAGTTTCACCTCCAAGCTCCCCCATGGAAGGATGACTACATGAAAACCACCTGGTACTGCTCTTATCACTGTTTACTTGGTGGTAACTAATTTATTTAACGTAGATTAATCTATTATTTTAAATTAATATCTCCCATTGTCCATACAATCACATCTTTAAATGTCTCATTTAGCTTCAAAGGTCAAACAAATCCAAATAAATTCAGTTTGAGTAGAACAGAAACAATCAGCAAATGCTCCCAGTGGATGAGCTTCAGCCTCATCTGACATCATCCCAATGTTACAGAGAAATTCTTTCTTCATTTTCATGAACCTTGTACATTTCCTTGTAAACAGAGTAAATGTGGATGAACAGTGATGGTGGCCTGGTTGTTTAGAGCACCTCTGGTTGTGATGAAGTGATTCTCTGGACCGAAGCTGATTGTGCCTCTTATATATTATCAAAGTGAAGCCCCCCGATACAGGTTATGATGTTATTGTTGTGCTTTCAGTAAAATGTTTCACTTTCTCTTACATGTAGTCGTGTGAATTTGATTTATGTTTCACCACAACAGATCTGCGGCACACAAAACGCAGGAGAGGAAAAAAAACTCTGCTCGAGCTACTGATTCTTGCTGTGGACATTATTTTAAAAGTACGTTTTACTTCTCTGTGTACAAAAAATGTTTCCCTCCATGGCGCCTCCTGCGCTTCGTAGTCTCATACTAATAGCATATTGATTTTCCTGCTATCACATGATTATTTTTATGCTTCTCAAGCAGGACCCCGCCCTTCTGGGCTCAGTGGCCCCTGGTTGAGAGCTGCTGATGTAAATTAAGATGTGAGCAGGAGAAGACGTGTCCTGACCTAATTATACAAAAAGCTGTCATCATGTTTGATGATGCAGCAGACAGCACATATTTTCATATTTCCACATGATTGGAAATGTGTTTTACAACTGGACACATCCGTCCAATGTGTGTTTGTGGATTTCTTTTCTTACTAACACACAGTGGGAGAATATATAGGAGGCACAAGCTTGGTGAGGAAGCACTTGTCTGTCAGCTCTGTCCTCTGAGTCGATGTATTGCACATGTATACTGATGTAAATATTTGAGTGGTTGTAAATATTATTGTATTCGAGTTTACTACTACATGCACACAAGCTCAAATTGCAAAGTGATGTCGACAACAATGAGTCATATTAAAAGTTCAAGGGAGCTGCTGCTGACACTGCATGTGTTGTGTGTTTAGTGTCAGCATGAGCTCAGCTCTCCAGTCTTTGAGTCTTAAAAGTTTCCTAAAGGGACAGACTCCTGGTCTCGTGTTCTGTCCTGCCTGAGCTAGACAACAGGCTGATGTCACTGTGCACAGGAAACAGTGACATGAGTCGTACTCAACAGGCCTGTTCCTCCACTTCATGCTACACACTCGAGGTTTTGATTGGGTGGTGCTGGATTTCATAAATTGTCTGCTGTCCATCACACAGGTTGTCTGCACATTCTGTATTAAAATAATTTCTTGTGCCAACTGTTGGAACACACCCACATGTTTGCTTTTCTTAACAAGTAAAGTGGAGCCTTATTGAAAACAAGCCTGAACTTTACTGCAGGTAATCAGTTTTCAGATGATTCAGATGATCCCCTAACACATTCTACATGCCAAGTTCACTTACAGTTATGGCTGATGAACACTGCTGGATGGCTGTGGTTAAATATTAATATTTATCTGTTGATGATCAACTGATCATTGACGTCAACCCCTCACCTTCCCTTTTAAGTCACAGCAGGTTAAACAAGCTAAAGTACAATTCATGCAAACAGGCAAAAATGATGCTTACATGTGAATGCATCAGGGATACAAATCTAATGTTCCAGTGGCAGCAGGAAGAAATACACAGCAGTGAAATGTTTGTGATCACATGCTACATACAACTATGTTCACCTGTAGCAAAAGTGAGGAGGTCACATGTGTCAACATTTCCTGCATACGCTGCTGCACAGCTCAGTAACGAGCCAAACGACTTCTTAGGAACACTTACTTTTAATCATATCCAGCAATACATGTAGATTTAATATTGATTTTGTTGATATGCATAAATGTATGAACACAAATTTCTTTAATAACATTGATTTTGATAGCAGATTCTTAAAGAAACTAGTTGAGCTCGGCTGTGGTAAGCGAGTGGTGAACATGCTGTTCGTCATCGGCAAAGGTTCTCCTGCAGAACTTTGACTCAGTAATAAAGTTTAAAATCAGTGTCGTGTGCAGTTCACTGTGTGATCACATACATGTAATGTGTCATGTGTCAATAAAATGACAATAACATGAGGAAAATATGTAAAACTGCAAAAAGTATGTGACACTAACCAAACAATTATAGATATACTCTTGATACTGTTCCATGATTGATTGTGATCATGATGGTTACACACACACACACATTTAGTAGTATTCCACTCAGCCACACAGTCGTGTAAGGCTTTTCCCAGTATAACCAAATCTATGCTAATATGTTTTATATATCTGCTCACAATATTAATATAATCATCAGCCAATTTACTGATGTGGTTAAAGCTCAATGTGTCAGTGTGACTTGTGTTGTTCTGTGGCCATGTGGGCAGTAAAGACGGACTTATGCTTCTTGTTGAATCTCCACTGTAGGTCTGGTGCCTCCGCAGACAACGCGCGTTACATTTCCTCTTACACAACAAGCACAGACACTTCAGGTCAGTTGTAATATAGACCTTCTGCATTGTCTTCTGGTAAAAGTAACTGCTGTTCCACATCTGTCAGCTCCAACTCCAACATGATCAGCTCAGTGATCATATTGAATTTGCGAGCATCAGAGAGCCACTAATAAAAAGTTTGATTCCAGTGGCAGCGGGTTGGTTCACGACCCAAGCCCGTTGTTTGTTTCGTGGTGTTGGAACAATTACACCCCTAGTTTTGACTGGTAGAAAAGCTCACTACAGCTCCACGGAGATACAACGAAGAAGCAGAAACTGTCCCCACTGCACTGTCACACTGCAGCTCTGCCACACAAGCAGAGACAAACTGGAAGACTCCACTGTAGTTTGATTGCACCCAGTATAAACACAGTGATCACTCAACAACACTGAACACATGTTGAGTCAATACTAAATGTCGGTTTTATCCCAATTTATCTAATTTGTTGAATTTGAGACTCACTTAATGCATACATCACACTTCTGTCTGACTGAAAATGATTTCCACCTGCATCTATGAAAGATGCGTCAGTGCACAATTTCAGGCCACTAATATATACATCCCAATCTAAACACTTCACAATAAAAAAGTTTTACAGCAACATAACATGTACTGTGTTAGTTTTACATTCAGAAAAAGATGCTTATGATTAATCACTGGAGTCATATTACTGCAGCACCTGTTCACTCCATACAAACAGCATGCAAAGAAGTTCTGTTTCCTGAGTCAAACAGAAACGAATCATTTCACACAATGTCTTCCTGTTCCTTTAAAATACCTGATCGAAAAAACTAAGTCACAGCAGCAGATGCACCAGTCCAGATCCAGTCCTTTTACCGAGGCTTCACACCACATAATCCTGAAGAATGGACCCAGCTTTGGATTAACTGGAACAGGAAAAAGCTTCAAACCATTTCCAGAAACATGACTACAGAGCAGCACAGCTCTTTCCACTGCTGCTCAGCTAAAAGTACATAGTCCAACCCAAACAGCCATTAGAATGAAAAGAGCCCAACATGTGTAAGTATGAACAAAGAAAACAGCAGGCTTCACTCATCATCAGCTCTCTTTACTTCTGGATGTAGATGATGATGATGCACAGAGTTCCCACCAGTCCCAGGGCCTGAATACCCAGGAACCAGAGCAGCAGCCAAAAGAACATGATCACTACTGGCTCCACTATCTTGTCCCCAAAGTACATCTGGCTGAAGCCCATCGCCCGCAGGCACTTGTTGAGCATCCCGAACAAAGTCCCCATTCGCTCACAGTCATCCAGCTCAGGCTCTCTGGTGGTGGGGTCGTCCACGTCGGGCCAAATGGGGCTTGAATCCCTGGACGGCTGAGATCGGGTGTGGCTGCCATCGACCTGTGGAGAAAAAGTAATTTGTTAGGGTGTAATCTACGGCTTGGTTCAGTCCGCAAATTTTGTTTTTTGAGGGGGGTTTGGGTCATTTTGAAACTAGGATGACCTACATCAGAGCCCCCTAAATTGCAGCCTGTGAGATGAACATTTATATGTGGCCTGTGACACCACACAGGACACTAATGATGTTACATTCACAAATTATATGGTTCGTTTGAGCGGCTCCTTGATAGAAACAAAGGGATACAAGTCTTTTTAATGCTGTACACTAATTTCACTCATCTCTTCTTTACTTGAACAATGACAATTAGCCAGTCACAAGACGAAAACGTTGCCATCATTTGTCCACTGCTGTCAGTGAACGCACCACTGATCCCTCCTCCCTGGTTCAACAAGAGTGGTCGAGTGATTAGAGAAAGGGAGCAACCCTATCGAGACCAGAAGAATAAATCTGAAATAAAATGTTGCTCTCTGGTTGTTTGACAGCGACTTGCTTCTAAAGCTGAAATAAACTTGACAACACCTCTGCACAAACATGCAGGAAGGATTTTCTTTGAATGCAATTTATTCTCTCCGTTTGGGTCACAGAACCTTTTTAAAGCACCTGTCCACATTAAGATTCCACTTAAGTCTCCAGCATCTCAAACTTTACATTACAGGAGATCTACTACATTTTTGTTATGTCGTCAGGTCTTGTTAGCATTTATTGTGTCTCTAGTACCACAAAGCTTCCAGACAAATACAATGTTCCATGGTTCACAGGTGTAATTATCTAGATACAGGAAGTGTGTACTGTGAACAGTACACGTCAGACACATTAAAGCATTTTCTCTTTGGACTGTTCCCAGACTGCACTGTGTAAAGTGTACACATCACCTTCTCCAACCCTACATTTAAATGATTCTTTTGTTATTGGTTGTAGTATTCAGACTCAGAAATGGGAGTATTACTGATAAATGTTGTAGCATGTAGCTACAAACATTATTTTCATGTCACCACTGTCTTACTCTGGGCAGACATGTTCATTTAGTGACATTATATTGACTTAACAGCATAGAATAAACGAATCCCTACTATACTGTTGAATGATTTACTTCCTCACTGAACCAGGGAGCCAACTGAGCCACAGCCCATCATGTCTGCAGTCGTACTCACAACAGAGTGCATTCCATAAAGAAATCCCTGCAGGCAGGAAAACACATTAACTACCAGAACGCAGCAAATCACAGGCTGCAGGTTTGAAAAGAACAGAGAATGGAGAAATGACCAGTGATGCCTTCATTCAACAAAACCATTACCACTGTGAATAACAAAGAACAGCAAACACACATCAATGACCGTGTGTTAAAAAATGTGGTTTAACTCGTTAGTTAGTTGGCTCTCTAAAGCTCTTGCATGTTTAAACTGAAAATAATGCTGAGTCCTTCTGCCACCCTGCAAAATGGTTCTATAACAGCAAGTCTAAGCTAAACCAAACTGAATCATTTTGTTAAAGTGACAAAGTGTTGCTAGCCATGTCGCATGTTGTCTTTTGTGAAGATGAACTCTATAATCATTACATAGCTAAACACACAGCGAACAGATCATGACCCGAGATGCTTACAGGAGGAAAAAAGGCCCTTCCCTTCAGGGTCTTTAAGTAAAGCTACTGTATTATACTGTTTGTGTTAATACTACACCAGACAGCTCCTAACTGTTGGTTATGTACTGGCATTGAAGGATAGGTTCACAATTTTTAGCGTGTGTATATAATCAGATGCCCCTATAAACACTGAAAGTGTAAATACAGGCTATTCCTCCAAGTGATGTTTCCCATGCTAGCAATGGGAGCCAAAATCCACAGTAGTGCAAATTTCCTTTTTGTCACTGTCCCACTGCAAATCATCAGGGAACCACTGTGCAGGCAATTACATCAAACTGTATAATGAAAAGACATATACTCATGCTACTTGATCTGACTGACACACACAGCTGAATATTAGCTATACATGAATGAGCTTTGGGAAATGATCACCTCATGGCCACGACAAGGAAACACTCTTTAGTGCTCACATGGGTTTAAAGACAAACCTGAAAATTCGTGACCGTACAGTAAGTCATCTAACCCGAGATGAATCTTTACCATAAGTTATATTCTACCATGCAGACAGGCCTGTCGCTTGCCTTTTAAAAGAAACACCCGATTTTTGAATGGAGTAAACCGTTCAAACTGAGTTCATAGTGAAATGAAACCGACAAGCTGTCACTGCACCTCACTGAGCTTAGCTGCGACACAGCAGAGCCCCTCCCGAGTCCTGGTCCATGAGTGCCGTGTTAGTGCGACAGGGTTAGCACGAAACTAAACGGTTAGAGCAGAGATAAGTTAGCCTGTAATGTCATGTTAACGTTAGTTTTCATTTACCCGGTGCTGCTGCTGGTGTAGTGCGGCGTGCCGAGCTCCGTGGACAGGTTGGGGAGTGAGTCTTCTTCTCTGGTTCTCTGTTGGCAGCTCTTCAAATTCACGTCGATGAAAAACATACTGCTCATTTACGGGCGGCGTTACAGCGGACATTTTACAGCCGGACCACCTTCAATAACTTTCAGACCACAAGGCATACAAGTGAAGTTACAGATAGCGAGTGTACTAGTGTCCGTCCGCAGCGGCGCGATCCCGAGTTCGCGAGAGCTCAACAACATCATCCAATTGCAGCGCGAGCACTTCTACACGTGTCAACCATGGCCGTCAACTATGTGTCAATGATGGTTATATCTCCCCCTACAGGCAGCGGTAGTAACTACAACAACACAGTACGTACACTACACAAACTTCATCTGGGACGAACGTTTAGAATTTCAGCTTTTACATGTATGCAGACATGTTTAGCACCCAGTTTATTGTTTTTATGATTATAAGCAATAACTTCACTCAACAAAAAGAAACAAAATAACCTTAAAGAACTGGGGCCAGATTATTGCACTACAACGTTGGATATAGGCAAGTCAAGGAATATATACATATATTATATATATATATATAATATAGCATATTTCATATGCAGAGGTAATTCAAAGTGCTTTACATAGGCAAAAAAGACAGTACACATACAAGTCATTCAAACCTTTTATTCAAAGCACTATATAATGGGATTGTTAGGCTATGACGTTCATGTCATTCCTTTCTAGAATTCATGAAGGTCCTATATAGTGAATAAATGTACAATTGGGGCACTGAAATAAAATAATAAGTAATTGTGGTGCACAATGAAGTGAAAGTCATTAGTATTTATACACTGAAAAAATCTCCCTTGCCAGGTTTGTGTGTCACTTAGTTGTCAGAATATGTATCATGTCATCACAGAACCCACAACAAAATGTTAGTTTTATGTTATTATTAAACAAATGAATCAAACACAACAAACACTCAGGTGGAATTACTTACAGCATCTGAGCTTTCCACTTTACCTGTCTCTGACAGAGATCTGTCATAGGTAACATATCCAATTGTCATCTTCCAAATTCTAATTTCCTTTAACAATATGTGTCTTGTTCTAAAGGATCTTCTAAATGTGTCCTTCCCATTTAACGGTTATTGTTGGACATGTTAATACAAGGTTGTCCTCCATCATGTGTGAAAGTGATATGTCACACTAAGCACTGTGAACTGAGGTGTGATGGGACTTTTCTTACTGTCTATTACTATTCATATTTACTACTTGCATGGAAAAAAGTAGGTTTAGCCTGGCCTTTAGAAATCTGAATAACAAATGTGAGCGACCACATCCTTCAGAGTATTAAGGTCCAGAACAGGGAACAGCTATCGTTTGGTCTTTTCCTGGTGACTCATCAAACTGCATCCATGTTCTATGACAATCATAACTATCTCAAAAAGATATTTCTGTTCTGTTCTTAAACCAACTTACTCAAGCTTTCTGCTGGTTCAACTGACATGTGAGATGGTAAATATTTAAGAATCCTTTAACATTGATGTGTTTTTCTCTTATGTTCTTGTAATAACATTCCCATTTATTGTCGTTTCACAACCCTGACTACCTGAAGTGCTAGGCAGAGCATGGTGGTGTGCAGCAGAGCATAGTATCATCATCATCAGAGTGAGGACTGAGTTTAAGACTCACACTAGTGCTGTTTTAAGTTGTATATATTTGAGTTGATTCATTATCATTATCACATTCCTAATGTGAACACTAGTGTTGACTTTCATCACTTAAAATAAAAATTAAACAACACTGTGTGACATTTTAGGTGTACATGCTGATGCCTTAGACTGTTCTGTGATGTACAGTATAATGATCCATAGGGTGAGGTAGAGTAGTGTGGTCAGATTGTTATAAAAAAGGTCCAAAAAGGCTTGAGCTGGCCCTGATGTTGTGATTTGTTATTCTGACAGTGAGACATGGGATTACATGCTGCTTGTAAGCAGTGTAATCCCAGCTAATCTGGGATTCAGTTTCACTCTGCACTGTGGACAGACCCTTGGAGTGGAGAGGGCTGGGGAATATGGAGATACAAACGTCCTGTCGGAGCACAGGGTTTGTCTGATGAAGGATGTATCTGCTGGTCCTTGCTCACATCTTGCAGTTCCCTCTGTTGGCAGTAGACGCCTGTCCAGCTTTCTGTGCCTGTGCATATGGGAACAGTGGAATAGCAGAGTTCAGGTGGGGTGTGGCTGACTTTATTCATCTCTGTGTCTTTCTGTTTTCAAGTGATTCTTTTGCATGAACACAATTGTTTATAGCTTATTGTATTTTCACAGATGCTCATATTAGAGCTGAAACACAGTAGTGCTAATGCAGGAAATGTTATAGGCAAATTTGTTGAATGAAGACACAAATGTATAAATGTATAGAATGTATAAAATATTACGAAATAGGTCATTTTACAGTGCTGTGAAAAAGAATTTGCCCGTTTGCTATATTATTTTGCATATTTGTCACACTTAAATGATTGAGATCAACAAAAAAACAATATTACACCAAGATAACCAGAGTAAATACAAAATAAAGTTTTAAATGACAATGTCATTTATTAAGAGAAAAAAGCAATTATGAGTAAAAGCAATTTATAAGGTTCAGATGTAACTTTAAAAATCTAAGCAATTACATAGTAATAACTGTAATTGTTGTGAGCGATACTAAAGTTGTAGTGATTTGTAAAGAGGAAACAGACATTTAGCTTATAGTTACTTGCAAATGTAGACTGAAATGTTTTGTAACATACAATATAACACTAGTTATTTTATGTGTGTTTATATGCAGGTAATTGTTCACTATGGAGCTTTACCCCTAGTGGTGTTGTAGAGCAATTGGTGGTAGTAATGTTGTGTAAACCTACAAAGATACACTGCAATATAGACTTACCAATTAAAAATATTTGATATAATTCATTATAAAATGATCATCTTCTTTTTCCTTACTGTGTCACTAAATTAAAATAAATATTGCAATGTAAAAATTTGATAATTTAAATTTGCATTTTGAAAAAAACTACCTACATCAGTGAAGCATCTGTTTGTTTACCCAGAACTGCTCATAGATAGATAGATCAATAATCACTCCTTTATAAGTAACTACTGAAAAACTAGTATGTATTTATTTCCATGACAAATTCCAGTTTGTTTTAAAGCCAGAAGTCTACAGAATAAACTAAAAAGTATAATCCATTACAGTGAATGCACATACTGATGGTAGAGCTGCCATACAATCAAATTAGGCTTCAGTGTCTTACCCTTAAGTAAGTAAGGAGTCGGGAGTCAAACCACATGCAATTTTAGGGGCTCAAAAGTATTTGCACAAACCAAAGTAACAAATTAAATTGTTAGTTTTAAGAAGTAGTTGCAAATCATTTGCAGTCATTTTTTGCCTGAACCCTTGAACCTATAGGCATTATGAGTAGCTGGGCTTCTTCCCTCATGATTCTCTGTCAAGCCTTTACTGTAGATGTCTCCTGCATTCTCTTGAGGCTTTTTCTTTCAGCAGTGAAATGGATGCTCACTTAGTTTCAGGTCAGGTGATGAATTTGGCTATACACTGTAAGATCTTATAGGTTTGTGTTTAACAACAGGTTAGTGCAGTGCAGTGACCCTGGAATCTCAGCTGTTCCCATCAATGTCCCAGCTGACACAGTCAAACTGCGTCTTGAGAAGACCTTGATCTCCAGAGTGCCCCGGGCAGCCTTCTACAACCTGTCAGAGCTGCGGTTTTTGTGGCTGACCTACAACTCCATCACATCCATCCACCCCAGCAGCTTTGTCAACCTGAAGACCCTGCGAGAGCTGCGACTGGATGGGAACCTCCTCACATCCTTCCCCTGGGAAGGGCTCAGAGACATGCCCCGCCTTCAGACTCTGGGTCTCCACAATAACCGTCTTTCCAGCCTTCCTGCCCACGCTGCTCTCTTTCTCCCCAACATCACCTATCTCGACCTGTCTAGCAACAGGTGGGTCCACACACCACAGAGACGACTGATGATGCAGAAAAGTACAGACATGTCAGTAATATTCAGCAAGTTTGCCTAACTTTTCACTCTTCCTCTGTTTATCCTCTGCTCTATCTCTTCTCCTTTCCTTTTGTTTCATTTCACTCTCTCTTTCTCTCTCTTTCACTTCTCTCCTTAGACTTACTATATTACCTGCTGAGCTGCTGGACCTTTGGTTTCCTTTCCCAGGACAACAGGGAGGACCAGTACAAAGAACAATTTTGGGTACAGTATGTCTTGAAGCAAGAGACAAACAAACATCTAAAACATCTATATCTGATTTAGATCACAAAGACATGAAGACATGAAGACACCAATATGTGTATATTTTTCAGACCCACTCTTTGCTTTACAACTGCTGTCACTGTAACATTTGTTGCTATCATTGATAACAACCCATGTTGTTACCACAAAGAACCTTTGCTGTCAGGGAAGGTTTTTTCCAATGAGTTAACTTGACAATAATGTAAACAAGTCAAATTGTCCTGATACCCAGGTCTCCATGACAACCCTTGGTTGTGTGACTGCCAGATCTCCATGGTGATGTCCTTGTCCATGTCACTGGGGAGTCCCGTAGTTCTCATGGACCGGATGCTGATGTGTAGCAGGTCTCTGGGACAGTCACGGATGCTGTTGACCAAAGCTGAGCTGTCCCACTGTATGAGACCCTCTGTCCAGCCTGCAGCCACCAGCGTCAGCTCTCCACTGGGCAGTAATGTAATACTCCGATGTGATGCCACCGGCTACCCTACACCAACTCTGACTTGGATCAAAACATCAGCCTATGCTGGTAAACAGTCCGGGGATATGAATAAGATTAAAATGTGTTATCAGCATCTGAGCAGGTCATTTAGCAAGTCATGTTGTGATTTGGTTCTCTGCACAGATTGTTGCCAGCAAGACATCCTGGAGAATTCAGAACAGCTACCCAGGGATTTGGCGAGTTGTAAGTGTCTATCTTCTATTAAGACATACAGTATTTTATAGCATACACACTTCACAGTCTTTTTCTGTGACATCTATGTCTATAACCAAGGAGCTTTCTGGACACTGTCGCACAATCATAATCATGTTTTCAATGGCCATTTTAGTGTGGATGAGCATTCATATGAAAGCGCAACATTCATGTTAAATAATGTTCTAATCTATTAGCGGGCCTGCAGAGGGCATCAGACCAAGCCATCAGAGTACTTCTTTAGACCTTCCAGGGCTTCTGTACATTTCTCATTCATAATGTGCTCAGAGCTGAGATACCTTCTTATGTTCCAGTTATGCAGGAATCTCCTCGAGTGGGGGTTCGCTGGTCGATCATCAGCCTTAATGGGTTATCATACAAGGATGCTGGTGACTATCGCTGCCAGGCACGGAACATGGCAGGAATATCTGAAGCCCTGATTAAACTGAAGGTGGTGGGTGTCACAAGACTATCTCGTCCTCCAAAGAAGAAGTCCCAAAAGACTCAAATCAAATTATCATCCAAATACAAAAAGCCAAATCAAACTCCCGCCACTATAAACATCCCTCCGATGAAGGTGAATCTGATACAGGTCACATCACCTTCCATTAATAAGTACCAGACTGTACCTAATCATGTGTCCAAAGTGTTCCCCATTGACAAAGACATTAAAAGACGCAGGATCAACTTACCAGATGTGAAGAAAAAGACCCAGATATCCACTAAGTCTACACTCGTGTCCTCAGACAACTCTACAACTGTCTTCTCAGAAACACTTGTATGAGATTTAGAGAAGTGGGGAAGAAAACAGAACTCCATTGCTCTAGTTTCATGTCTAGTTTTAGTGTTTTGTGCTCTTTGTCTCATTGTGTTCTGTATGCTCTGAATAATGCACTTTTTTTTTGGCACAACTATCCTGAAATTTAACTTGCTACTCTAGCTTCCAAATATCCAGTGTGAGAAAAAGGAGCTGCTTTAACTAGCAGTACAGTCTCAATGGCAATAAACAAGCAGAGCAGAATGGTACAAGCTGCTCAGCTTTGAGATTATGTGTTTTTGATCGTAGAGCCACAGGCGGCGCCCGAGAAGCTAGCTCTAAGTGTCTTGTTCAAGGACACACCTGGTATGGGGGATGGGCTGGGGTCTGGGCTGGGATTCAATCCTGCCACCTTCTGCATCCCAGTCTGATCTACCTGCACCAGGCCGCTATATTTTTCACTGTGACAAAGTCACTGGTACTGTCAATGAATTTCAGTAAATCTCTTCTCATAATCACATACTTACAAACTCACACTTCTTTAGCGTGGCCTGGAAACGCCCAGTGTAATGCATTTATTCTTCTTGCCAGCAATAACGGAATTGTTATAATTGCATTTGATTTACTGTGCAGTTGTCGACCATTGACTACAGTTGTTCAAATGTTTGACCTTGATTTTTGGAGACATATTCAAAAATGCTTATCCAGTCCCTTAACATGTGAGAGCAGGTCAAAGACATGTTAGTCAACTCTGCTGGAGCACATCTGTGCATCTACTGCGCTAATGCATCACTGAAGTAACACACATAAATATAGTAGAATATGTTTCATCTATATTTATATCAGTTAAAAAATCAGATAAAACTGAGATTTAAGGAGAGATTCAAAAGAGTATACTGAGTTTGTTCCGCTGAAATCCTGAGGCAGGGAATTCTACAGGTAACAGCAAACAAGTAATTTTAGACAGGTTTCAGAAGGACAAGAATATTTAAACATAAGCAGTAAATGTAAATCATTTCAGACGACTGCTTCTATCTCAGCAGAACATGCCTGTTAGCAGCGTTTTGTATGTAGATGTTTCACCTGTTGTTACCACAGTACCAATAGTTGTAGTAGTCAGGTCTGTAGAGGATAAAAGCATGAATGAGCTTTTTTACTCTGCAGATGAAAGAATGACCTGATCCTGGTCTCAGACTTCTTCAGATCAAACTTAATTTGTCCAATATAATTTATGACAAAGTACAACAGCATGTATTAATTTGGACAATACATGTAAGGAGAAAAATAATGGAGGCTTCAGTTTATTCTGTAAATGTATTCCAGAGCATTACTAATTTAACTTCTGTGGTCTAGAATTACAGTGGATGTTTGCAATGTTTCATATCCACAATGTAATCACCAGGGTTTTATGAAGACCACAAGACAAAACCTTCTGGTTGCTTAAGTTTCAACTCCTAGGCAGAGAACAATCATTGTCCAGATAAGATCAGTGTGTGTTTCCTGTATACATATGTTGGTCACATGTGTTTATTCTCAGGCAGATGTCTAATATATTTGCTGTCCTAGAGTTAAAGTATTAATATAAATTAATATAATAACAAATATGTGTTATTCATGTATTCTTGTCAAAACTGAACACATATGGATAAAGAAAACAGGCTCCAGCTGTTCAGGATTTACCCTTCATTTACTCATACTTGCACAATATTGTGTGAGGTCAAATCAGACATTCCCTTCCCAACTGATGTAAATATTTCTGTATACTGTATCTGTGTTGTTCCACTGGCAGAAACCACCTCTGTTGAAGTGGGTCTTTGGGAGCTTCAGCTTGCAGGCAGCCACACTGATATTTTCTTGTAGCATACCTTAATAAACTTGGAAATTCATTTTCCCCTCCATGATGGCAAACTGCCCAGGTCCAGAGGCAGCATAGCAGCTCCAAATAATCATGCTCCTTCACCATGTTTCACTGTTGGGATGATGTTTTCATGTTGGTATGTGGTTGTCTTATAAGGAAATACATAATACTGTGAGTTTTTCCCAAACAATTCCACATTTGTTTCATCAGTCCACAAGACATTTGCCTAGTAGTGTTGTGGAGTGTCAAAGTGGTCTTTGGCAAACTGCCTGACTACTTCTGTTGCTGCTGACTAGAGATGTACCAATGAATCAACTTATTGTGTAATGTGAAAGGCGTCACTTATAGTGACAAAGTTACAGAAAGTCTGCAGCTGTTCTCAGGTGTACAGAGATTTTTAACCTTCAGATTTACTGTTTTAGTTTAGTCTCTGTGTTTTCTTTCAGCCTGACAACACACGGGTGAAGGACTGAGTATGCTGGCAAGATCACTACTGTCAGGTAAGACACAAGATTCAGTTGTTTTTTATGCATTTCTTACTTTTCCCTAATGCGGTGTTTGTGACTCTGATAAGTGAGAAATAATAAGAGGTTGTGATAAGTGAGAAATAATATCAGAATATGGTAAGATCAAGCACCACAGTGAGCAGGTAGATAGAAGGACTCCTCATCACCTATAGATAGGCTACTGTATATGATGTTGGAATGTTTATCTCCCCCCATCTGTTAACATAGACTGGATTGACACATGAGGTTGTAATATAACATACATCATAAATGATACACTGCACATGAAAAGGTTAAATAAAGTATGTAAATTCACCGTAGAACACAAGGACGAACAAAGTGTGCAATGACGATGGTCTGGGAAACAAAAACTATGGTTTGGGAGTAAACTGCTGCCACAGGTGAAAGACTTTAAGCATCTCAGGCATCATAAAATAGAGTGTGAGGCTGACAGGCTGACTGGTGCAGAGGGACGCAAGCCTGAAGTTTTCAGTTAAGTATGTTGCAACCCTCACCTATGGATCCATGTGGCTGAAATGAGTACCCTGCGTTTTGTGGAAGAGGTCACACTTTAGTGTTGTTGTAAGGAGTCAGTTGACAATGTCTGATAAGGATGAATTAATGTTTTGTAGAGGTCAGTGATGAGGAAACCATAAGATTTATGAGGGTTTTATCTTTTTGCATTCTCCACAGACAATAAAGATACAAAAAGAAGCTCAGGGTGAGGCTGGTTGCAGAAGCCTTCAACATATGTAGAAACAAAACAAAATACTTATGTTAAGTGACAGAATAAGGATCATATTGACACACAAGCAAGAAAAAGTTTGGAAACACCTACATACATATGTATTCTTATTATCTTTTGTTGGTTTTATTCAATCAAATGGTTGCATATAGATCACAAAACACACAAAAAGTGAACAACATTCATTGTTCATGGAAGCAAAATCTGAGCACAAAATAATCAAATTTGCATGTTAAACTTTTCATTTGCAGCAATAACTCAGCTACCACTGAGAGTATTCTAGCAGCTACTTTCTTCTCCAGATAATTCTGACACAACTGAGACAAATACTTGGAGTCATTGTCTAGCTGCACAATGAAGTTGTCCCCAATACTCATTGCCCAGAAGGAACAGCATGCCTCTTCAGTATGGAGTGGTAGCCATGCTGATTGAGAATGTCTTGGACACGATGCTGTTCATCCAGTCTGCCATTGCCAAAGCATCCCCGGATCATCACACTTCTGCCTCCATCTTTCAGCTAAGGTGTTAGCAGGCATCTATCATCTTTTCATGAGCTCTGTGTCTGAACTCTGTACTGTATGTTCTTCACTTGGAACCAAATACCTCAAACTTGGACTCATCAGTCCACAAAACACTGGTTCCAATGATCTGAAGTCTGTCCACATCGATTCCGTAAACTCTACTTTGTGTCACAATAAATATCTTTAAATTCTAAAAACATAAACCGTCGCAGAAAGTTACAGTAAAATATACACAGTATACAGTCATAGGCATAATACAACAAAGAGAATTATTCAAGTGACTAGTTGGTTTGTTGTCACTGAACATCAGAGTTCAGCAGGGAAATAGTTGCAGGAAAGAAACTGTTCTTGAACCTGCTGGTTCTGTTTCTGAGGTTCCCAAAGTGGCTCCCTGAGGGGAGGTGGGGTAAACAGTTTGTGAGCAGGGTGAAAGGTGTCCCTGATGATGTTATGGGCTCTGCGTAGGCATCTGTTCCTTTGGACAGACTCAGTGGAGGGGAGTGGTCTGCCAGTAATGTGTTGGGCAGTTTTTCACCACCCTCTGCAGTGACTTCTGACCGGAGATGGATCATACTGTGATGCAGTTGGTCAGGATAGACTCTAGTTCAGCATTGGTAGAAGTTCAGCAGAATCTCAGAGGAAAGGTTGTTTTTCTTAAGCCTCCTCGAGAAGAAGAGACACCGGTGTGCCTTCTTGAGTAGGTTTGAGGTGTTCATGGTCCAAGAGAGATCTTCAGATATGTGGATCCCCCAGGACGTGCTCCACAACTGTGCCATTAATGTGGATGGGTGTGTGTGAATCACCTTCCTTCTTCCTGGACTGACTGTGTTGAATGCTGAACTGTAATCAATCAACAGCATTCTCATGTAAGTACTGTTACTGTCCAACTGTGAGAGGACAGAATGAAGCTATAGAGACAGCATCTTCTGTGCATCTATTCTTGCTGTAAGCAAATTGATGAGGATCCAGTGTGGGTGGTAAACAGGATTTGAGATGTGTCAGAGCTAACCCTTCAAAGCTGGTTGATTTCTCTCTTATCTTATTCAATTATTCAGCTAATTCAGGTGCAGTGAAGCATCTGTTTCTCTGGAGGTTCCCTGCACTTGATGACTGATAAAGCTGAAAAAAACTATGTTTTACCCAAACTGTCATTGCTGGATCATATTTCATCATTTCACTAAATCAAATCAAAGTCAAATTAAAGAGCCTATTATCACAAATAAGATATCAACATTCAATTTCATGGTCACAAATAACTGACTAGCTGACTAAGAACCAACATCATCATCCTCAGACTGCACTCTTACTGAAACAAGGACCTACTACAGTGGTGCAACACAGTACAGCAGTTGAGTCTTTGTGAACAGAAGAGCATTTGACCAAAGAGCAAATGCAGTAACAGGTGCAGTTATGTTCAAACAACAAGCCCTCCCCCCTGTGTATCCACTTCCAGCAGGACAGATTCGACTGCATCAGACACACAAACACACACACACAAACAATTTACACAATTTATCTTCAATTTACACACAATTACACAGAAAAGATCATGCAGTATTTCTGAAAAACAACACACATTTGGATGTCAGCTTCTGATTTACAAGCAGATGTAGATGTTTAACAGGAGAAGGCGTGTTAACAGCACTCAGGACAGAATAAATCTCTTGCTCAGTGTGTGAGAATCTCTCTACTGTCGGACAGATTTCCTCTCCTCACTTCTCCTCCTCTTTCTTCTCTCTCCACCCCTCAGCACCACAGAGGCAAGCTCTGGATCAGCTCACACAGCTAATCTAAACACTGAAGGAGCCAAAGCTTAGAGCTCTGATTTCAGACCAGGCTTTGGAACTGCTAACCAGAAACAAATCGTATTTTAGTTTAGTGAAGTTTTCACGTATGTAAGTAGCCATGGTTGACAGCATGGACATGGAAAAGCAACAGGCGCGTTACTGCATCCGACGTAAGCATGTGGTCATCATCTGTGTAACGGTGGTGGTGTGCTCATTGGCAGTGGGCCTTGGGGTGGGTCTCTCCAGATCAGACACCTCCACTACCACCACTACCACCCCCACCACCATCATTACACCCATCACCTCCAAGCCAGCCCCCACAGCAGAACCTACTGTGACCACTCCATCTGGCAGAGGGCCCTGCACACCTTCCACTGACTCTAGTGGTGACTGGAGAGATTTTCGTCTGCCCAGCTATGTGAACCCAACACACTATGACCTCCACCTGGAGCCGGACCTGGTTGAGGACACCTACACAGGCACCTTGGACATCCATGTGGAAGTCAGTAAGCCAACCCGCTTTCTGTGGCTCCACATAAGGGACACGTTTGTCAGCAGCATGCCCCAGCTCAATATACTGAACAGCGAGGGACAGCAGAGGGAGATGGCAGTAAAAAGCTGTTTTGAATACAAACCTCAGGAATATGTGGTGGTGGAGGCCACAGAGGAGCTGTCCGTCACTGGTCCAGGGGAGGTGTATGTACTCAGTCTGAACTTCCAAGGCTGGCTCAATGGCTCTCTGGTGGGCTTCTACAGGGTTATTTACACTGAAGAGGGAGTCACTAAGTAAGTTCTTTCATTTCATTGTTTGCCTGTTTCATCCTGTAAAACAACCCAGACATAAAAATAATGTGCTTAAGGACTATACAAAAAGGAAAGACAGTGGCATGCAGACAGGTCACTTTGGTCAGTGACACAGCCAAAGAGGAAAAGAAGAAGAAAAACGGCAACATTAAATCCATCCAAAATACTTGTGCATGATTCAAAACTGTTAAAAAACAAAACAGTTCTGGGGGGGAAAGCAGTTAATGAACAGGGACAGGAATGAAAAGTCACACTTGGCTAAAATAATGATTAAAGAGACCTTTACTTGTTCTTTAATTTAACCCTCAATTTCCCCACCTGTTCCTACATCACACATTGTGTATTAATAATGTTTCATGTGATTGATTTGTCTGGCTCTATCATCAAATGGAAACATGCTTGATGTCTTTTTCAGAATTCAACAGTATACCTATATTTCCCCACATCCAGCCTCACATCACAATGGGTTTGAAATATACTATTTGAAGCAAAGTGCCTCAATTTTCAGGAGCACAAAAGTATTTGGACAAAGTGACATAAATGTAAATATAACCATAATTTTAAATACTTGGATGAAAATACTTTGCAGTCAATGACTGCCTGAAATCTGGTGCATGTGGACATCACCAAAATCCTCCCAGGGAGTTTCCTCCCTGGAGATGCTTTGCCAGCCCTTCAGCCCGTTTCTGCCTTCGGTTTTGTCTTTAGTAACTGAAAAGCTGCTCTATTGGGTTGAGATCAGGTGACTGAGGTGGTCAATGAACTTCTTGTCAGTCAGTTGTCCAAATACTTTTGAGCCCATGAAAATAAAAATATTCTGCTTAAAATAGCTGTAATTCTTAAATGGTAAATGCCATATTTTTGTGACACCTCCTAGCTGAAAGTATACACTTTGTTCACATCTTGATTGTTTTATTTCAAGTCCATTGTGATGGTGTATAAAGGCAAAATTATAAAAACTCTGTCACTGTCTAAATACTATTAGGGCCAAACTGTATTTTAAAATTAGTGATCATCACTTAACAGTACAAACACCAAAAGAGAAAAGTTACCCTGAATGACTCAGAAAGAATTAGTGGTGCATTGTTGTATCTTCAGCAATCAGATACTTTAGGGTTGAAGTAATAAAAAGAAGAGCAGACTTTGTAAAACTTTAAAGCTTAATTAAATCTTAAAACTCTTTGGCAACCAGATAAGAACTGAAATATCTGATATCTCTTATATCTATTTGATATCTCTGTTAATTGTTAATAGGGAACAGTATTGCACATTGTAAACTAAGTTACAGTGATCCAGTCTGGCAGAAATCAATGACCTGTTCAAGAAGTACAGTAAAACATACTCAGTGCTGAGTCACGTGTTCAACAGAATCTCTTCTCTCTTTCTTAGGTGTCGCTCAAGTGTATTCAATTAAAATCAAGAGTTAACAAAACCTTAAGAAAGGCCAATCTTAACATGTTACGTTTAATATCATTCACACACAATAACACTGGTTATTGCATAAACCTATTATGGTGCAATCATTAACTCCCAGTCAACATTCACTTTTGTGTCTGGAAATTAAATTGTAGTTTTACAAATCAGTGAAAGTCCACTCTGTGTTTTGTTTGTTTTTTTAGATTTAATTATGTCACATGGTTATCATCAGTGGCTGGAATTTGCTGAGTGGTCATGGAGATGCTACAGTATGCATGTGCTATGGGTGAAATATTAGCTTCATGTGCTCTGATGTTTGCTCTGTTTTGTAGTAATGACACCAACATTCTTTAATTTTAGGGAAGTACTTGAAGGACGACTTCACCGTTTTTCAGTTTGCTTCCTATAGTTATAGTTTGGGAAGTGTGTGTTTATGATTAGTATTAAACTTCCCTCTGCCTTCACTATTTTATAATATCTCTGAAAACTGGAAAGCTGATGTCATCTGAAGGAGAGTATTTTACTTTTTTAATTTTATTTTTTTATTGTATTAACTGAAACAGTTTTGCAGGCTATGGGAAAAATATGTAAAGAACCTGTAATAATTTGTCCTTCATTTGATCAACAGGAAGATTGCTGCAACTGATCATGAGCCCACTGATGCCCGAAAGTCATTTCCCTGCTTTGATGAACCCAACAAGAAGGCCACTTACAAAATCTCCATCACTCATGATGCTAACTATGGAGCTCTGTCCAATATGCCAGTTGAGGTAGTACTCAAATCAGCAGTGTTGAACATTAATAATAATAATAATAAACTTTATTTGTATAGCACTTATCAAAACAAAGTTACAAAGTGCTTCACAATAAAAGGCT
>JAUMHL010000004.1:21072133-21086200 GCA_032362345.1 Sandelia bainsii
AATTGAGTATTTAGTATTTGTGTTGGTGTTAATCTTTTCTGGTTATGGTTCTTTCTTTCTTTCTGTTTGAACTGAGAACTGCAATAACATGCAAAAATAATTTCCCTCCGGGATTAATAAAGTTTTTTGAATCTTGAATCTTGAACCTTGAAAGCTAAGAGCCATAAAGATTAAAACCTTTGTAGAGATGATAAGAGCCGCAGAGGTGATAGGTTTGTCACTAAGAGTGAACCTATTCACATTACACACTTTTTATCCTGCAGGTTCAGGTGCACAAACAAATTAATAATTTACTCTTTATAGTATGAGCTCCAGTGATCTAAGTATTCCAATTATTGACGTAGCACTGCTTCTGCACCTTCAGATTTTCTTGTATCTGAAGCTGAAGTAGGCTGCGGAAGGAGTGCACTGCTACTCCGTCACCTTATTCACTGCATTTGTGTTCCAGGCTGCACCCAGAGATGACTATGGATAGCAAAGAATTAGGTCAAGCAGCAGTATACTGCAGTGGGGATAGCATTGCATAGGTGTCTGTGTTCTTTTGCACTGCTTGTTTTCTTGCTGTAGTACAATATGAACATACAAAGATATATTTATTGCTATAGAAAGAAAGAAAGAAAGGGAAGAACATGGACAGATACAAACCAAGGGCACTTGCTGGCCCTGTTCTTCTGTGCAGTTTGGTGCATCAGCAGCAGTGGAGCTCTGCCTCTCACTGCTGCCGTACTTTAGCGTAGCTTATATGCATAATGGCATTCAGCTCATGTTGAGGCCATCGCTGTGTCACGGAAACACTAAGGTGCCACAGTGTGATGACGAAGCAGGTGCTGGGGGAAGCAGCTGTTTCTAATAATAGTCTCTTAGAAAGTCTTCATCCCCAGTGGAATTGTGACTCCAACTTGCACCACACACACACACACACACACTTCTCATTCTGTGCTTTATGAGACAGCAGTTTCTCACTTTTGCAAGTCAGTTTTCAGTTGCACTCTGACCACATATCACCACTAGTATAAGCCAAAGCACCATTATCATGCATCACACTACTTTAAAAGATTAAATCAAAGTAAAAATACAGAGTTTGTGTTTTCAGTCATTTACTATTTATAAGTAAATTTCACCCATCTCTCCTTCAACTGAGAACATGCAGTCAAGCAGCTCATTCTGCACTGTCTTAGATGTCCCCTTAAACACAGTTACAGTCTGCAGATGTTCATGTACTGCTGCATCCAGGGATCCAACAAAGTCCACCAGCCCCGTGAAAATGCCAGGATTGCGAGCTCAAACACACAACAGAATTCAATGCAGTCTATTATCTTAGACAAAATGTGTCCGTTTTTGTCACCCTCCTCATTATGCCCTATCCTGTAGCTTTCATTAAGCTGCATAGTGATATTCACATTGCTGAACATTTTAAGACACATAACATTTTCCATGTGGCTCCTCAAAGCTCCGGTCTCAGGACAGACAGTTAGCCAGGACTTCTTCTCATACCAGTTTCTGGAGAAAGACCGAGTGTAATTTCTCCCTCTGTCTTGTGTTTGTTGTTTGATTTTGATGTCCGACTGGTCAGGTTCAAGTTCTTTAAGCCAAAGCTTTTCCTGTGGGGTTCTTCTGTGGAACGGTTCAGTGTTTAGCAACTGAATTTGTATTATGCATGACTGTAAACAAAACACAAGCGCCGCGGTGAATTTCCGTTTGAATTTCCTGGTCTGGCGCTGTAACGCCAGTCTTGTGGGCGGGCTTTGGGCGCAAAATTTTTGCCTATACTTTGTATTGGAGGGGGTTCCAGTGCGCATGTACCAGTTACAGCGTGGGTCTATGGTAAAGATTTTTGCGCCCCAAAGGAACAGGAAATTTGTCACACGACCATTGCGGTCGCGGTAAACGAGTGAGAGAACATTTTTAAACTACACTTGAATGCAGATTATACACAGTACTCACGGACTGTATAACGTTTAGATTGTTAATTTAAATTTTCATGTTTTTGTGAAATTATTTTATGTGATTCCTATCTTCTTCTTCTTCATGTGAGACAGGTGGGGCGGTGCCCCAGCACCCTCTATTGACAGGCCGCCACTGGGAGGTGTGTGCCTCAAGCACGTTTACTTTTTTTCAGAGAAGCTTATTTCCTTCCAACTTATTGAGAAGTTCATGCATAAGCATTTTTATAAACTGCAACAAATGTTGGAATGCCAGAGAGCTTTGAGTGGATGTTTAACTGCAGCTTTGCATCTGAGATTGCCACCAGAGAAGAGCAATAATGTAACATTCTCATGGCAACTTTCTCCAGAAGGTTATCTGAAGTCAACAGAAGTATTTTGATTAGTATTTCATTAACCCCCCCTCCAAGGGTTTTAGGAATATTGAAATCACACATGTTGTAATGCAAACAGCATCACTATTTTATGCCAAGGGAAATAGGAATGGGCTGTTCAGTACTACAAACCTGAAAATGCCAGATGGAAGCAGATGAGAGTCTCCTTTGCTGTTTTGGAACAACATTCTTCTAGTAATAATATGTCTTACAGGGTGGAAGAGGAGTGTACTGGCTATTGTTTTCTCTGTGACAACTTCCAGGTTTTTCTGGAGCTCTTATCAAGTGGATTTGGATCTTGGGCTACTCTTCTTATTAATTGTCTTACTGCCTTGTCAGAAATCTTGCAACGAGCCCCTGTAAATGGCCGCTTGATGTTACATTCATTTGCAGATAATGGCCCTAGTGGGGCTTACATATGTGAACTTTCAGAAATTTGGAAATGTCAATCACCTACCATTCTAGTGTTGCTCAACACTATCACAATCTAGTTTGCAAAGATATTGGGAGAGTTCTTTGTATCTATCATAAGATGTTTCTTATGTGACAGCTTGGTTACAAACAACGCATTCACAGAGGGCTAACCCTTTTAAAAAGACTGGAAACCACATGCACTAACCCTGCTGATTACATGTAAGACAAATCACCTGGTGCATTGCTTTTTCTTACTGTGTGTGTCATTCCAATTTAATGCACATAACAATTATTGATTGGAATGTTATGATTTCCTTACTTGGTGTCCGGTGAAAAAAATGTTGATGTGTTGAATCATTAATTCCCACATTGTGAATACATTCTAGTCCATTATTTACCACAGTTCCCATCATGCTTTGGGTGGTTTAAATGGGCATTATGATGGAGAGGTCTGGTTCGGAGTCAGGGTGTTGAGCATAGTTAAAATACCTTAACCATGAGTCCCGCTTGCTGCTCCTAACATTTTTTTCAACTCTAATATAGCATATTTATGGATGTTTTGCCATGATGGAAATTCCTGCTTGCTTTTAAATCAGGAGATAACAAGAAGGGGTGTAATACACAAAACACATCATTGAGAAGAGTTACTTTTCTTGTAGCGCCACTATTAGATGAAGACATGAAGTGTGTGCATGATATGCATGTGTTCACTGTGGTAAATATGCCTGTTGTCAAACCCAGTACAGTCATTGTGACTGATTATCATCAAATCAACACCATACCAAATATGGTAAGGTGCTGTAGTCATTCCTGAAACATAAAAGCACGTCTATAGAAGAATGTTTCAAATGATTGACAATAGCTAGAAAAAAAGAGCATGACTGGTGTGCTTCCATGATGTTGAATGTATTCAGGTCATCATAATGTGCTGTGTCACAATGCATTTCACACACAGTGTTACTATTGAAATGGATTCTGAGAGCAAGGGACAGCCACAGAAACACATGTTCCCTCAGGCTCAGACAATATATATCAGTTCAGAGAGCAGAAAAAACAAAAACACTACAAAGAGACAATTCAGCATGTTAAAGCTTCAGAAAAAAACAGTTTTTACCACTGCCATACACATAAATACAACAGACTCTACCCTTCCTAGAAAAACAGTCACATTAGTTCAATGGCTCCCAAACTCAAGCACCTCTGCTCTGCTTGTTTTCCAGCTATTCCTGCCCTTCCTGCTATATTTTCTCTCTAAACTTCACTAAGAAATTTTTCATTTTAACCATGACCATGAATCTTAGAAATTCTTAGCTCCAAAGCCTCTGTAGCGTGAGAGCTTCAGGTGAATTCAGTGAAGCTGAATTTTACTGTATAATCAGTTTTTTGTACTTAATGTTAACCAAATATAACCATAGTTACAGAATGAGCTCAGTTTTGAAGAGCATTAAGAGAAGATGCCATCCAGCTGGTAGCAGTATTAGGTTCAGAAAATGTTATATTATGAGTAAAGGCAAAGCTATTACAAAATGTCTTATTTAGTTTGTTTGAACTCAGTTGCATCATAAATGTCATGCACATTATACGGTATGACACTTCAACAGTTAAACAAATACTAGTCAATAATAATAGAAATAGATATTTTGTGAAATACTTTCAACTACCTGTTCTTCTGGTGTACCTGCCTTTAGACTATCATGGGTTTCCATGAGGAAAACAGCTGAAGACAACATAAGTCAAGACTTTATGCTTCTGTTCTAAAAACTTGTTTGTTGAGTTTATTAAGTGTACACTTGTACGTTTACCATGCGGTATTGACATTTTACAAGTCAAGAATTATTGGGCGTGTAGTGATGGAGCTTGTGGTGCAGGAGACAGCTGTCAGATTAGTGAACCAAAAAAAGCTGAACACATGAGGATTTATTGTTTCGGTTGTGCTGAAGATGTGGCGTGGGTAACGGTGAAGTTTGATTGTGGGTGGATCTAGTGAGCACATTGTTAAAGCAGGAACAGTGAATGGGTTAAGGCTGATGTGATGACAAGAGCTACAGAAGGACAGGTGAAGGAGGGGGCTGCGGCCCTCTAGTTAATATTGTAAAAAATTGAGTAGCTCTTTCCACTGTTTCTGCTGCTTAAAAAGAACAGACAGTACAAAACATAATCCAGACTCCTGAGGCTCGAACAAGTTATTTTTGAAAAGAAGGCACAGACCACTTTGAAACACTTTGCCCTCTGACTGTTTCTGACTGTGAATTACGGCACACCATTCAGCTGAGTGCAGACATTCTTTCTCTCTCACATATTTACTCTAGTGCCCTAATACTGAGCTTGAGTCAGGGTCGAATCAGGGTCAAGTCATGACTTTTGACTCAGCTTGTAAAGTCTTGAAAAAATTGCAACCTGCATAAATCATGACTTCACTTGGACATTAATCCTTTGAATTGGGATGAATTGACATCCTCTCTATGCCCAAACACTTACATTTCTGATGTTGTGTCACAAATCAACTGACAGTTGCCAGTCATGCTATATAACCAGGGGAGAAAATTTGAATCTGGCAGTGCAAATCATCACATTGAAACATGAAAATCTGCCCATGCTAACTGTCAAAGGTGCGTACAATGTGTCAATTATATATATAAGCATACTGAATTTAATTGAATTGTCTTTAATGTCACGTGGATAGCTGGGTGCATGTCCATTGCTTATCTGGGAAAGACGGCACCTGGATGTCATAAAGGAAGAAAGCCAGAGAACGCAGTGTGATGCTCAGGGTAATGTTTTGCTGGAAAACCTCAGTCCTGGCATTCACGTGGATATTACTTTGACATGTACCATATACCTAAGTATTGTTGTAGACCAAACAGGTTGCCTTGATATTCACATTCCCTACATCTTAATCTGATCAAGCATCAGTTTGGTTTTTCTGGAAAACAAAGAATAGTACCTCACAACTTGTAGCATCTAAAGGATTTGTTGATGTGTTGGAGCCATATAACAAGGGACACCTTCAGAGATTTTGTGGAGTTCATGCTTAGATGAGTCAGAGCCGGTACAAGGTGGACCTACACAATACTAGGCAGGTGGTTTTAGTGTTTTAGTGACTGATCAGTGTTTAAGTTTATCTGATGATGATACATTATGTATTCCACCTTCTTCCCTCCTAAACCCAGTTTGCCAGGAACTTGTGCCAGGTATATCACCCTTCTCACTGACAGGCAGGTCTAAAATGCCTTCACCTCTGCTCTCTTTGTGACACTCCTCATTCAGTTGGGGGGGCGTAATTTGAAAGGCCGATCTCTTTTGTGGTGATTCAAATGCTGGTGGGTTAAACAAAAGTAAGTTAGACACGATCTCTAAGACCACCGTCATTTGTAATCTCCAGCCATTGACCCTCTTGCCACACAGACATGCTCAATGCACCAAGAATGTTTACAAACAGAGCGCATTAAGAGGAGCTGACAGCAGAGAATCCGGTTTTTCAAAATAGACTGTGATTGTTTCAAAATAAAAGACTGTGTCGTGTGAAAACGGAAATAAAATAATTTTTTTCTTTCTCTGCGGCCCGGTACCAAATGACCTACGGACTGGTGGTTGGGGACCTCTGCTCTAGGGGATCTGTTGTTGATAGTTGACTCCCAGTCAAGAAATACTGGTGTGATTTTTGATTCCAGCTACTGGTGACTCTGTTGTCATGCATATAAGCAACACTACATACAACACTTTATATAAAAGTCTTTACTGCAGGTTGACATTCAGAAATTTTGCTCATTTATTCACTTTTTCCCAACGCAGTTGCATTTAAGTCTCTCCGTCACTCCATGTACCTGGCTTGTACCACTACACTGCCTTCAGAGCCTCTGCCTCCCTTCCTTCTTTCACATAATGGTATGATCCTAGTCAGTCTTTGCATGTGATTGGACCCATAGTGTGCCCATCAAAATAAAGTCCTGATCCTGCCTGCATGGATTCTTAGCAGAGTGGCTGAAGATTCTACTCTCCTTGACGGGAGTCAGCTCTTCCGGCTCTCTACAAAGCATCGGCTCTTAGAGCCGGCTCGTTCGTGAACGACCCATCACTACCGGAAAGAAACATCAGTGGAGCAGAGAGGAGAGAAGAGGAGGAGTGAAATTTATTACCCAGCTACAGTGCCGTGAAAAACTGTGGTTAATTGTATTTTATGGACAGCTGAGTTCAATTTCATAAGCCACAACCAGGCCTGCCAGACCTGTTGAGAGCCATTACCCACAAATGGAGAAAACTTGGAACAGTGGTGAACCTTCCCAGGAGTTGGCCTGGTCTACAAAAATTTCCCCAAGAGTGCAGCAACAACTCATACAAGAGATCACAAAAGAACACAGAAGAACAACTAAAAAACTGCAGGCCTCACTTGCCTCAGTTAAGGTCAGTGTTCGTGACTCAACCATAAGAAAGAGACTGGGCAAAAATGGCATCCATAGCAGAATTCCAAAGCAAAAACCACTGGTGACCAAAAAGAACATAAAGGCTCATCTGACTTTTGCCAAAAAGTTCTGTGGACTGATGAAACAAAAGTTGAACTTTTTGGAAGGTATGTGTCCCATTACATCTGGTGTAAAAGTCACACAGCATTTCATAAAGAGAACATCATACCAACACTCAAACATGGTGGTAGTGTGATGGTCTGGGGAGCTTCAGAACCTGGACGACTTGCTGTGATTGATGGAACCATGAATTCTGCTCTTTACCAAAAAATCCTGAAGGAGAATGTCAGGCCATCAGTTTGTGACCTCAAGCTGATGCGCACTTGGGTTCTGCAGCAGAACAATGATCCAAAACACACCAGCAAGTCCACCTCTGAATGGCTTAAAAAATAAGATGACGGATTTGGAGTGGCCTAGTCAAAATCCAGACTTGATCTTAAAAAGGTGGTTCATGCTCGGAAACATTCCAATGTGGCTGAATTCTGCAAAGAAGAGTGGGCCAAAATTCCTCCACAGCGATGTAAAAGACTCATAACCAGTTATCGCAAACACTTGATTGCAGTTGTTGCTGATAAGGGTACAACCAGTTATTGGGTTTAGGGGTCAATTACTTTTTCACATAGGGCCATGTAGGTTTGGATAGTTTTTTTCCTTAATAAATAAAATTATCACTTAAAACAGCATTTTGTGTTTACTTGGGTTATCTTTGTCTAATATTTAAATTTGTTTGATGGTGTAAATCACTTCAGTGTGACAAAAATGCAAAAACATAATAAAACAGAAAGGGGGCAAAAACTTTTTCATGGCACTGTACATGTGAAAGGAATAAACACAATGACTGAACCAAACAAAACTAGAATTACCATATTGCGTTTGTATGCCTCCCCTAACCAGTGACGTTATAGTTTACACACGTCTGTCCAGGCTCATATTCTCATGTGAGTCTGGATATGCAAGCGTATGTTTGTCCCAGATGTAATTAACTTCCATCCAGGACATTTGTAAGATATAGCATTGACAGGACATGCATAAGGTAATAATGATCAACCACCCTGGAGCATAAATTTGAGGTCTCCTACCAACTTTCCTCAAATTGAAGAAGCTACTTGGATGAGTAGTGAAACATTTCAAACTAACAACAAAGAAGTCCAGTTGATGTGACTTAACTTCCAGATAACCTCACCTGGATGACAATCTTCATCAACATGTAATAACGTGTTCTGTCATACATAATGTGTTCCCTTACTATAATACAACCCAATTCCAAAAAAGTTGGGACGCTGTGTTAAATGTATACATAAAAACAGAAAACAATGATTTGCAAATCTCATAAACCCATATTTTATTCATAGTGGAACATAGAAAACATAGCAAATGTTTCATTCCAGAAATGTACCATTTTAGGAAAAAAATTGGTAATTTTAAAATTGATGGCAGCAGCATGTCTCAGAAAAGTTAGGGCAGAGCCAACAAACGGCTGGAAAATTAAGTGGTACTAACACTCTCAACACAAGTAAGTTTGGCATTAATGGAATCATGTAAGAGGCCCAATTATTATTTAGTGAAGAACTCCACAATTCATCCTCATCAGCAGTGAGACCAAATAATAGATACTATGGGATGTGACATACTGTACAATTAAAAGAATGTTTGATACTGTTCTGAAGAAATACAACAATATACATGAAATTGCACAGGGCAATAGAGTCATGAGACTGCTAACCATCCCCTCACACTGTGTCATTCCTGCAGGACTACACCATCACCATGTACTTCCAGCAGTCCTGGAGAGACAAGCGTCTCTCTTACACAGGCATCCCTCTGAACCTCACCCTAGACAACCGAGTGGCAGACCAACTATGGGTCCCTGACACCTACTTTATTAATGACAAGAAGTCCTTTGTTCATGGTGTGACAGTGAAGAACCGAATGATCAGACTGCACCCTGATGGAACCGTGCTCTATGGTCTCAGGTGAGAACTGTTGCTACTATAAACTTTATGGCCTTTTTCAACATTAAATTGATTGGTTAGTATCATTTAATGGGTGACAAAAGCAGTTGTTGTCAGACAACGGTGCCTGTATTTGAGTTTATTTATTGTGAGCATTAGATACAATAGAACAGTGTTCCTCCTTATTTTGCCCAGGGGGCCAAATTCATGGGGGCAAATTTAGTATTTGCTGGGGTTTGCAAAAGCCATTTTTCAGAAAGAGGGTGCTGATGCAAAAGTGACACAGAATGTTGAGAGATAAGCACAAAAAGTCATGGCCAGAGGGCCAGATTACATTTGATAATGTATAGATTTCCGGGGACCAATTGTCCCTTCAGACATTTTTTTAACACTTGTAGTGGGATTGACCATAAAAAGGGGTGCCAGTCAGAGCCAAATCTGACAAAGTTAACCAATTATGGGTTCTGTGATGGTCAACCCTCCCAGAAAACAAACAAAAGATCATGCAGATAATCAGGGAACAATAAGTAATAATGAAAATCCAGCACAACAAACAACAGGCTGGGTTTTACCCACAACTGTATTGAGTTCATTCCAGTTTGTAAAGGCCAAAATAAAGGAAAGCAAAAGTCCGGTCCGGGTCTTACCACGGATCCTTCCAAACAAGCCAAACCAAAACAAAAACCCAACACCAACCCACAGCGTCTGGAGTCATAGTCAGGCAGTAATGTCAGCTGCGACTTCACCCGAAGCCGGCATAACTGGACAAAACCCAAAGAGGGAATAAACAATCCACCAATGTGTCTAATCCTCCTATCCCGGGATGTGACGCTCCTCTTATAAGACCATGAAGAGGACCTCACACACAACTGAAGCACGGTAACTGACGATAATACTGTCCTTCTCACACAGACCACCAACTACACCACACACAAACAGCGTCTCAGCCATTTTTAAATAGTTTTCCTGTCGGCAGGATTCACACTGCACGGGGAAAATCCGAGAGTCTGATTGGCAGCTGGCAGTCATGTGTCACGGTTACGTGCAGTGTGAGCCGGTCGCTACACTCCCTCCCCCATCTTGAATGCCGACCGTCATCTTGTGGTGGATCCATTGAGGATTGGTTTACCAAATACCTGCTGTGAGTAGTGGGTGCTGTGTCTGGGAAACCTCTTTAAAGATGTCCAACACACGTCTCCGCTCCTGTTCCTCCAGCTCTTTAGCAGTGGGGTAACAGGGTTTGAGGTGGGAAATGTGGACTACTTTGAGGTCGAGGCCAGAGTCTCTAAGGACAACTTAGTAATTTACAGGACCATCTTCCTGGACCACCCGACATGGAACTTGCCATTTGGGAGCCAATTTGGCAGCAAAAGATTTCTCCGCCTTGGAAAGAGGGTGAGTTCGCACCCAGACTCTGTGTAGCTCTTCAAATTCCAGGTGTCGTCTGTGGTTGTCATAGTTGTGTTTCTGTCGTCACCGTGCAGAGTCCAGATTTTTGGAGACCAGAGAAGAGAGCTCCTGCAGCTGCAAAGTCTTGGCATAGGCAGGGGTGTCAGGTGTGCGCTCTCTTGGTTGGAGTATTACATCCAGGGGTCCTCGAAGGGTTCGGTTGAGATTGAGCTCTGCTGGGGACTCCTGGACAGCTGAGTTTATGGCAAATCGGAAATCTGGTAGGTATTTATCCCACTGTTTGTGTTTAGCTCCAACATAGGGGGCTATCATTGTTTTCAGTGTACGGTTCACTCGCTCTGTGAGGTTGGTTTCAGGATGGTAGGCAGATGTTAATTTGTGACCCACATTCAAGGTTTGACAAACTGTTTAAAAAACTGAGGAAACAAACTGTGATCCATGGTCTGACAGGATGTAGTCGGGGAGGCCCCATCGGGTCAGAATGTCTCTCACCAAAATCTGAGAGATGGCTTCAGCAGTGGCCTTCCTCAGGGGAAAAAGTTCTACCCTACAAAGACAAGTAAGTAGACATTTTGTTTGGAGCTCCTAGGGAATGGTCCCATTAAATCCATCCCTAGCATCTCCCAGGGCCAATGCACTACACTTTGTTGTAGTTTTCCTGTATGCTTCTGGTTTTCTGGCTTGCAGATTTGGCACACTTGACAATTGTGCACATTTTGTCAGACATCCCAGCTCAACTTTGGCCAGTACACCAGGGTTTGCAGTCTCCGGTAGGTTTTGTGACTTCCCAGATGACCAGAGAAAGGGTCTTGGTGGAAATACTCTAAGAGCTGCTTTCGGAACCCAGCAGGTATGTAAAGCTGGTATATTGTTTTGTATGGGAGTTGAACGACACGGTAGATGAGGTCATCCAGAACGTTGAATGAGGAAGTAGGATTGATGGTCACGTTTCCTTTCTCCACAATCTTTTGATAGAGAATCTGACAGTCTGTGTCTTCCTGCTGTGCTTTCTACACGGCCTCAATGGAGATGGGAAGCTCTGTAGATGGTACCTTGGCTGCAGACATGATGGTTGCAAACACAGGTATGGAGGGCTGGGGATCCCCTGTTGGGGCTCGGGAGAGGGCGTCTGGCACGGTGTTGTATTTTCCTTTCCTTTATTCCACAGTGAAGGTGAATTCTTGTAGCCTGAGCGCCCACCTGATGAGCCGAGTGCTGGGTTTGTGGTTTTAAAAACCCACAGGAGAGAAGCATGGTTAGTAAATGTCAGTATCTTTCCTTACCTAGAAACACATGACTAGTCTCTGTATTAAACTCCCCAGTATAAAATTAGTGAAAGTTAAAAAGTGTGTCAGTTACAAATAATCTGGCACTCTACGAAGAGTCATTCTTTCCAGGTTGTAGACAGTGCTGTCAGATTCAGGGTGGGCTTAACTGGTTCACATCAGCAAACTGATATGATTGGTATTTGTGATCGTGACTTGTACAGTATAGCACTGTTGGCAAGATTAGGGTACTGAGACAACACTGTCAGCAACCTGGGTCAAACTCCACAGCTAATCTTAGGTTCAACTCTCTGCCTCTGATTGATGAACATATCCATGCTGTGGCAACAGTTTGTAAAGTAGACCAGATTTTGGTGTGAGTGTGTACATATGCCATGGAGTTGAGAGTATGTTAGTGGGCACAATGTTGTACGAAGATTTGCTTTAATCACAATGGGCCTGATTTAATAAGACCCCAAATAGTGAGTATTAAATTTCATGCACAATTTTAACAATTTTGTATTTCATTGCTGGGTGTTTAGCGGGTGATTTACTAAGAAAACTTGTGTTGTTGACAAAAGGTGCCAACATGGTGGAGGTGATCATATTTTAAATTAGGATTTTGAGTGTTTCACTTGTCTGTCATGGAGAGTTTACATAATGTCTAGCATAAACGCAACTAGAAATTCTATCCACAGGAATTGAAGCTGCATCGAGTGAATTCAATATATGGCTTAATTTTATAGGACATGCTGGCAAAATCTCCTAAAATTAAGTCCTTCTCAACAACTAGCTGAACCAAGTAGGACTTCCTTTTGTGGAGCATTGTGTGTCTATGCCCCAAAAAGAGTGTTTGTCAATGAGGAATAAATTCTTGCATTTCTCTGTGAAGGCGCTAAATGTTAAGGCATAATGATGTGTTGTAATTACTAAAATTTCAGTGCCAAATCCCGGCCTGTGGTTAAGGGGGCACTTTAACTCATTTGGAGGGTATGGCCACAATGCCCCCCGATAACACCGTAGGCTGTAGCTCACCCAATCATTAGACAGATATGTTTTTTTGTTTTTTATGTTTAACCTGACCATTGACCTTTACCCACCAAAATCAGTTAATCACCAACAGTTAATCATGGAGTCCAAGTGGACGATATGGCAAATTTTAAGAAATTGTTCAGGGTATATACATAAATTTGGAATTATGATAAAGTTGGATTTAATACCTTTTTTAATACCTCCTCGATATTTTTTAAAACCAACACGACATTGAGCTGCAACTATTTTAATCGGCAACCTTTTATCTTTTAAACTGATTTTGAGATTTGTACACACTCTTGTCTAGTACAACACAATTTAAAAAGTCAACTGAATAGATTTAGAGACTCTGTGATTTGAAAACATCTTGGATTTATGTAACTGATGCTATCAACAAGCTGTTTTTTGAAGAACGGGGGCTAATCCAGATCTGAGGATGTACCCGGTTTTAGTGTCTAGACACCACAGAACCTTCTTTAAATACCTTGTATTTATTGCTCGCTATAGCAATAATATAAGGCGCTTATAAATTAAATGCATTATTATTATTATTTAGAACCTCCACATGCAGTGTTGGTGTGGCACAATGTTGCAAACTCAAGTTCACCCAGTCAGTACAGTGAGGTTTATTCTCAATAAATGAATAATGAAAAAGATGCAACTGCCTAAAAATATCAAACATGCACTGCAATTTTTTGGAAAATCTGCCCAAATTCTGTTACTGGCTAAACTTGCGTTTGCAACATTGCAACTTCTGAAGGGACTGCATGGTCACCTGGAGATCTGCCGTCGATGCAGCCGTGGCATTTGGTTTGGAGTGTAACACTGGCAGCAGCACAGAAAGCAGAGGTGAGGCTCGTTTGAGATGAGCAAGTTCTGCATAGATTTGATTACCGGTGATCGGCGCATGGTGCAGCCAGTTAATTTTCTGTCTGACTTGCTCTTACATCATGCCTACATAAGCAACAATAACCTCGTGAGACCAAGGCTGTCACAGATTTTGGAGTCAGGTGCTGCAGTTGGTCTCCACCGACTGCAAGACCTCAGGGCATGATGGGAAACGCCTGGCTCTCACCTGATCTAAGATCTGGTTCAGGTGTTGGATCAACAACAGGAGTTTTCACTATAAAGATGAATTTCCAGAATAAATAATGTGACTTATCAGAAAAGCTGTAGCAGTATTTAACTAAACTGTTTAGTGACAGATTCCTTTCACA
>JAUMHL010000004.1:21100062-21110633 GCA_032362345.1 Sandelia bainsii
GACAAATGACATCACCTGTCAATAGTTTATCACTGTAAAAACTAGAAACAATGCATTCATGGTTGAAGTGTAACAGCTATGCTCCTGAAAACAGAGTCAAGTGCTAAAATTAGAACTAACAAGTAAAACTAGGCTAAAAATGGACTAGCTAACCAAAAATGCTTCGCATTAGGGGGTACTCAGCTGAAAAATTATTCCACAGAGGGTACATTGCTGAAAAAAGTTTGAGAACCACTGCTCTAGATTGATGGGAAAATGCATGTTTTGTTTTGTTTTCTCAAATTTTTATATAAAATTTCAACACAATAAAATGTGCCAAAAATGAGGGGTTCTAAATACTTTCTGTAGTGACTATGCAATAAATAATAATATATAGTCTTTATCGCTGTTACCTACTGTAATAATACTATATTATATATAGTATCCTAGTAATAGTCCCTAGTATCCTAGTAATATATATAGTAATATATATACGTATTACTATATATATGATACTTTATTAATCCCCTTGGGGAAATTCTTGTAAACAGGCAGCTGCATTTAAGGTAACAAGGGTTCAGGGTTCAGTTTCTTGTCCAAGGACACTTCAACATGTGGACAGGAGTGGGGGGAAACAGGTGTCGAACCACCAACCCCGGGGTTTGTAGACGACTGCCCTACCAACTGAGCCACTGTTGACCCTGTATATCAAGATGCTAGGATTTACTGTCCTGTAACATCAGTGAGTTTATTTCAGGGCAGACTCAGTGTTTATAGTGGAATGGATCAGATAGATAGATAAATATGTTTCTTTTGTCATTGTACAAGTATAATGTGATGTTTGGAGCAAGCATTATGTATATTCCACAGAAAGGTCATGAAGCACTGAGTATTGCATTGAGGGGATGGGAAGTAGAAATTCCAGTGACAAGAATAATTCATAAATAATTATATAATAACAATAATTATTACTAATAAATGTTCTGGAATGTAAAAAAAAAAAGAAGAATAAAATAATAATAATTAAAAACAAGTAACTGTAAGTAACAAGAACTGTAATGCAGCAGTCAGTCCAGTGGAATGTTGGTGTGAATTTAGCAGTGGGATAAAAAGTAGTCCCTCACTCAGGTTGTGTGGGCATACAGGGATCTGTGGTGCCTGCTAGATGGCAGTGGGGTGAAGAGTTTGTGTCTAGCATGGATTGGGTCTTTGATTATTTTCTCAGTCCTGTGGCTACACCAGGTGTGGTGGATTTCTTTGAGTGATGGAAGCTCGGTGCATTTGATCTGCTGGGCTGTTCTGATGATGCGCTGCAGGGCCTTCCTGTTCTCTTCGGCTCCAGCACTTCAGATTGTCAACCTCTTCCCTTTAGGCTGACTGGTTGTTGTTCGAGCTATCACAGCTGTATCATCTGCAAACTTAATGATGGTATTAGAATCATGGCTGGGTTTGCAGTTGTGTCTTAGGAGAGTACAGGAGGGAGCTGAGCAAAACAACATAAGATCAACTAAAAGTGCAGCATACCTTGGAAAAATGGTTTATTATGTTTAATTGTGGTAATATCCTATCCACTTCCTTCACATCCTTTACTTTGTCTTTCACAGGCTCGTATCCTCGTCTGTCCCTGAGCTTTAAGCTGAAGAGGAACATTGGCTATTTCATCCTACAAACCTACATGCCCTCCATCCTGATCACCATCCTGTCCTGGGTGTCCTTCTGGATCAACTATGATGCCTCAGCTGCCAGAGTAGCATTAGGTCAGTGACATCTAAATTTTGTACAGATTAGCAAATATCTTACCTGAGTTTTAGTTATGACGTTAGTCATTGTTCTGCATGACAATACCAGTCTGTCAATCAGGTGGTTTATCCACCATTTTGGTCCAAGCTGAAATATCTCAATACCTGTATAAACATTAAAACTTTGCACAGCATAATCTCCAGACAATGAATGCAACTAATTTTAGTGAACCTCTGAATTCTAAATCTGCTGTCACCACCACTTAGAACAATTAAATAGCATGATCCATGGGGATGCTATAGGCCAAGGGATTAGCAGTGCCTGCTTTTCACCTTTGAGTTCTGCCCAAAGAGTATAAATTCTCTCACACACATTCATTTTCCTCATGCTGTCAGAGTCATTTAAATGCTATTTGGCAAACTCTAGATTTATGTTGTTTTTTCAGCCTAATAATGGCCTTGATCACCTGTATTGAGATCTCCTTGGACTTTATATTGTTAGCTCCAGTCAAACAGCTGCCAAATGCCAATCAATACGTGATATAAGCTCCAGACCTTTTATCTGCTTCATTTGTCTTGATATAACAAGGGAATGGACCACATCTGCTCAATTCACTTCTTGTCAGTCAATTATCCAAATGCTATTGAGCCCCTGAATATGGACTGTAATTCCTAAAGAGTAAATCCCATATTTTTATGAAACATCTGTTAAAAAAATTGAAAGTCTACACTTCAGTCACATCTTGATTGTTTTGTTTCCAATCCATTATGGTGATGTATAAAGGCAAAATCATAAAAACTGTCCAGAGGCTTAACTGTAATTCCTTTTCTCTGAGCGAAGTCATATTTTGAAGTTGAACCCAATCATTCAAGTGTGGGTGCAAATGTATTTGTTAGTTGTTACTAGTATTTACATTTATTTTAACAAATTTTGTCCTAATAAATAATTTTTTCTTTCTTTCAGCTTATCCCGTAGTCAGGGTGGCCACAGCCAAGCACGGTCCACATATTGATTTGGCACAAGTTTTACACCAGATGCCCTTCCTGGTGCAACCGTCCCCTCCCCTTCCCTTGTTACAGGCAAAACAATTACCCTCTGGGATTAATTAATCAACTTTTACGCAAATTTACCACAAGCACTTTGCAGTTCAATTTTCAAAGATGAAAAGGCTTTGTCCAAATCTCATAAAAAGAAAACACTTGTAGTGCAAATCTCTGCCAAGGATTTAGACTCAAAATTTCTTCCTGATCTGCATCACCTTTAAAATGTAATTATTTGTGTCTTCAACATGATCTATCTATCAATACCTTTTCAACAACCAGAACAACCTACAAATACTAAGTTATATAACTGGGAATTTAGTTAGTTTAGTTTGTTCTCGAGGCAGCTTAAAGCAGGGTCAACACAGAACCCCCATGCTGCTATGGTATACAGAACACAACTTGTATACAGAACTGCGAGGCAGTGTATTGGCACAATAAACCCACCTTGACTGGGCAGTCTAAATAGGACTATTGTGTCTTGTGATACAACATATGCTCTCTGTATTAGGTGTAGGGGTAGCCATTACCAGGTATTTCAGTTTGCATGACTGCAGCCACCTTGAGTGTGTGGTTTCTCCTTCTGAACTTATGCACTTTTTGGCACAATTACTTTAAAGTATTAATACTAATCACCACACTGTGTTTATGAGCTAAGAGAGAAATAATGTACTTTTTTACTACAAGCAATTCTACAGTACATTGTCACTAGTTCATCTACTCAAGACATTTTGTCACAGATTGCCAACGCTAAAGCTAATGATTTCATTCATTCCTAAAAGTTCATGAAATGTCTTGTTTATTCTCAACACTTTTTTCTTCAACTTTATTCTGGAAATTTCGACTTAATTCTTGGCATTTTGACTTAATTTTAAAAATGCAAAATATAAAACAATCACCCTTCTGCAGCACCGTGGTAGCTGAATGGTTATAGTGCATACCACCTGATTGCACCATCCCTTGTTCGAGTCTGACTGGTGACCTTTGCATGTCTCTTCTCCCATGTTTCCTGTGTGCCCAAAAATAACTTCGAAACAATCTTCCTTCTGGCGCTAATATCCCTTCATAATTAATCACTGTCATCCAGATAGGTTAGTGTTGTGTTTCCAAAAGTAACCATTTTTTCTGTAGATATGGTGTTCCCCTACTGTAAGAAATCTAACTGTCCACTCCATTCTCATCTGCTTGTCTGCAGGTATAACCACGGTTCTGACCATGACCACCATCAATACCCACCTTAGGGAGACTCTACCCAAGATCCCCTATGTCAAGGCCATTGACATTTACCTCATGGGTTGCTTTGTCTTTGTTTTCCTGGCTTTGCTGGAGTATGCCTTTGTTAACTATATTTTCTTTGGGCGTGGTCCTCACCTGCAGAAGAAGGTGGCAGAAAAGGCTGCCAAGTCCAACAATGACAATAAGAGCAGACTGGAGAGCAACAAAGTCCAGGTGTGCAAAAGGTTTTAACTGTTTTATTCTGTTGTTAAAGATTAGCTTCCACGTGCTATTGGGCCACCACTTTATTCATTGCAGTGCAATGCCACTTGTTTCATTCAACCCACTTTTGCAGTAGTCTTTCAAATCTGTCATCTGGCTATGTGTAAAAGGTTTTCTCAGTTAAGGGTAGGATGAAAAGTTTGTCTTCAATGTAATGAAATCTGGTCCTAACCCTTTCTAAGGTTGATGCTCATGGCAACATCCTCTTGACCAACTTAACCAGTGAGATGGGTGGAACAGATATCATTGGTGCTCTCAACGACCCTCGGGCTACCATGTTCTCCTATGACAGTGCCAGCATACAGTACCGCAAGCCTATGACCAGTCGAGACCTGTACGGACGGCCAGGCATCGATCGGCCAATGGGTCACAAGAAGGGCCGTTTGAGGAGGAGGGCCTCACAGCTCAAAGTGAAGATCCCTGACCTCACAGATGTTAATGCCGTAGACAAGTGGTCCCGTGTTGTCTTCCCAATTACATTCACTTTCTTCAACCTCGTCTACTGGCTTTACTATGTCCACTAGGGTAGCAGTAGTGGCAATACCACTATATTCAATAAGCTACCTAGGTCTTGTTCATTGATGAAAATAGAGGAAAGTTCACCCCATTTGTATCAATCCTGTTTTGGAATGAGTGGGACCAGGTATGTCTTTACAATGTAAATACAATTTAATATATATTAAGAGAGAGGTATAATTTATTAAAATTCACTTTTACTGTAAACATCCATATAAAACAGATAAGTAAAAGTATGGCATTTTGGCCAGTTCCAAACATCCCAAAAAGATTGTGGTAACTCCAGTATTATGCTAAAAGATTAATTTGCTTTTTTTCTTACCTTTTCTTGTCTTACTTTTTGCATGTGAATGAAACATAACCTTTTTTTTGCTTTTATGTTTACAAACCAAGATAACTAGAAGCCCAGTGCAAAAATAGTGGGTAACTAAAACTGTTTTCACTCGATCTTGTCTTTGAACCTCATGCAGTCAATAAATAGATCATGTTTGAGTGAATCCTATCTTAATAAGATAGTTCTCATTTGGTTTGAGATCAGAGTCTGACTGAGGCCATTGTTGCGGAATTGGGTACATGTGATTGTATTGAAGTCCTTCTCTGAAAGTCATCTGTGAGCTAACACGCACAGCTTTTTAAGAATGACATGACTTTGTGAGGGATGTGTTTAGTGCATGTGCAGTTACTTGCTTTTACACTATAAATTAAACTCAGTTTCATTTCATTTCTGAAAAAAAGCTTTGCATGGCTCTACTGGGCCACTGTATTATAATCATTATACTGTATGCTTTTGAACAATCATTACATATAAGGTAAGTTCAGGGCAGATGTTAATTGGAACTCTACAAATCAAATTTGTACCTGTGATATTCTCACAGTGTCTGTGAGCTTGTACAATATTTTCTTTAACAGAAATCAGGTAAAGAATGACCAGTGATGTCACCATGTTTTCAAAACCATATTTAAAATTTCAAGCCCTGATAAAACATGCTGCTGGTGTTGAAACACCTGGTATGAGTGCCCTTCAAAATGACTTATAATTGAACATTGTCAGATGCCTAAAGTTGTACTACACATGACTGTACTTAAAGTTTAATTTATTTAACACAAGTTGTTAAATTGTTATCACATGCATGTAGGTTAATGGTTTCCTTATTAGCAAGGTTTATGTAGCTAGGATTAGGGATAAATTTTAAGATCAAAGTTCAAATTTGCTCCAGGTCCAATCCCGCAGTCAAGTTCAAAACTAATGGTGAGGATAGCAAGAGCACGTATGACCAACAATATATCCCAGTGTCCCTTGACATTACTTGCATATCACCACACCAGTTATGTTCAGTGCCAATGCAGGTAGTGTGTCCCATGGAGTAAATAGTAAAGTGAGGCTTAACGTGAGGGTGTGGAGGTCAGGTATCGAGTGTTTAGGCAGCCTAGTGCTAACCACATCATCTCCTTGTCATAGATTATCCAGTTCTATGGAATTCTACTGGAAGGATAAACAAGATTTTTCATTCTTCAAAGAATCAAATTTACTTTAAATATTATATTGGTCCTATCAAGTCACAATGTGGCATTTATGGGGCTAGTTGGGAATAAAATAACCATTTTTTAAAATATCATTTTCTATAATATTTTCATTTGGCAAGTGCAAGTAGCATAAGGAAACTACTTTTTCAAATGAAGATGGAAGCACTTCATAAAATCTAATATAAAGGTGTTAACTGAATGAAAGTTGAGCAAGCTATGTGCCCGTCCCCAACCTATGCTTTATGCAGTTACTTCAGGCCTTAACAAATTAAGACCAAAAAACTTCCTGCATTGGCACTGAACATTGATATTGGTCTGAAATCATTAGATTCCAAATTGTTAGATATAGACGTATGAAGTAGGGATGCTGAACTGTTCTAAGCCTGAACAGTATATTCAGTTAACCAGGGACAAGAAGAGAACCCTGTGTGGTTGTCTGCTGTGACACTGAGACACATTGGGTCTCATCCAAAAACCACTTTATTGTGTCACAAAGTGGAACAGGAGGCTTATGTGGCAATGCAGTGCTGATTATACTTATGATCAAATCTCATTAACACGCAGCTCATCATTAAGAGGTGGTATTCGAGATTTATGACAAATTAGTGCAGTTAAGAGAGTTTGGTGAATATGCCTTGGAGCACCCATGCAAACAAGCCTCACAGAGAAAAGTAAGAGAAATCTAGGACAAGAATCCAACAGTGCTCTTGCATGAGGCTCATTTTGTCGCTGTGGGTCTTTGTTCTGGCTAGAGTCATTTGATAGCTCCAACATTCCACACAGACATTAGCAATCATTCTGGTGGGGTTTCTTTGTGTTCTAAATTAAAATGTGCTGCCTTTACAAATCTGATTAACTATGCAGTCTTCGTTATACTCATGCACAAATTCTGCTGGCCTTGGAGTGGAATGGAATTAGAGATGTTGACTTTGATAGAGACATGCAAATTGGAGGCATGGTCTATATTTTTCTGGTCACTTAGTGTGTGTATGCAGTGGATGTGAATATTCATAGAGTTCTGTTAAAGGATATTAGGCGCCAGTACTGACTTTAAAAAACATTAAGTGACCAGGCCTTATCTGTAGGGCCACAAACATAATTAAATCATGGAAACACAGGGCTAAGGTAAGTCTGATTACAACTGTTGAAAATCAGCAGAAAACATGGGCTCCACTGTAACATCTCTGTAACTGCACACTGAGAAGACAGAATAACATAAGTCATGATGATTGAAATACCTTAGTTGCTGTATTAATTCATGTATTGGTCTTGCGTTAAAGTCTGCATGAGTTATTGTCATATCTTCCTGATAGTTCATGAAGTATTGCATTAATTTATGATAATTCATGTATATTTAACAATAGTGTTACTGGATAATTCCGGCTTATTACAACTTGAGTCTTATATTTATAGTTTGGAAACAGATGTGTCAAGAAACAACTGATAGGATATTAACTAACCAACTGTGATCTACATAATCTGAATCATGAAAGTTAGTGCACTTGAAATGTGTGGACAAACTTAAGTGGTCTTTGGAAACGTGTCTTTAGCAGTGTCACTTTCCTGATAGATATTATTCCCTATAGAAATGATGAAAAAAAAATAACACCCAAGATGTAATGAACCAGCATGGTCCATTATTAGAATAAAAAATATAGACATAAACAATAATCTGGTACAAAATCTAATTGGTCAAAGTAAAATGATTTTTCTTCTTCAAAGATTCCCCAGTTGAGGACACAATGTTGTTGTCGGTTTGGACAGATGTGGACTGCTTGTCTTATCAGGGCTTTCAATGAAAAAAGCTGTAAAACCAGTTAGGCTTCTACAGGAAACAACAGTAACAGTGTGCTCTCTCCTTGTGGCTGAATATTGTGCCTTTACCAAGAATCTCAATATTTTCACAGGGTTTAACTTAACTTCTATCTAGTTAGTAGAATATAAAGAAAATCTTGTACTTTTTTAGATTAAGAAAAAAAGGGAACCAGAAACAGAAGTGGACACTCTAAGATCTTTTCTGATGCTCTACAGTACAGTACCATTATCTGAGCATAGACTGTAGTAAGACATTCCCGCATTACGATGACAATCTTTTGTTTTCAATGGTGAAAAACCCTCCTGCAGGGCTGGTCTCGATTCTGTCAGTGCTGCTGTTTGTGGACGGACAGGAGGTAAAAACAAACAAACAAAACAAAACAAAACAAAAAAAACAGCTTGGCTTTCATTACAGCAAAGGACACAGAACCAACGGACACATGTTTTCTGTGAATGAACAAGCTAATCAAAGCTCTGAACAACTGTGTGCCCACACGCTGTGAAGGAGCAATACATGAAGCTGTACCGTTTTATTACTGTACATTACTGTACACTTTTTCTCTTATGCCCCTTATGTGCTCTCGAATGGAATGGGATGTGTGTTTTCAGTGTGTCTCTTCACTGTCTAAAGACAAACAGAAGACATGATTGCTTGTGTGGTTGTTTGTGCGTATGTGTACTTGTCTTATGGAAGACCAGTTTGAGTTTCATAATTTGGAAGTACAGACATTTTGTGGAGGTGAGGATATTTTGTCCCCACAAGTCCCCACAACTTCAAACAGCTTTTTGAGGGTTAGGACTTGTTTGAAGGATCAGGTTGGTGGTACGGTAAGGGATGGGGTTGGGCCTTTGTTGAGAAGAGGCTAGAGAATGCATGTGTCAGTGAGTGTCCACACAAAAATAGGACAAATGTGTGAATCTGTGCATGGCTGTCTTTCTATAGTTGCTAAAACAGGCTCTTTGAAATGGTATGGACCTGCCAAAATGTCCCCACAATACTAAAATATTGTCACAGCAATGCTACCAAACTAAAATGTGTCAAGACAATGTAATGTAATGAAGACGCATATGTGTGTGTGTGACAGAGGATGGTGAGAATATGGATGTGTCAGAGGGAGACAACACAAAATTCTAATGTCTACTAATAGAGACTTCAAATAATAGAATTTAAATAAAATTGCTGATATCTCTACCAACTACACAAAGTGTATTTTTGCTGACTGACCATGAAGTATATTTCCTTTGTCTTTGTTTGTTTTGTGTTTAACAAAAGTCTAAACTGATGAACATGCAGGTGAACAAGTGCAGGTGATGGGCAATAATAGGAGCACAACAAAAAGATTTTGCCCTGGGGCCCCTAACAGATTATTCTAGCCATGATAACATGAAACTGCTTCAGATAAGATGAATCGATCAATGAATTAATGTGTTCTGTAGCTAACAAACAAAGGTTAACACTCAGAGTAAAGAAAAGTCTCTCTTGAGACAGACAGAAAAAAAGTTTTTTGTTTTTTGTTTTTTGGACAAAGTAAGCTAAACTAAGTGAATATTAAAAGGAACAAAAGCACTTTATTTTAGTTTGGATCAGATAATCTGTCAATTACAAATTTTGAGGTGGCAATTTGTTATGTTTTTATTTTATAAAGGAGCAAAGTTGGACTCGGATATTACCTAACAATACTATTACTTGCCAAGGTACTAGTAAAGTAGTAGATGAGCTGAGTGTATGGTGCAGTCAATGTGGGACTGCACTACATTCTGAAACACCTCAAATCCCTAAAGACACATGCATACAAACGTGTATTTGTATTTCAGCTCAGCATAAAAGATTATCATTCCAAATATTCTGTCCTCTAAACTCTGTATCCCCCTCCATCTGTCACTGGATTTTCAACTACCTGATCAACAGGACACAGCATGAATGCTGGCCCTCTTGTGCAGTCAGAAGAGTCTGGAACTGAACTTTCCACTGTCTGTGGAAACTGTGGAAACCTTCCACCAACTATTTTCCATGACTTCAGGTGGGAGAACATCAACTTCAACTTCAAAAAGAAGCCCAGGAGAGGATATTGATCATACATCAGTTGATAATTTTTCCACTGTTAATCCAGTTCTACTTTTATTCAATTCACTTCTAAAGTATTTATTAACCCACTGGCCTTTGAATCTGTTGATTTGATATTCCGGAATGGAGCCCAGGACGCAGAGTTGCAGTCTCTGCAGTTTCCATACAGCTGTCACCCCCCCCAAAACAATCAACACCCTATAGAGACTGTGTCTGCTCCCCGTCCACCTAAATTATATAAATCAAAAATCATCACAAGAGGAGTGAATGATAAGAACTGAATGAAAATAAAAACGACTCCTCTTATAGAGCAAAATAAAAACAGAACAATTAAATGTGGATTATTAAATATTAGATCTCTCTCATCTAAATCCTTGTTAGTAAATTACTTGATA
>JAUMHL010000004.1:21173133-21188481 GCA_032362345.1 Sandelia bainsii
CTGTCAGGTAGTCAGTAATCCAGGAGGCTGTGGAGGAGTCTACCTGCATCTTCAGAAGCTTCTCTCTCAGCAGGACATGCTGGATTGTATTAAAGGCACTGGAGAAATCAAAAAACATGATCCTCACTGTGCTGCCTGCTCTGTCCAGCTGAGAGAGAGAGAGCTGGTGCATCCATATAATGGCATTGTCTACTCCAATCTGGGGCCATAGGTGAACTGTAGTGGGTTTAAAGATGTTTCCACCTGAAGCCTCAAATGGGTCAATAACAGTCTCTCCAGGACTTTCATGATGTGTGAGGTAAGGGTGACGGGTCTGTAATAATTTAGAGCAGCTGGAGGTGAACATTTTGGCAGTGGCATGAGATATGATGTTTTCCACATGCTCCTGTCTCAGGCTGAGGTTGAAGAGGTGCTGTAGCATTCCATATTCCACTCTGGGGCTGACTCCATCAGGTCGTGCAGACTTGTGGTTCAGCCTCTCTAGCTGCCTCTTCACCTGGCTGCTGGAAGGAGGATTGGGAGGAGGGGGATGGTGGAATCTTATTTTCCGTGGTGTCCCCAATGATGGATGTGGTTTGGTGGTTTCTTATATTCATTATTTTCATTACTGGAGTGGTGTGGGTGTTGGGGGTGGCAATGGTGGGCTGTGTGATGGGTGGGCTGTCTGTGTGTCTGGATGAGTAGGAGGAGGCAGCTAAGTGTCTGAAGGAGGAGGATGAGGAAGGTTATTTAAATAACTGTTTTGAATCCTAATTTGTAAAACTAAACTTGAACACTTAAGGTGTCAGTCAGTATTCCATCCATCCATTTTCTTAACCGCTTGCCCTCATAAGTATTCATTATTGTTATTTATCAACAAATGCTGTTGAATGCTGTTTTAGAAGCTAACTGACTAAGCTCCTCTTTGTACAATACTGAGCACTTTATATCTGGCAGTAGAGGCCAGCAGAAAACGGGAGAAGTAGGAATGACATGCATCAAAGGTGAAAATCTAGACTTGAACAAGGGATCTCTGGTGCATTTCATTGCCAGAGATAATTTTATGGCATATGCCTTAACCACCACATGTTGCTAAATACCCTAGACTACAGAGCATGTGTCCTCAGCTAAAACTATGATCCTGCTCTGGGATGTTTGAGTGACCTTCTTTAAGTTAACATTGTTCTGGTAGTAAAACAAAAAAACAGAAGCAAGTTCCCTCATTTTTTAATAACTATGAATTCATGGCATCTGGTTACATTTAATGATGAGAAGTATGAGATCTTTATAACTCAGCAAATAATAAATGGACAGAAACAGGCTAGCCTGGAGTCCAAAATCCAAAGGTGACACAGGTGTTCATGTTCATGCTTTGCACATGAACATTTCCTGAGTTGGGTGTCAGCAACTCTTAATGCAAATAATGAACTTTCACATCCATTTACTAGTTTCCTTTGCCTGCTTCTTACAGAGTAAAGTTCTTTTTAACAGCAGAACCTATGCCCATTCATCCCTGAATAGTCTATTTTTCCACATTGGCTTAAGATACAATTTAGAGTCAGGTTCATACGTAAAGGGACGAAGATACGTTTTTTTGATTTTGTCCTCTGTACATCACCAAACTGAATTCAAAATAAAACACCCAAGATGTGAGTGAAGTCAAGACTTTCAACTTTAATTAAATTCAAACTGTGAAAAAGTGAGGCCTGTTCTCTCGTTATTCCTTGACTAATTAAGCAGATAAAAGACCTGGAGGTGGTTCTGAGTGTTACATTTGCATTTTGTAGATGTTCAGTGGAACTCTCAACATGAAGTCTGAGGAGGTGAAGGAGGCCATCATTAGGCTGTAAAAGCATTGGTAGTAGCCAATACAAAAGTCATTCCTAAATGGAATTAATTAACTGGCAAGCTCAGCAACATCAAAAGACCTGACAGACCACAGACCAAAGTGGATAACCACAGAATTCTGTCCATGGTGAAGAAGAACAATAAACCAAGTCAAGAACACTTATGAGGAGGTAGGCTTTATGGCTGTAAATACAGAGGCTTCACACAAGGTTCAAAACACTGGTAACTCTCAAGAACAGAGAGTCCAGATTAGACTTTGCCAGAAAACACCTAGAAAAGGCTGACCAGTTATGGAATAAGGTTCTATAGACTGACTGCAGAGGATTTTTATCCAGTTATTGAAAGCAATCCTTATGTTTGTATGTTTATTATTTCTGAGCCTCCAGAAATGCTGTGTGTGTGTATGTATGAAAATGGCTGTAATTCCTAAATGGGTAATGCCACAGTTTTCAGTTCAGACCCCTTCAACTGAAGCTGAAAATTTTGACTTTGCTCACATCTTACGTGGTTCATTTTAAAAGTCCATTTCAAAGTTGTGGTGAACAGAGGACAAATTCCAGAAAATGTATCTTTGTTCCAAAAGAATCCATGTGTTGTTTGTCCCTCTGAAGTTAATCATCATTTTTGGGTTGTATTCTTAGTTTTACATATTTAGTGAGTTTTGTTCAAGGTTTACTTGTCACATATGCTTTATATATAAACCAGTGGAAATGATGTTTTGTGTGATGTACACAGTTTTGAGACATTTGAACTTTACTTGACTATCTTTATATTTACTTTACCCCACTACAATTCAAAGAGAAATGTCTGTGAAGATTTTCAGTCTTCCAAGTCATGGCTATCCTTTAGGTGCTGTTCAGTGGCAACCTCTCATCCAAAAGGCTTCATCAGTTACTGGCTTAGAGTAGGAGCCTCATAAACTCAATGGAGTTGTTAACTAATCGATACTTTACTGGTCATGTGTAGGTTGTCATGTGGCGTTACGACCACCTGAGTCAAAGTGTGAACGGCTGTGAAACCGCCTGGGGAGTGTTGAAAGAACTGCATTTTAAGTTGATGACAGATTAGACAGGTCTTCTTTGTCCAGAATGTGGACTGTGCTGTCTTCAAAGACTGACTCTGGAATGTTCTGTATTATCCTCATGAATTGGCTTTCAGGATTAGGATTCTCAGCTCACCACTGTATTGAGGTACAAATAATGTTTACATTTATTTTGTTGAAGGTGGTACCACTATGATCTATCTCGCCATGCTGCAGAGGCACTTCTCTTGTCCAATGGGACTGATGGAAGTTACCTCCTGAGAAACAGTAATGAGGGACCAGGTTGCTTTGCACTTTCTGTCAGGTGAGTTGTGAGTCTGCCTATGACACTATTATTCTAGCTGCAAGAAATACACAGTGGCTTTGCTCAGTTTAACTGACGATCATTTTATGTCACAGTAGATAAATAGTAAAACAGATATTTTATAGTTTATCTTAATGTAGAGCTGGCTTTATCTGTACAGACCAGAATGTGTACATTGCATCAGGTATTGACAAGTGTCAATTAACAAAAGCTGGCATTTAATTTGATTCATACATTTCTTTTCTCATTCTTTGATCAGAATTTTCAGATTTAAATCATTTTGCCAGTTATAGAACTTTATTTAAGAAAATATACAAGGTCATATGAAGCTTAATCATTTGCATCATGACCATTCACCATACCCCATTCTATTTGTCTAAACATTACATTTGTTGTGTGCATCAGACATGACTTATTAGCTAGGTGTAATTAATATAAACATTAAATTTGGGAGAGTAAATGAAAGTTAGACTCTAAAGTCGTCAAGGCAGCTCTTCTGATCTGATTGACTGGTCCTGATCTTCCCTCTCCTGGGTTTGTATACTATAACTTTTAATCCTCTGATTGACAAATTGTCAACTTCTTTAAAGCTTCTTCCCCATCATGTCATTCAGCTCACTTTGCATGTAAATGTCTTTCTATAGAACACTCCTTAATCTGAATGACTTTGGAAGAAGTTTGTTTAAATGTTGTTTGTCATTTTACAAACAGGGCAAAGGATTCAGTCAAGCATTTTCATGTGATGCGCAAAGAAAATGGATACATGTTTGGGTTTAATGAGTTTGCAACGCTTCAAGACTTTGTCAGCCACTTTGCCAACCAGCCTCTGCTGGGCAGTGACACAGGTATATAGAATCTTCAGTAACAAGCTTACTGTGTGTTACAGCCTTGTACACTAGAACAACATATTTTTCTGTTGACTCCCTGCAGCTTATGTAAACAGCCACAACATATAACCCAATGACAGTAATTCCAGTGCACATGAGGGAATAAAAGTGATGCAGTCTTCTGAGTTTCTTCAAAGCCTAATGGCAGCATTTTGAGTGATTGTGAGTGAGAGAGCAAATAAAGGCATGACTACTAGTACCGTAGACACGAGACATTAATTTGAATAGTTCAGTTTCCAGTTCACTCACAGCCTTTCTGAGGCTGAGTTTTCTCTTAGAGCTCAGAAAATTCAAACAAGCATTAACTGCTGAAATTTATTTCGATCCAGTTTGAGGGCACTATTTGGATTTTATTGCGTGCAATACAGATTACTTTGTTGTACAATAGTATGCAAAAGATCAGTGTCAAAAAATCTGCAGTTTGAGGTGAATTCGTGATAATAGTCTACAAGAGGTTAAAATTAAAATAAATTAAAATCAAAGTAGTGTGTTTTCCATTACAGAAATGATTTTATCGGTCCTCTGTGGATGACAGTAATATTTGCTAAATACCTATTAAGCAAAGAAGTCAGCATTCAAACTAAAGCAGCTGCCCAAAGCCCCCATCTGTGGATATAATGAGCCATATTCCACAAGTCTTTATTAAAATCTCTTGTTAGCGCACATTTAAAATTTTAAATAGAAACCACTACACACCTCTCATAAAATGGCCACTGCACATTTCCAATGAAGCAATACAAGAAAGTCCCACATGTCCATAGTGTTGCAGGATCTTGTTTTCAGGATGTTGCTTTAATGTCAGTTAGTCAGGCCTGTAACCTCCCCTCTGTCTCTGATCCAGGAACCCTCATTGTCCTGAAGTGTCCATACCCATGGCGTGTGGAGGAGCCGTCCATCTATGAGTCTGTGCGAGTTCACACAGCTATACAGACGGGCCGCACAGAAAATGACCTTGTTGCAAATGCACCATCGGTATGACACCTACAGCACACACTAGTGATTAACTGACATCAAACAAGTCAAAATTATGTGCTCAGTGTAACCTACAGGAGGCTTTCTTAACCAGGCCTGTCAAGCTGGATTTCTCCATATAGTTTAGGCATTTTATTATTTAAACACCTGTCAAATACTTACTATATTTAAAGGTTCTTGTTTTAAATGAGTGCAATTCTTTATTTTAACTGTCAGCACAGAGGGAGACAGGAAATGTGGGGAGAAAGAGGGTATGACATGCAAAATCTCAGTTTTAAACCACATCTCTCAGTGTCCATTAGTGAATAGAATTGTGAATTCCCAACTCAGAAACGTGAGAGAGCTTCTACCTTTGGCTTTTATACATGAGAGGTTTTATGGTAAGTATGCACACTGAATGAAAACCAGACTCAAGACATCAGTTTTCTGTTCTGTGAACACCAGACCAAAACCATTCACAATATCCTCTGGGAAGAGACAGAGGTCATCAACAGGGATCATCAGAGAAAAATAAAGAACAGTCACATGTGAAACGAGAGACCATCTTTGAGGCAAGGGTTACCTTCTGAACACATGTACAACCAACTATTATCATATGAAGGGAATTCCAAACTCAGATTGAAAGCTCAAGAAAGATAATGACTGTTGAAAATTTGACATTCTTCATTCATTATGTAAATCATTTTTCTACTAACACAAAGCTTGTCCTTTCAGCTGGGGACAAAAGAAGGTTATCTGGTGAAACAAGGAGCATTTGTGAAGGTAAGAACATTGGTACCGTACCTCACTGTGTGAACACAGTTCAGCTTTTCACAGGAAATGTGTCCCTCAATGGTACAGAAGTTAGAACTGTTAGCTAACCATAGTAGAGCAGGACTGTTAGAGACATGCCTTTCAGTGTTATATTTAAAATATGTTCATACTGTACGTGCATATCTTTAAACTATTTTGCAGAACTGGAAACAGAGGTGGTTCACACTCAACAGATATGAACTCAAATACTTCAGAGACAAAATGGTGAGCCTCTCCTCTACTTTGGGCCTTTGTGTGTAACATATGCTGTTTCACAACTTCACTTTGGGAGTTTTGTATGTGCAAAGGTATGGAGTTTCAGCTGTTCATAGTCAGAACAACAGCTGTCAGTAATGTGTCTCTGTCTCTGCAGTGTGAGGAGCCCATTCGAACTCTGGACCTGAGAGACTGTTCTGCAGTTCAGTTTGACTATTCTCAGGATAGAGTTAACTGCTTCTGGTAAGTGATGGTTAGTCATTGATCAGCCCTCAGATGACATATCATTAAAAATGAGCCTTTATTCTTTAGTACTGTATTCAGGCAAAACAAAGTAAACTAAACCTTAGTTCTGTTTGGAGAAAATGATGTGTTGCTCATTTACACTGTCTTTGCTAACAAGTCATCTATTACCGGCCCCGATACATCCACACTGTCAAGTTAGAAGAGGGGCAAGCTATCTAGGATGGAATTTTGAATTTTTGGCTACTTCTCATGAACATGACATTCTTTCTATCAAAACATTTTGGCTCAGCCTGAAGGATTCTGCCAGTAGTTATGGCACAATAAACTGTTTTAAATATTAATGAATGTGCACCATTTGAGCACAAGAGACAACTACAATAATAAAAGTGTTAAGACTTTGCATACAAAGTTTCTGTTTAAGACAGCGGAAGTGTGTAAGAAAAAAGACTGAAGACTGTGAAATGTGTCACATCAAGAACTTGAGAGGATATTTTGAGATTTCCAAACACAAATTAGGATGTGTACCTTCAACAACAATTTGACTGACAAATTATCCTTTTAAGTACATTTAAAGCAAAAATACAAAACATGCTGCTTTGTCAGTCTCCTACAATAGTAACATCAATATTTTTTGGACATTTCCTCAGACAGAACAAGGCATCTGAATAATTTGTCTTGGGCTTTGGAAATTGAGAGGGTCATTTTTTTTTACTAATGTCTAGATGTTACAGAACGAATGGTTCCCTGATCTATCAATAACATAAGTCATACAACATAAGTTGATAATAAAAGCAAAAACTAACATCTGTGTTGCTTCAAAAAGAGGAAGTTGGTGCAGTAAAATAACAGAAGGAACAGGGTGGAGGACAAGTGCACATGAGCTGAAACTGAACAGTGGCTTTACAATCACTTTCATACAGTGCCACACAGTCTGGACTGTTCAACTATCAGCCCAAACAGGAAGTAGTGATTTTGATTATGAGTATCTTGTTCTTCCTATTTCATCTAGCATAAATGTGATCATTTCTCTCAAACAGAGTTTCTGCAGTATTGTTCCTGTAGTCGGTGTCAGCTGAATGAATGTCATGAATCAAGAGTGAAATTAGAGATGAAGCAGTTGCTGAATTCAGCGACAAATGTAAAATCTGGATTTTATGGCTGAAGTTGACTTTTTCCATAGCAATGGGTGCTGAGGCTCACAGATGATATTTAGTGCCTTAAATCTGTAAGAAAAAAATTTTATTTTCAGGAATTTCAGGCATTTTGTTGTTGTCCTATGAGACACCCAGGTACAACAGAAACATCTCAAATATAAAGATCAAGACCATATAGCATTATAGAAGGAGAAACCCAAAAAACCTCCTTGGCACAAACACTAGGCGACAGTAGAGAAGAAAAAAAACCTTTAACAGGAGTTCTTCATCACTTGGGGTAGCAAATCACTGAAGGGAGCAATTCACCACTTTTCAGCATAAAGCCATGGCCTCAAACTTGAAGGTGCTCACTCACGCCAAGTGCTTCACACTTAATTGTAAACCATCTCAGTGTGAGCTAAAGGTCACACACAGTCTGATGAAGCCGGCAGAACCACATCATCTGCAAAAAGCTGAGAATACAGAATATCATTCTGTATATACTTATATTGTGTAAGGTCTTAAAACCTTACACTGTAAAGTGCCTTGAGGCGACTTCTGTTGTGATTTGGCGCTATATAAATAAAGTTGAATTAAACTGAATTGAATATGGACACAAATCCCACTCCAATTATACAGGGACTGGTTGGATCATAACAATGGTTCTGCCCCGCCATAGTCACTCAGTACAAGACAAGCTTATCAAAATGATGCCACACCGAGTGCTGCTGTAATCAAAAGTGGTCCAAGAAATATTAGAGTGTGCAATTTTTTATTTTTGCCAGGCTGTGTACTTACATAGACACTTCTCCCTTCATTCTGCTCAAGTAAGTCTTCATTTCTCTGTGTCCACAGTTTGGTGTTTTCTGATAGAACATTTTATCTTTGTGCAAAGACGGGAGTGGAGGCAGACGAGTGGATCAAAATCCTGAGGTGGAAACTTGTGAGTTTGTTCAGCTTTATGCTTCACACAATCTGAAGGGACTGAATCCCCTGTTCACTCCATGTCAAAGTGGAGCAAAAGGAGACAAAAACACTTAAACAACTACTGACTTTATGCTATGAATGTCTGGCCATGTGGGAAGGTCTTGATTGTCATGGGGGTTATTGAAAAGCATTCTGTGAAATACAGAAAAGTTGTCTGAGGAAGAATTTCTGTGGTAGACAAACAAATTGAAACTGAGTAATAGGTCATATAGGTTGAGCAATATTAACTCACTTCCTTATTACTGAAAAATGCCATACTACTGCAAAAATACTATTAAATACCATATTTTATAACAACTGAAACTCTGGTCTCTGTTTAATAGAACACTATTGTACCTTTGACTAACTTTGCTTGAAGCACCGTGGCTGTTATGGCAGTGTGACTTAAACCCTATAGAACATCTGTGGAGAGACCTGAAGATGATAGTTCGCAGATACTCCATCCAATCAGATGAAGTATGAGGACCTGTCAGGAAGAATGCAATAAAAAGCCTAAATCTATGTGTGAGAAGCTTTAAGAGACTCAATCAACAAGTCAAATTGGAGTCAAACACGTTCCCCTCAGCCTACATCATGTACTGAAAATATCATATTGCTGTGTTGCTGAGTGCCAAAATCATAAACATACTGGCTCACAATACAGACAATATTTAACATTACTTCATGTAAAGTGTGCAGCTTTGGTGGACGCCTCAAGGCTGATCATTCCAGTCCAGTCTTTTCTCCTGTCGTTTAACCAGTTTTTGACTGGCAGTAACAGCCGGTATGTGATTAAACTTCAAATTAGAGGTATTACTCCTTTAATTCTGGCATCCAGCAATGCAGCATCGCCAGCAGGTGATGTATTACAGGCAATTAATATCTGGCTTGTGTTGGGAAATCTGGTTCCCGTTGTAACACTCCCAGTCCCATAGAGTGAGTAAGTGTACATATTCCAACTTGTATTTTATTCAGACATTCTTAAAATACAACCCAACAAAACTGTTAGCAAACGTGTGCTGTGTATGTTTGTCTCCAGTTTTTCCCCGTCCACCCAAAAACATCATGTTTACTCACTGTGAAGTAGTTACAACAATTTTATATTGACTTGCCTTTAAACTAGTCAATGAACAACATCTACATTTAAATTGTGTGATTTTACTAAGTTGCAGTGTGAGTTTTTGCAGCCAGCAGTGACGCTGTCTTTGTTTACAGTCACAGATAAGAAAAGGTCGATGACAGCTGTCATTGGACATACAGAAGCTCCATACTTCATACTGAAGCTCCACCTTCATAAAGAATGTCATATCAGCTGGGTGGACAATGAAGACCATTCAAAGCCATTCAAAGAGTAAACTCCACCATATGCAGCACTGGGAGGTTTCCTGAGTGGACTGACGGTAGACTAACAACTTGAATGTGGCTGCATTGTGCAATAAGACACTTGGTTTCTCTGTTAGCAGTCTTACGTGGCTGTTTCTCTTCTCCAATACAGTATTTGTTTGTATGTTTAACATGAATATTTGCTTTAACAATTATTTTATCAGCTCCATCGTTCTGTTTATCCATCTCAGTATATATTGCTACAGGCCTCAGTAGTTTTTAGCAAACATTACTCAAACAAAAGAGAGAGTGTATTTGTTAGGGACAACTTTCAGTATCACATTTAATTGGGCTCTTGTGGCAGAAAATCCAATTTTAATACTGTAAATACAGTCAGCAAGAGATTCAGATTAACTTTACGTATTAGAATAAAATTGTTAATTACAATAGCATCAACACGAGCAGTTATTAAGATCCAGTCAGTAAAGAGTTGTATAGTTACCGGTGTCCATGCACTATACTGCAAATCACATGTTCTACAGAAGTTTCAGCTATGAAGAGTACTGCATAAGAAGTTATACATACAAAAGTTGATGAATGTAGCCAATTAAAGAAAGTTATTTTAAATAAAAATAACAAATTTAGCAATTTTATTCAATTTGTTCATTTTGTAATCCCTCCACTAAAACAGTATTTTACATACCTGCACCTATGCACCACATACACAACTTATCAAAAGTCATGTTCTATCAGTGACACCTTAAACAGCTGCATATGGAAGCATAATTTACTTTTTTTTTTTTTAATCTCTGTTGCCTGTTGTTCTTTTCTCTCTCCTCTTTCCACTCACCCCAACCAGTCGAGGCAGATGACCGTCCACCCTGACTCTGATTCTGCTGGAGGTTTCTTCCGTTAAAGGGAGTTTTTCCTCTCCACTGTTGCCTAGTGCTGCTCAAGTGGGACTGTTGAGTTTTCTACATTATTCTGTATCTACCTATATTGCGTAAGGTCTTAGACCTTACAATATAAAGTGCGTTAAGATGACTTCTGTTGTGATTTGGCACTCAAATATCATTTTGGCTGTGAGCATGAACCACATCATGTGAAACATGGGCAGACACATTCTAACAAAGGACAACTGTAAATGTTTTTACTACAACTGGTCTTTAGGTTATAAAATATTACTTTAACATTACTTAAGTGCAATTTTGAAGTATTTCTACTTGAGTATTTTCATTGCTCATCTGCTACTTCATACGGATTCACTGCACTTCATAGGAAAATGTCATACTTACTGTATGTAAATTTATTCAAATTATTAGATTCAAAACATGTGATTATATGAACAGCATGTGTTAAAATAAGCTGTATCATTACTAGCTGCAACATGAAAATACATTAATAATTGTAATCCAGAGCATTTCTATACTGTGGTAGTAAGACTTTTACTTAAGTACATGATCTGAATACTACTACCACCACTGAGACTACTATTTGAACATTTTACATTAAAGGGTTAGAATGAAAAAGGCAGGGAAGCCACTTATGTGTTTTTATTCATTTGATTTTATTCATTTGATTTGACTCAGTCTCAGCTGTGGATATGCTGATGAAAACACCTCAATTCTACAGAAATATGAAAGAAAGTCAAACAGAAGGAAACGTTTAAAGGAAAGTGAAGTAAACTGGTCTGAAGATGTTAACACTTTCAGGTCATTAACTAAAAGTGTGAAAACCTCCAGACAGGTTTTCCAACAGGACACATATGCACCACTAGAGGCAGTGAGATCCTTTGAGCAGAGAGTGATCCAGACAGGAGATCCTGATCGGGTTATCCTGTCCGTTAGAACTTATGTCACCTCCACCACCTGCCTCAGCTCCTCTATTAGTGGTGCCAGCTCCTTCTCCAGACTGATGATCAGACCTGGGGACACACACAGTGTACCACTGTTACTTCACCAGTCAAAGTCACATGCTCAACACAAATGTTTAGTAGACAGGATGAACTGTAATGTCTGTGGTGACCCCTTGACCTTTCTTCTAGAGATACCACCAGCACATGTCAATTCTCTCAAATCTGAATCCAGTTAAGATGTTGTTATCAATCTTTTTAAATAATGTATTAACAGAAGTGTTAGCAATAGCACAATTGTGCACATCACTTTTTGCCTGTAGTGTTAGAAATAGGTATAAGATACTTTCTAGTAGATAGCACATGATTTAGAAAATAAATGATTTAATAATTAAATTAATTAATTTAAATCTAAATTAATCTGGGTATTTTTCCAGCTTGGAACCAGAACCACAGTGGAAACAGCTATCTTACGTACAACTTATCTCTACTTATTCATAAGCTCATCTGTGCTTCATCATCACACTATTACACTTTGACAGACATAAAAACAAATAATGTACAATGATCAATCAAAGGTTTTACCTGTGTTAGCATTGCTACTGGCAATGAAACTGATGACCAGTGGTAATCGATTGAACTGCACAATCTGTTCACAGAGACATAACATGTCAGACTGAGGCCAGACACTGACCACCAACTTCCGCAGAACATGTTTACAGTGCCTGAAACTGGCCTAAATGAGCCTAAATAAATTGTAAAAGATCAGAGCTACATGGAATCATATTTAGGAAAGCGGTGTCTTACCTGGTAGGTGTTGTAGTAGCAGATGATGCTCTTGTTCTTAGAGAGGCCCAGCTTACTGCCCTGATCTGTGGCCAGAGCAAATGTAGACAAGAAGCCAGGTCTCAGAGCATGGACTGGGGCATTGTCATTGGCAACTGCAGGGACAGAGCAGCTATGTTGACAACAACTCTCAAGACTCCTTCTTTTGTTCTTCCCACACCATTCATTTCAAACATTTTCACTTATATCCTGTATAATGTGCCTTCTTTACTTTCCCTTCAGCCAAACAAACTACAGCTGAATGTCTGTTAACACACCAGTGCAGTCACAGGTCTATTAAATATACAGATGTAGATCAGTTGTTAAACTGATCCAGCAGGCAGCAGCTGGTGAATAATTACACTAACATAAATCCTATTTATTTTTTATTAATTATTTCACAGTAAAAGCCCCTACAATATTTGCTGGTCAAATACTTTAGGCCTCTGTTTTCTATAAAAGTGACTTCAACATAGCAGCAGAGGAAAAGAGAATATGAACGACACTGAATGAAAGGAAGAACAGGAATACAAAGTCCTTCTCTTTGTGTCAAGCTCACGTCTGACTGAGCCCCTCACATTATCCTTAAAACTGTGATAGCATTCTGATGAGGGAGGGCCTGTAACATTCCTGTAACACTTTCAGCAAGTCTTAACACAGAGGTGTTCCATTAACATAAAGGCTGCAGCAGCACAGACGGAGATAAATGTGAACACACTGCCATCTAGCGTCACTGTAATAAACATGACACTGATTGTGTTTACATGAACTTATGTAAAAAGGAAACTGTAAATCTGGGTATACAAGCAGCAAACGACTAAAGATTTCACCTCTACCTCAAACGTATTTTGGAAGCATGGCTCACAGATTTTTGTTATGTGTATATATCAGTGTTCTCCAGGAGAAATCTACCTGGGGAAATCAGGTGTCTCTGATCCTCTACCCTGATTACAGAAACCAGGTTTCTTGTTTACGTGACAGTTAAGAAATCATCTTACTCAAGAAAGCTGATTGTAACTGGTTACTGCATGTAAACATACCAAGTATTATTCTGCCTGAAAGTAAATACAGTCAATCTTCTGTCAGATGTTTGTGAGCATATATGAATTAAATGAGACAGTCGTGTTGTGTCACTTTTAATTGTGCTCGTGCAACTAAAATTGACTGCAGACAATAAATATTCAACATTCTAAGTAATAAGTGACGACAGTAATGACAAACTCTATTTGAAGACATACAGGGAAATGTATGCCAAGTATCACACAAGTATTGCACTTGTTCCTGATCTCATTATGAAGCCAGCAATGTTACAGGGTTCATGCCTGAAAAGGTCATATGAGCAAAAGAAATGTTCTAATCACAGCGTTGAGGACATTACACAGCAAAAACAAAACTTCAAAAAGCAGGGCTTTAACACCGGTGTTATGTCTGTGTCACTAGCATGGCAAGTTAGTACTGTGATCTTCTACTCATAAAGTCACAGTACAAAAGAGACAAATATACACAGTATTTTAAAGATTAAAGCATTCAGAGTTTCTTACCCTTGATAACTGGAACACCATCTCTGTCTGTCACTACTATTGCATGAAGACCTTCAACACTGAAGAAGAAGAGACACATTTCACAAATGTGCCTAATGCTTTACCTCCTGATAGTGTCACTGTCAACTAAAGGGAACACAGATCTATCATACCCACCTTTGCAACTGCTTATACAGATATCTCTTCAAATCCTGCAAGAAACATGTGTTTGATACAACGTGACGAACATAATGGCAAACATGTAATCCAACAAGCTAGGTTCCATAAACTCAAATATCGTCAAATGTATTTAGTCGGCATGCTGTTTTCACATACATGCAACGTCTTTGGACAGAAGCTAGGAAGAAAAACTAGCACCGCACAGCTCATACTCACATCAGCCATGGCGGCCAGTGTTTATCAGTGTCTTATCCAGAGCGCTCGGCAACTGTGGGGAGACAACAGGCTCCATTACAGCTTCAGCTCAAACATGCTAACATGTTAGCTAAACAGTAAGAATGCTGGTGATACTTGACTTCCTTATAATTCCACAGCGGACAGCCTTAACTAACCTCTGCGTGCTAAATTAATTTACAGTTTATTAAGTCACAATTTAAAGAACAATTCAAAACCGCTTCACATACCTTCTTTAAATCCCTTTTAATAGACTTTACAAAACAACTACATACTAAACAAGACGCACCAGCAGAGACGAAGTCAGAGATCACATGATACCTCTGTTAGACTTCCGGCTGATGAAGCGTTCAGGAGAATCAGTACTTCGCGATGTTGCTGCAGCCTATCGCACAGTGCAGACAAACGCAGCTATATGCGACTTAAAAGAAGTGTTCCACGTAGCTGTAAGATGGTGATTGTTTACCTGTAGAATAATACAGTTGTCAAATATGACATTGAGTAAAAGGATCCGTTGGATTCACATGTACAGATCAAATCAAATCAGCAAAGACTCTTTAGGGGCAGCTGTAGCTTAGGTGGTAGAACAGGTTATCCTCCAGTCCACATATCAATTTCTCCTAGCGTCGGGGTGTATAAAGTACACAAACTCAGCACTCACGTAAAAGTGCAGGTACTTGCCCTGAAAAATACTCTATTACAAATAGAAGTGCCCTTTAATTTTCTACTCAAGTAAAAGTACTAAATCCCAAAAAAGGTTATTCAGTAGCAACTGGACTTGTTTTTAGTTCCTTGAAGTCGTTTTAGCTTCCATTCCAGAAGGCTTTCTCAATTCTGACTGACTTGTTGAACTAGAAGGTTAATAAAACCTGTGGAGTCCTCAAGTCGTTAGCACTTGAGGGTCACCTGTGGGTTGTTGTTCCCCCTGGCTTTCATGTGTGTCACTGTGACGACCTGAGCCAGGGTGTGAACGACTGTGAAACCGCCTGGGTAGAGTTGAAAGAACTGCATTGTAAGTGGGTGATAAAT
>JAUMHL010000004.1:21188581-21200432 GCA_032362345.1 Sandelia bainsii
CGTGAGTACTTCCCTTTCCCTCTTTCTCTCTTTGTCGGCCGGTTATTGTAACACCGATTCCTGGTGGAATCCGCTTAAAGCGCCTGGGTGTTACAAGAGCAACGCATGTGCTTTCTAACCCCACTGCTCTCTCTGCATTTGGGTCAATCCCGCACGCTACAAGGGCGTTTCGCTTACACTTTGTCTGTGTTCCATACACGCCTGACAATAGTAGCCAATCTGTATATGGAAGATGTGAAAATAGGGCTCTATCTTTCTATCCTGGAACACCACCGAGACTTTGTTTCAGGTATGTGGATGACACCTGGGTGAAAATCAAATCTCAGGACATACCACAGTTCACTGACCACATCAACTCGGTGGACAAACACATCAAGTTCACCAGGGAGGACGTGAAACATGACAGGCTAGCCTTCTTAGACTGTGAAATTTCCATCGACAATGGGGGACATTTGAAAGTTGATGTGTACCATAAACCCATACATATGGATCAGTATTTCTCTCACCATCCACTGGAGCAAAAACTAGGTGTCAGGACTCTACAACACAGAGCACACGCTATCCCCACAGACACTGCGGCCAGGGAAGCAGAAGAAAACCATATCAAAAAGGCCCTGAGTAAATGTGGTTATCCCAGTTAAGTGCCAAGAGGATTGCCGTGAATTATACATCGGGGAAACCAAACAACCACTGGCTAAGTGTATGGCACAACACAGAAGAGCTACCTCGTCAGGCCAGGACTCTGCAGTCTATTTGCATCTACAGGATAGTGGTCACTCCTTCAGAGATGACGAAGAGCACATCCTGGATTGAGAGAGGAGTCAAGAAGGCCATTTACGTAAAAAAGGAACGACCATCTCTGAACCAAGGAGGGGGCCTAAGGGTACATCTTTCACCATCTTACAATGCTGTTATTGCAGCCATTCCCCAAATCTCTGTGAATGGTACACATGTCAATTGATTAGTGGACAATTTGCATATCATTGATCACACGGCCCATTGTGGTGCTAGTTTCGGTCATTATGCAAAGGTACTGTTTGGTTGGGGAAACCTGCAGTCAGCTGAGATTGAGGAGGTGACTTGGATGAGTCATGAAGCGTATCTCCCACTGAAAAACCTTGTCCAGGTGAGAGAAGCAGTTTACTGCAAGATTGAATGACCCTCATTAAACAGAGGAGGTGGCCTTGGGCATAATTTATCACCCACTTACAATGCAGTTCTTTCAACTCTACCCAGGCGGTTTCACAGTCATTCACACCCTGGCTCAGGTGGTGACAGTGACACATGTGAAAAACAGGGGGAACAACAACCCACAGGTGACCATCAAGTGCTAACGACTTGAGGACTCCAAAGGGTTTATAAGCCTGCTATTCCAACCAGACAGTCAGAATTGAGAAAGCCTTCTGGAATGGAAGCTGAAACGTCTTCAAGGAACTAAAAATAAGTCCAGTTGCCACTGAATAGCCTTTTATGGGATATCAATGACCTGGATAACTGAGAATCTTCACAGACTAAAAGTACTAAAGTACATCTTATAAATGGTACTTAAAGTACAAAAGTAAAAGTACTCTGCTAAAAGAACAGTGTATTTTAAACAATGTTTAATGGAATGCTGGTGATAACATAAATGTTGAAGTTTAGTCTGGATGTTTGTCAAATTGTCAAGGGTGAAAATTATGACTAAAAGATGTTGTTACCTACAGACTGTGGAACAAAAAACAGCAGTCGGTAAAGGTAGAGCTGATTTTAAATGCGTATAGTGACAGGAGGTTAATGATAAATGATACATTAGCATTTTATTAATATATAATAATTATTATATGAATCGTATCCTGCTAAAAGTAACTAGTAACACATGATGTTAAAATTAATGTAGTGGAGTAAAAGTACAATATTTTCCTCTTATTTGTAGTGGAGTAAAAAGTAAAAGTAATTTAAAATGGAAATACTACATACTAAATATACTAAATACTTTATAAAAATATTATTTTTTTGCATTTTGACTTATTCTGGGGGCGGCATGATAGCTCAGTGGGTAGAGCAGTCGTCTCCCAACCCAAGAGTGAGCGGTTCAATTCTCAGTCCCAGCAAGCTACAAGACACCGAAACCCCGTAGCAGCGCTGACACAGGTCTAGCAGCTGTCCAAACAACAATTTCCCCAAGGGGATCAATAAAGTATCAATTATTATTGTTCATGGGTCACTGATCTGCATTGAGATTAGACAGATGTTGCTGGAATCTGCCACTTTTACTCTACTACTCAAAATCAGCATGAGAAAGTATGCCATGAAAAAAAGTTTAGTTCAGTGTTACTCTAAAAGCGTAATGTAGTGATCTGTGAAAAACAAGATACTTAACAAAATCGAAGGGGAAATGATTTGCAGGACCGCTCAGTTCCAGTTTCAGAATGACAGCTGGGATTGTCTCCAGCTCAGTGTTTATACCTTACATTGGTAAATTTTTTCACAATGTTTGTAATAAACAAAGAGACATCAAGCATAGACCGAATCTGTCCAGTTTTAGTTCAACAAAGAGGCACCGAGCAGTAGTCATATCAGAGACTAAGTGCAAATATAGGCAACTATTAATAGATCCCCCACAGACTCTGTCACATGTTCTCTGCCCTGACACCACACCACTCTGTGAAGTGGCCTGGAGGAAGCTCTTTCTCTTCTGTTTGAATGTGTACTGTTGACTCAAAAAGGTGAGTTTATTGAGGACAAAGGAAGAGGTTGTTATGTTTACTGTATGTATGTGTACTGTTTTTGTGTGACAAAAATGTAAAAATGGAAGCCGTTTTGCAGTGGGATTAAAATTTGTAGCTGTGACTGAGATATTTTATAGTTAATGGCACAGTGACTGACTTGAAGATGAGAGCCAAGACACTGGTGGGAGCAGCTCTATTTTTCTCTCTCCACAATAGAGTGACACTGTTTCTGTTTACTGTGTTCGTCTGACTAGCATGGGGGACTTCCAGCAGTTTGAGCAGGACTTCTACCAGACAGGCTATTACACAGACGAGCAGGGTCACACAGTCGGCTGTTACAATACCTGTGATTCCACAAGCCCTGGTTATTATGACAAGTAAGTACTGTGACTTTCATGTATTTCAATTTTTATTTGGAGCAATAGAAAGACACATTACAACCAAAGCATTCACGCTGTCTATTTCACTCCTCAGCAGGTGGCAGTGACTGAAAGATGGCAAGCTAGTAAATATGGGTGTGAGTAATGTATGTTTCAGGTATTAAAGAAAATGAGGGATAAAACACATGTAGGCCTCAAGTGCAAAGTCTCTACTAAGTGACGACAAGGCACAGAAAACAGAGGAGCCAAGTGCAGACAGAGTAGGCAGACTGGCTGAGAGTTTTTTTAATAAAATAAATGGGCTTACTAAGAGTGTAGGCAGGTTGAGACAGGTAGAGAGAAGAGTCAGACACTCTCTCACTACATTTTACCCTCACTCATAAACAAGACCCCAAGATACTTACATTCCTTTACTTGGAGCAATGGCTCACTCAAACCCAAAGGCATGGTTCATGCAGAAAACCGTGGAAATTCATCATGACTCTCACCCCAGTCACTTCAAGGATTCAAGGATTCAAGGATTCAAGGATACTTTATAGTCATTCTCGCATGAGACATGAAAGAACGAAACAGCGAACTCAGGTTAAGGTGCATATTGTGAGAGATAAATAAGAAACAAAGAGAAATAAATAATATGTACAACAAATGAGTAAATAGCAGCAATGGTAACAATGGTAGCATTGTGTATAGTGCAGGAATGTATATGTGCAATGTGCAATGAGTCAGTATGTGTGGGTGTAGTGCAAATCCAGTTTTTAAGGCAGGACACCACAGTTTACTATCCTGACTGCATCAGGGTAATAGCTGTTTCTCAGTCTGGTGGTCTTTGCCTTCAGGCTGCACAGCCTTCTGCCTGATGGAAGGGGAGCGAAGAGACGGTGTGCAGGGTGGGTGGGGTCTCTCACGATGCAGTGGGCCCTGTCTCTGCATCTGTCCGTGTAGATCTCTGAGAGGGAGGGTAAGCTGCACCCGATGGTCCTTTGTGCAGACTTAACCACCCTTTGCAGCGCCTGCTTCTCTGCCACCGTGCAGTTCCCTTACCAGACAGTGATAGAGGTGGTCAGTGTGGCTTCCACCGCAGACCTGTAGAAGGTCCCGAGGATGTTGCAGTCCACTCCTGCCCTTTTCAGTTTACTCAGGAAATACAAGCGCTGGTGAGCCTTCTTGATGATGTGCATGATGGTTACATGCCAGCTGAAGGTGTTAGACAGGTGTCTTCCAAGGTATTTAGTCCAGGGAACCACCTCAACTGCTGCACCATCGATGTAAAGATGTGGTAGTGCCTCCACCGACAGAAATCCACAACCATTTCCTTGGTTTTGGTGATGTTGATGATCAGGTTGTTATCCTTACACCAAAGGCACAGTTCATCCACCTCCTGGCTGTAAGCTGACTCATCTCCCTTGGTGATGAGCCCCAACACAACTGTGTCATTTGCAAACTTCACTATGGAGTTTGAATCATAGTGAGCTCTGCAGTCGTGGGTGAGCAGTGTGTAGAGCAGTGGGTTGAGCATGCAGCCCTGGGGAGAGCCAGTGCTAAGAGTGATGGATGATGATGTGATGTTGTTTATCTTCACACACTGTGGCCTATTGGTCAGGAAGTCCATGATCCAGTTGCAAAGAGATGGGGCAAGTCTGAGGTCAGACAGTTTGTTCACCAGTGTCTGCAGAATGATGGTGTTGAAGGTGGAGCTAAAATCCAGGAAGAGAATTCTCACAAAGGAGTCCTTGTTCTTCAGGTGCAACAATGCCTGGTGGATAACAGTGGAGATGGCATCAGCTGTGGAGCGATTCCACCTATAGGCATACTGGTGATGGTCAGATGTGATGTCAGTGGAGTCTTCTATTCATGTCATGACCAGCCTTTCAAAGCACTTCATAACTACCGGTGTGAGAGCAATAGGCCGGTAGTCACTGAAGCAAGATGGTGACTGGGTCTTGGCACATGGGATGATGGTAGACGCCTTGAGACACACTGGAACAGTGGCATGGGAAAGCAAGATGTTAAATATATCCATCAGGACCTCGCTGAGCTGGTGTGCACAGTCCTTCAGGACTCGGCCCGGGATCCCATCAGGGCCTGTTGCTTTGCGGGGGTTGACTTTTAGAAGAGCCGTTCTCACCTCTGCAGCTGTGACTGTGAAGGGGGTCTCATCCGGTGAGGGGGTGAACCTGGAGGTGGGGATGTTGTTGTGGGCCTTGAAGCGTGCGTAGAAGGAATTCAGGGCATCAGGCAGTGATGGATCTGGAGAGCACTGTGCATAATTCCTGCAGTAGTCTGTGAAGCATTTAATGCCCCTCCACATGCTCCTGGGATCGTTGGAAGAGAAATGTCCCTGTATCCTCTGCGCATAGGCTGATTTAGCCCTCTTTATTCCCTCTGCTAGGCCACGCCATGCTGCCCTGAGTGCAGTAGCATCCCCTGATTTAAATGCTGTGTCCCATGTGGATAAGGAACGCACTTCTGCATTTAGCCATGGTTTTTGGTTGGGGTGAATGGTGAAGGTTGCACCAACCTTTGTTCTCATAGATGCAAAGTCCACCGCCTCTCGATTTCCCCGACAGCTGGTCCGAGGGAAAGAAAAGCCGCTCGTCAAGTTGAAAAGCAGAATCTGGCATGTTGTTGTTCAGCCAGGATTCTGTCAGGACAATAACACAGCAGTTCTGCATCTCCCACCTGCACAGTCTTAAGCGCATAAGGTCCATTTTGGTATCCAGGGCCCGGACATTCGACCAAGAGTTGTTCAGTTCCAGCAGCTCGAAGTGTACTTATGTGAGCTGGCGGTGGTGTTTTTAAAAGAAATAGCAATAGCACCAAGAGATGGAGAAGCCGCTGCACCTTACTCTTTTTTCAGCAGTCTTTTGTCTTTCTGCCCTTAGTCTACACTGAGAGGTTAATGTATTTGCTTTAAAGTTACACATAACGAGTCTGCTTCTTAGTTTTCAGTTTCTTAGTGAAAGCATCCCAGTATTGTGTAAAAAGGTGAAGCAGCAGGGTCACACAGAAGGCTAATGCATATGATTTTTGCTGCCTTCAGTAAACCTGAACTCTTTTTAATTGTCAAAACGAAAGGAGGAGTCAGATCTTCTAAACTATCATCAATGTAGAAATACTGTGTTACAAGTCAAAGTTCTGCACGGGAAACTTTACTTAAGTAAAAGCACACAAGTATTAGCATCCAAATATACTTACTTATACTTAGTACACTACCACAAGTAGCAACTCATTACTAATTATTGTAGAATGATTTACTGTATATATGATTATAATTATTGATACACTGATGTGTAAGGGTTGAGCTGATTTTTACCGATAAATGTGCTGATAGCTGGTTAATCAATAATAATACATCAGCATGAGTTGATTATATTTTGTAATGTACTTTTTTGTATATTTTGTATTGTATTTTGTACTGCATCTGCAAAGTAATGGATGTAGTGGAGTAAAAAGTATAAAAATGTGTATTCTGAACCCAGACAGCACCTAATCCCTCTGAAAACCCTGGGAAATCCATGGCTACTATAATTCTTGAGATAGTAGACATTATAGTAGCGTGTTTCATAGTGAGGCGGGTGTGTTGAGTGTCAGGGAGTCCTGTATTATCTTCTTTCATGGGCCCCAACATCTCTAGTGGCTCTAGTTGGTAGACTTTCCATCCCTGAAAGCAGTGTTATTTTATAAATACCTTATTCTTTCAGTGAGGGTTCATAGAAATCATGTTTCTCACAACTGTGTTGTGCTCAGTGGAGCACAGGGTTTCATGCCAGGTGTTCTGGATTCTTCCATGGAGCAGCAGTACACTGGGCAGTTCTACCAACCAACAGTTATTCCTGGTTCTGTGGGAAACACAGGAACAGATTCTTCTGAAGAGGAACCTCCTCTTCTTGAGGGTAAGAAGAAATTGTGTTTTTTCCTCATGAACTAAAGCTAAATTTAAACTTTAAAAGTAGGCAGCATCTTCTTCATCAATAGAGACAGTGATGAATGATGGAGGAAAATAGTACAACTACAGTATATGTAGTTCAGTAGTTTTGCCAAGTATTCAAACATAGCAAACAATGTTTGAAGCAAAATGGTTTGCTAAGGATTCAAACATCAATCCTTTATATACATAATTTTAATTTATACCTTTATGTGTTTATACTGAAAAGGCATCATATGGCTCAGTGACTCTGCACAGCTAAAATCAGCGATTCTGTGTGATCAGGAGGAACTTGTTGTTGTATTGTAAAGAAACAGAGTACAAATAATAGAATTTCCACTCCTTTCTGTTTATTATCTAGAACTTGGCATCAGTTTTGATCACATCAGGCAGAAGACACTGACTGTGTTGAACCCTTTTAAGCCTGCAGATGGCACCATTATGAATGAAACTGATGTGGCAGGTCCTATCCTCTTCTGCATAACACTAGGGGTCACATTAATAATGGTGAGTTAGAGGCATGGTACTATTTATCTCAACCAATCATATTCAGCATTTACTGCTGCATAATATGTACAACACTGAGATTTAACCAGTGTCTCTTCATACCTCTGATCTCATATATTCAGGCAGGTAAAACCCACTTTGGTTATGTGTACGGAATCAGTGCTACTGGCTGCACTGGAATGTATATTCTTCTGAGTCTGATGAGTTCTTTGGCTGTATCCTATGGCTGTGTTGCCAGTGTCCTAGGCTACTGCCTCCTGCCTATGGTGGCCCTCTCTACATGTGCTGTTTTCTACTCTTTACAGTAAGTCCATTTAATGCATACCATTTATCAATACCAATAGCTGCAACTTCAGCAAACTGCTTCCAGACACTGATGCCACCATTTGTCAGCCAACTTCATCACCAGCACCAGTCTCCTCATTAATACACGAAAGAGCATGTTAATGGTCTTTTAGTTTGAACTGAAAGTCACTTTTCACTTTAGAAAGCACACATACTTTACGCCAATCTTTTGTTTTCACAGGGGCATCCTGGGTACAGTTCTGGCCTTGTTAGGGATTTGTTGGTGTAGTCTCTCTGCCTCCAAGATCTTCATCTCCACTCTTGCTATGGAGGGCCAACAGCTGCTGGTGGCTTACCCATGTGCCCTAATCTATGGGCTATTTGCACTGCTCACTGTATTTTAACTACCACCAAGTTCCTTACAGACATCCTTCTTGCTCAGAACAATTATTCCAGCAGAGGGAGCCATAAGATCACAGTTTCTGAAAATGAACATCACTGACTGAGGACATTTGTTTCTCTTAAATCCCCATGTTTAGTGTTGTGACCTCAGAAAAAAAAGTATATTTTACATGAAGTAGTTATATTGGTTACATTTCTGTCTTGTCTGGTTAATTTCCAACACACAGTTTATTTTCATTTTGTTTGTTGTGCTGTGCTAGTCCTAACTGTATACAAATTGTGTACTCTAAGTATTTAAATGAGAGCAAGTCGTGTATGTGTGAATGTGAACAGCTGAAGATGTTAACACAGTCCACAGAGCTGAGGTTAATTCAGGGGAAGAAAACTAATTTTCACACAGCATTTATGATGTATGAGGGTCTGTGCAGACTCTGACAACTGTAGAGTTAATGATGTTCTGCAGACAACTTGTTTTAAGGGGGAAACCAGGGAGGGGCGGGAGGGGAGAGCCATGGATGTCAACACAGTGTGCTGTGATATTAACAATGGCTAAGTTCTAAGTGCACCGGTCCAAACAGCCAGGTGACCCAGTCCCTCAGGTGCCACACAAGCTCACAGAGAAGTCTGAGGAAAAAAAATTGTAAGGCCATGATGTCTTTCTGCTCTGTATGAGAGACTGCTGTTGCACCAACACCGGGTTCTGTCACAGTGACACTACTGTGAACACTGAACTGACTCACGTATAGAACCTCTGTGTAATTGCCCTATGACACTAATACAACCATTTTGTCATTTTTAGTGTATTGTATACATACAAACACCACTGCAAATAAATCCTACACTATTTATATAAAGTTACTTATTAAGTTACCCATTTCTTTATATAACCATACACATGTAGCTTTCTCTCTCACTGACCTGCTTGTAACAGCCATATGTTACGTTTGTCAAGCTTTGTCCGTACTCGTTTGTCAGTGTGTATCTTCCTTGTTATTGTGTGTGAATACATTAATTAAAGTAAGTATGCTGAGAGTTAACGTCTTTGTATGCAAACTCGTCCATAAAGCTGATTCAGAACAGGCAAATTCGTTTGGACAGGCAGCAAAAAGTACAGGCATCAACTACAAACTTTATAGTCTATAACCACAACAAACAATATTTACATAAATACTCATTTTCAGGGAGTATTTATGTAAACATGTGACAGGCCAGTGGCAACATTTGGTCACAGCAGTTTAAATGAGGCTCCTTTATCAGTGTGAGGGGTACTTTTCAAGGCTGGACACCATGGTCCAGCATCCTGTTGCTGTTGCCTAACCCTAACATCACTGAGCGCATCGCAACTGCAGGTTGAGAGCTATTGAGTTGGGTAGCAAGGGTAAAACAGGGTAATGGGTATGACAGATACATGATTTTGTATGCCCCACATGAGATAATTTCCTTAATAGGGCTACAGTTTAGCTATAGTCATGGGACCATGTTTTCAGGATTAATTCTCAGAAGGATGAAACCAGTGATACCTGATACATACAATGGTCCTGGATCGTGCTAATTACTTTTAAATTCAGTTATTTCAGTATCGATGTGACAACAAATTTCATCTTACAGCTTTAAAAGTAGCTGTGAACTTCAGTTAATAGTGTAGTATCTGACAAAGTACTTTCTTGCCCTAAACTCTCAAAGAAAATTCCTTTCCATAGCCTAACCATAAGCAATGTCCCTAATCTAAAGTGTAACCCTGTGTAACTGAAAGCACAACACAACCATTTAACTGGTTAATTGTGCTTAAGGCCTTATAACATGAGGAAACACGGAACATAGCTGAGCATGTAACCACAGTCTGTACCACAGAAAAGAACAATTAGCTCAAATGATAACATAAACGATAGCCAAAGAGTGTGTTTATATTAGTGAGCACACACCACTCCACATGCAGAATATATAGTGTGTGAGGGAACGCGTATATGTTTGACATAAGGGGGGGTGGGGGGTTTGGTGGGGGGACGAATAATCCTACTGTGGGACTGTGAGGAGCAGATCTAGTCTTTCTTCTCCTGACTGTTTGGATTATTTAAAGCAAACAAACCCCTCTGGCCAAGCAGTAGGCTGAAGACAAGCGCTCCCTGGGTCCCGGATAACTCTCCTGCTACTTTACACTAAACTCTTCCAGATGATTTATGTGCTCTCAGAGACTTGCTCTTGCTCACCTTTCATTCAGCAGAGTGCGGACTGATGGGGACCTCTGCACTGTGACCCATCATTTACCATTGCACTCCACATGACATAGTGATTCACCCAACAATCTGCTGCAATTGAGAACTGCCTAATCTGCTTTAACCTTTTAGATTCAAAGTAGGCTAATATTACAATACATAATCAATTAATAAATGTTTACATATTATTCTAGGTCATAATACATTAAGAATTATTAAACCCTGTGGAAAATATTCAAATTATTCTGTAGTATGCAGTGTAATAAAATTAAAACTAGGCTTGCTTTTACCAGCTGCAACACTGAAGTAAAAAAAAAAGAAAAGAGATTTGGAACACATTTGGATTACATGTTGTATATGTCATATGTAAGCTGAGAGAGTGATAGGTGTAAGTATTCCTCTTCTCCATGTTTACCACGCACTGATCCTATGTGTCTATGGTATAAGAAATGGAGATCAAAAGCCTCTTGCTGGTCTTGCACCAGAGAGGTGGTTGGTATTATCCTTATCCACAGGACACTCATATTTACACTGTGGTGCCAATGATAATTAGGTTAATAAGTTCTTATTATGGTGCTTATAGCATCTTGTGGTAATGCTCAGGCTTTTAAGACTTAACATCTTGCATACCATATACCATATAACCATAAGCTATAATAAAAATAGTCCAACTAGCAGCAGTCCATTATTCACTTTCAACATCTATCCAATGCACTTCAATCAGTTTAACACATTTTCACTGTATTTTAATATTTATGCATCAGACAGTATATTTAACAGGCTTGCTCTGAGCAGGACTTTGACAATGGCTGTCAAATTGATTTAAAAATTTGATTTAAAAATGTATCTATGTATGTACATACATTCAGAACATATGAAAACAGAATACGGTAGTACTAGGTAAACTACTGCATGCTTTAGAAATTCAGCAGTAATGTAAAATATATGTTTTTTTGGTGGGTAAATAATGAAGAAGAAGAAGAAGAAGAAGAAAAATAAATAAATAAATAAGAAGGTTCACGACCTTTTATAATGAATGAGAACATTGGATACTGTTTTCCCTTCCCCGGACGCGGGTCACCGGGACCCCCCTCTGGAGCCAGGCCTGGAGGTGGGGCTCGATGGCGAGCGCCTGGTGGTCGGGCCTTCACCCATGGGGCCCGGCCGGGCATAGCCCGAAGAGGTAATGTGGGAACCAGTCTCCTTGAGAGGGGCTGGACTCTCTTTTACTCTGGAGTTGCCCCTGGTGAGAGGCGCCGAGCAGGTGTGGGCGTACTTATTGCCCCCCAGCTCGGAGCCTGTACATTGGGGTTTACCCCGGTGGACGAGAGGGTAGCCTCGCTCTGCCTTTGGGTGGGGGGACGGGTCCTAACTGTTGTCTGCGCTTATGCGCCGAACAGCAGTCTGGAGTACCCACTCTTTTTGGGGTCT
>JAUMHL010000004.1:21213082-21229041 GCA_032362345.1 Sandelia bainsii
AACTGAAGACATGTATCTTTTCATGAAAAACATGGTAATTCCTATGTGTGTCCAAACTTTTGACTGGTAGTGTATACACGTGTGCCTCAGAGACAGATGCACATGTAATTTTACATAGAACTCTGTGACCTGTTGTATTGAAATGTAATGTATCCAGCAGTAATGACTCACCTACTTCTCACTGAACTACTGATTACAGACAATTTTAATTTCATACTCGTATTAAACAACATGATCATCATCTAATAATGTGATGATGATCATGATGATGATAATTACTTATGTGATTGTAAATAATTTTGTGTTTTGTTAAGCAACTTTCCAACCCACTTCCTTGCTCAAGGTTCTTTCTCTCCACACATTGTTACATATGTAGTCCATCTACAGGTAGTACCCATTTTCCAACACCCTAACACACACAACAATGCTTTGTGTTCACTTGTTCACATCAGACAACAGAAAGACGTCCTTCCCTTTTATGTCAGATAACCCCCTTGATGTGAAGTACTTGAACCAAACTCAGAGAAAGCACATGCATTGAGCTGATTAGTTTCCTGTGCTAGTCATTATCAAATTGGTTTCAGCCCCCACTAGAATTCAAAAATAGTTTGGATTTTTGGCCTTCACAGCTTCTCCTGGGAGCCATGCTGACAGGCCTGACCTCGACTGGCCCTGCCTGTGATTACATTGCAGTAGGAAGAGGCCCTGGAAAGCTGAGAGCAAACTAGATGCTTTGGATTTACAGAGAAAAAGATTAGCTTGATTGTTTTTGGAGGTTTTTAATTTGATGCGGAAAGAAGAAACAGAGATTTCTCTAATTTCTGTTTACTTAGGTCATTCATATTATACATTTGAAACTCCTCTGTCTTCTGTTTTGCTTGCATTTCAAACCTCATTTATTTGTTACAGAGAGACTTTAAAACTACAAATTAATGGTTCGTTCCTCCTCTTATAAATGGAAAGTGGAAAACTCCCTCTGGTGGGTATTGTTATGCAACTTCTCAGCTCATTCAAAGCCTAAGAAAAGAGTGAGGTTCAAGGCTGCTCAGAAGAATTATTAAAGCTGCAGTTTTGTGATGTGTATGATGAGAACATCATGATTGCGTTTATTATCACATCCATGAAATATGTAATGGTTTAAGAAATTAGTTAGTTTATTTAAAAAATAACTATAAAATGTATCTAATGATGCAGCACCCATCCCAGCAAGACTCCTGATTTGTGTTTTGTGATTTTGTCTTATTTATCAACTACTGTGATGTTGGATTTGATGTTAAATCTAGCCATAGTTCTGAAGCTTAAGGTGAGTGTACTGTATGTTGAAATGCTCTGATGACTTCAAACTAATGTTTTTAGTTTGTTTTCTGGTTTCCTGTCCTAGAACTGGAGAATGCTGGGGTATATGCTGCTGAAAGGGCAAGTCTGGTTAACATAATGCCTGGAAGACATGTGTCACCAGTGGATTTCATTTACATTATATTGTATTGTATTGTATATACACTACCAGTCAAAAGTTTGGACACAAATAGAAATGACCAATGTTTGTGAAAGAAAAGCAGATTTCATAACATCAGATTGATCAGAATGAATGTGTAGACATTGTTCATTTTGTAAATGACTATTGTAGCTGAAAACAACTGTTTTTTAAAAGGAATATTTACATAAACATAGAAAACCATGTGCAATGATGGTAACACAACTGAAGACATGTATCTTTTCATGAAAAACATGGTAATTCCTATGTGTGTCCAAACTTTTGACTGGTAGTGTACTTGTTTTATAATACAGTCCCTGTATTTGAGGCAACTGGGTTCAGCAGTTGCTACCTGACTGGCAGGAACACAACAACGGAATTGTCATTTATGCCACCACTGAAGGAAGGACACTTCCATATTTATCAGGCCAGTGGCTTTATTCAGGACCCCAAACTATAACTATGTAACTAAAACACTGGCTCACTATCAACAGCCTGCAGATAACATGGATTTCAGTGAGTAGCTGCAGTAGTGGGTTTGTGTTTGCCTGCAGAGATGATAGCTTCCCTTGCTAGTCTGCTAACACTGAGTCTTCACATACTATTTCAAATTTACAACAGCTTTACTCTGTCCTTTAAAAAAGTGAAACAAAAGCCTAGTCAATAAGTACCAGAGACAAGTGGTGTGGCAGCATACAATCTCTGGTGGTTAATGTTAGGCTGTCTGCATAAATATATCAAGTGTAGTTTCAGAATGAAGAATTAAATGATTCTAAACATTTTAGGTCAAAGATACAAAGATACAGTATTTTTCACAGACAAAAGCTAGATGTCTATACATTTATTAACAGAAAATGAGGTCACAGTGTCGTGTGAGATTGGATTTAGACAAGAAAATTACTGAGGTCAGAGAAAGATTGTGTTTTGGTTAAAATTTTAATGCAGATGTGTGTGTGTGTGTATGCGTGACCCAGCCCACAGTCTTTCCCTGACCTTAACTCATTGCTCTGTTTCAAGCTCAACACAGTATGTGTGTACTTAAAAACTGCAATGCAACATTGACAAGAAGTCTTTGTTGTGGAACGGCTACAACTAATGTTTGCAATTTTTCCTTCTCATAGAACATCACAGCAGACACCCAGACACCAATTAAGAGTTTTGATACACCCAGCAGAAAGTAAAAAATAAGAAAACATTTACACATTCTTTGTATTTTCACCGGCATGGCCTGAAGGGGTATCTAATGTGATTATCACACACCTCTAAAATGGATCATATCATTTCCACTGAGCATCAGGAAAGTCTTGGTGTGTTCACAGGAAGACGTGTTAGGATGATTCATGCTGACCTTTTGAGAGTTCCAAGATCAGCTGACACAGCTCACATGAAATGCTTCCTCAAGTCCATTTGCTACCAACAAGTGACACATTTTTTTCAGATTCTGTTATTGCATTTTAGAACCACGTGACTATATTCTGATTGGTGGTAAATCTCATCCACTCACTTAAAAATGTTTTGACAAACTAACAGAACTGTAACTTCAATTTTCAGTTTTAATACTTTCTGGAACCCACAGACAACACAACCTGCTGGGTTTCTACCCTCATGGTGCTCTGCCAGGTCTTCACTGCAGCTGTCTTGAGTTTGTTTTGGGGGTTTTTGCATTCAGGCAGTTCAGTCAAATTCAAGTCAGGTTGTCAGTAAATGCGGCTATATCTGAAAATGCTGTGATTTGTACACAGTTCAGTACAATTAGAGGGATGCAATTTTCCAGCTGCACTAATCCATCATATGGGTATGTACTGTCAGCCTGGGTTACATCAGGGGCTGCAGCATTTGCCCAAATCTCTCCCTCTCTGCTCATTGATTTGCTCTTATTATCCACTCCAGAGTCATTCTGGGGATATGTAAACAGCTTAACAGCAGGCATGTTCCTGCACTGTGTGTGATGACCGACTTTCATGCAATGTACTCCACATTGCCTTTGCTTCCCCCGCTGGAGCCTAATCTTCCACCCAAGTGCAACCTACCAAAAAGTGTGGTAGCCACTGACCCCCAGCTCACCATTGGTTTTGATGTTAATCACATAAACAGGCAAGAACAAAAACCAGGAGAGTGCAGATTCTGTGGAAACTCTTGGAAGTCTATGCATGAATCTAACAAGTAGATTTAATCTTGATTTACAACTCTGTGGCTCTCTGTTCAGATGAAACAGTGAAGAATGAAAACTTGGAATGCTAGCTGGCTCCTCAGAACTTTGTGTTGACTCCCTCAGTGTCATTTTGCCCAGCTCCATTTATAGCCCCTCAAAGTGTGGTTGTTTTGGCACAACCAATAGTTTAAGCACTGAATTATAATAAATCATAATATGTAGTATACGTTATTTTCTCTCTGGAGTTTTCCCACTTTATTTTAAAGCTCTCTCATATAATCAGTTGCTATAACATTTTGACATTTATAAGACAGTCAATTCAACTTTATTTATATAGCGCCAAATCACAATATAAGTAATCTCAAGGCACTTTACAGTGTAAGGTTTAAGACCTTACACTTTATATAAATATATACAGAGTATTGTAGAAAACCCAACAGTCCCACTTGAGCAGCACTAGGCAACAGTGGAGAGGAAAAACTCCCTTTAATGGAAGAAACTTTCAGCAGAACCAGGCTCAGAACTGGTCCCAATAAGAGCAGATGAGCAGAGTGCGAGTGAGTGGACAGTTCAAGTAGGAGGATTTGAGACAGTGTGCAGTGAAACTTTTTTTAGAAAGGAGTGTTGCACTATGTCCCACTCCAATTCTGATACTGCTAATACCACAAGTCTGAAGCATGCCCAAGCTCAACCCAGAATGCATTTTCCATCAAAAATCAGCCATCGCAATCATTCTTTAGTTCTTTGGGATGTAAGGCTACAGTTTAGCCTAAAAGGGGAATGCTGATTTTTTTCCTTTGTTTTTGGAGTGAATGGGTACGACGTTCCATCAGGGAGGAGAGGAAATTGTCACTGTAATGTTAAAACATTAACGTTACATTAAATAAAAACATTTGTGCCTCCTGCTCGCACACTGGGGCTTTATCCATGCATGGAGAGGTTTAAAAAAAAACTACTTTACTTCCAGCAAATAACAAATAGCAAATAAGACTCGTCCCTGCCTTGTCAAGACAATGCAGTTTTAAATGTGATCAAAACTCAAATTTGAGGATGAGTACGGGTAAGATGTTTTATTAAATTAAGAAACCTCAGTGTGTTTTGGTTAGCCCGCAGCTAATGTTAACACAGCATTACACACTGACCTTAGGTCCCAACATGTAGACAGGTGACTGTATGGCAATTTAAGTTTGTAGTCCTACATGGCAGATGTGTAAAATGTATCCAGCGCGGGACAAATGAAGGCTTATTTTACCTAACTCCAGGAAATCCAAAACAGTGGCAACATGCATCCCTGTTATCTTCATGTATAGCAGATAAACACACATTTACATTCCACAGTGTCACATTCAAAAGCTTTTAACTGCAAAGGATGATCTTCACCAGCAGAGTAGATATGTCATTGTAAGTCAGTATCCATTTTTTGAACATTTAACCACAAACAATTTAATGACTGATCTCAAAAGCAGCAATTGACTAAACTGTTTAGGCTTAGCATTTCCAATTCAATTAAACTTTATTTATATAGCGCCAAATCACAACATAAGTCATCTCAGGGACGTCACTAGGATTGAAAGACAAGGGGGGCTTAGCCCCCAGGGTTGAATGAAGGAATTAGCGCGTATAGCAAGCACTGAAGATTTTTCACCAAACCTAAATAGGCTTCATTAATTTTTATTATCTCTTGTACAGCAATTATGCTGTTATCTGGCTCACTTTCTTTCAATGGCTAGTGCGCAGGCATGAGCCTAGCAGCAGCCTGTTGCAGTCGCTCTCTCTCTTGTTATGTCATTTCTTTAATTTAATTTATTTAATTACATTTTTCTTTTCAGTTTTATTAGTAAAACGTAGAGCCACTTTAGGTAATTAAGTTCTGGCCTCTCAAATCATGTTGTTCGAGAGACTTTTTATCCCCATTTTCATTCTTGGAATTATACTTGCGCTCTTCCGCAAGACTGGTGCGCAGCAGCTCCATTACCATTGAGCCAGCTTTGTTTACACCCAGGATTAGCTGATCGCACTGAGAACGGCTGAGATCAAGGACTTAACTTTTTCCAGAACTTTAAACATCCCCGATGAGATAAGGAGGAGGACAGTGAGGGGATGCAGAGGTGGAAGAAAACAGCGAGGTGGGAATAAAGTGAAGACGAGAGAGGCGCAGGGAGAAGGTGAGAAGGTTCAAGCCGCATCTCCCATCTCTGATTATGGGCAATGTGAGGTCACTGGACAATAAGATGGATGAACTGACGGCTCTGGTAAAGATGGAGAACATCTTTAGAGAGAGTAGCCTGATGTGTCTCACAGAAACATGGCTTCATGACGGTATTCCCGACTCCAGTGTGACAACCCTGTCTCCTAAAAATTACGTTCGTACAGGACGAAACTGCATTCTCGATTACGTTTTGTTACAGGACGTATTTGCGACCCGATTATGTTTTTGTAGAACGTAATTGTCAAGTTGTATTGAAACATATTTTTATGAATGAACGAATTACGTGCTACATTTATCAATGCAAAACGGTTTGCAAGGAGGTGGTTGGGGTGGATGGAGGGCGTTTACTGTGAAGGACTGACATGCCCGAGACCCGAGTTCGACACCAAAGTCCCCTGTGAGGTTGGGTTTAGGCAATTAAAGTACTGAGGTTAGGGTTAGAAAAAAGATCGTGTTTTGGTGTCATTTTTAATGCAGACGTTGTGTTTTTGAAGTGACTGTGTGAAATTATATTTTTATCCATTAAGCAGCCCCCAGTCTTTCACTGACCCTAACCCACTGCAGTGACGCCTGATCCCGACCATAAAACATGTCTAACATCAGACATTTTAATAGCTGATAGCCGGTTGGGCACCAAAATGGGTAGAGCCTATGCGGACAGGAGTAGGAAAGAGAGCAGAAAGAGGAAGGAGGGGGGCTCGCTGTTTACGTTAACAACAGGTGGTGCCATCCTAGTAATGTTCATGTTAGAGAGCATGTCTGTACCCCTATATTGAACTGTTGGCTGTGGGACTGTGTCCATATTAATAATGAATACTTTATTGATCCCCTTGGGGAAATTATATTATCTGCCCAGAGAGTTTTCTCACATCATATTGATTGCTGTTTACATTCCTCCATCCGCTAACGCCGCTGCAGCGTGTGACTTCTGTCACGACTGGCTTAGACGTCACGACAAACAAGAACGCAAGAGGGAAAAATTGCCGGCAAGTAATATTTATTATAACCCAAAGTAAGGCATAACAGGTCAAATGTTGAGAGCGCAGGAAACAAACAATCTGCAGGGCCAAAACAGGCATGGACCGCCAAGAGTGGGGCCAACCACCGCTGACGGCATCCAGCTTTATTAAGCTCAGTCCCGCCCCCTGGAAGACCGCACACCAGAGATCCATAACCTTGATGAGGGCCCTGGACACAAAACAAAAGACAAAAGAAACAAACCAAACAGCAACAAACCAACATAACTCTGCCCACGCGGGTCGTCACTTCATACAGACGGGACCGTCTGTATGAAGTGTAACATGAAGTGTGTCTGGTCCCTCCACTCTGCAGACCAGACACCCTGACGCCCTCTTTATTATCTCTGGAGACTTTAATCATGCCAATCTCAATAAAACACTTCCCACATTTAGCCAGTTTGTGAGCTGTCCCACCAGGGGGGAGAAGACACTGGACCTAATGTATGTTATTGTAAAAGAAGCCTACAGCTTCACTGCCCTCCCGCCCCTGGGCAAGTCAGATCACAACCTGGTTCACCTACTTCCACAGTACACACCTTTGGTTCAAAAGCAGCCTGCCACTGTTAAAAAAGTAAAGAAGTGGACAGAGGGGGCTAATGCTGCCCTGCAGGCGTGCTTTGAAGTTACAGACTGGAAGCCCCACGGTGACTACTTTGATGGACTGACAGGCTGCATCACAGTTTACATTAATTTCTGTGTAGACACCCATGTACCCAAAAAAACAATTCACTGCTTTCCAAACAACAAGCCCTGGGTCACCAATGATATCAAATCTATCCTGAATGAGAAGAAGAAGGTGTTCAGGTCTGGTGACAGGGAGGCGGTGAAGAGGGTCTAGAGGGTGCTGTCTGTCAGGATCAGGGAGGGGAAGGAGGCCTATAGGAGGAAACTTGAACAGAGCCTCCAGCAGCAGAACACCAGGGAGGTGTGGAGGGGCATGAGGACCATCACTGGTTACAAGAACAGCAGCCAGGTGACTGAGGGGACCGTGGATCGGGCCAATGAATTAAATAATTTCTTTAATAGATTCCAGATTGAGCCTCAGAACCACCTCCACCTCAGCTCCACAACAGGAATATCTGCCCCTCCCCAACACGACTCAGCCACCACACAGAGGACCTTCTCAGCAGATCAGGTGAGGAGAGAGCTGAACAGGCTTCACCCCACAAAGGCTGCGGGGGCCAGATGGAGTCAGCCCCAGGGTGCTGAAGGCCTGTGCCCCGCAGCTCAGCGGGGTCCTCTTACACATCTTTAACCTCAGCCTACGTTTGGAGAAAGTTCCTCTTGGGTGGAAAAAGTCGTGCCTCATTGCCATTAATAAAAAAACACGTCCCACTGTCCTCAGTGACTACAGACCAGTAGCTCTGATTTCACACATTATGAAGGCCTTTGAGAGACTGGTCCTGGAGTCCCTGCGACCTCTGGTCAAACCATCACTTGACCCCCTACAGTTTGCCTACCAGCCCCAACTTGGAGTGGATGATGCAATCATCCATCTGCTCCATCGCACCTACACCCACTTGGACAAGCCCAGGGGCTCAGTGAGGATTATATTTTTTGATTTCTCCAGTGCATTTAACACCATCCGGCCTGCACTGCTGGGAGAGAAATTAAAAAACATGCAGACTGACACTCCCATGATCTCTTGGATCATGGACTACCTCACTGGCCACCCCCAATACGTCGGCCTGCAGAACTGTGTGTCTGACACTGTGGTCTGCAGCACAGGTGTTCCACAGGGCACCGTTCTGTCTCAGTTTTTCTTCACCCTGTACACCTCAGACTTCTGGTTCAACTCAGACTCCTGCCACCTTCAGAAGTTCTCTGATGACTCTGCAGTTGTGGGATATAGTCAGGGTGGAGACATCACAGAGTACCAGAGAGTGGTGAACAACTTTGTGGACTGGTGTGAGCACAACCATCTCCAGCTCAACATTAGTAAAACAAAGGAACTGGTGGTTGACTTCAGAAGATCTGGGAGTCCTGTCAACCTTCTCTTTTTAAGGGGGGAGGAGGTGGAGGTTGTGTCGGAGTATAAATATTTGGGAGTACACTTGGATAATAAACTTGACTGGTCTACTCACACAACCGGCTGAGAGCGGCTGTAACAAGGCAAAGCAATTTCCCTCTTGGATTAATAATGTTTTTTTAATCTTGAATCTTCTCTGGGAGATCCCCTGTCTTTGGTTTCCTTAGTCTTTAGGATGTCTACTTTGTTTTTTACATTTTTTTTTTAATAACAGTCTAAATGAGTCCATGAGTTTAAGTTTTTTTAACAGTCTACATGTTGGGGTTGTGTTAAACATGTGTTAAAAAACATGTTAACAAATATATCTATCAATGCATTTAATAATATTAAATGTTATACATATACTATATATCTAAAGATATATAGTTTCATAACTCCTCTTTCTTCGTGCTTGGAGTCTTTCCAAATAAAGTTATTTATTTCTGCCTACCATTGATATTTCTCTATGCAGCTGAAGACATAATGTTGTGGTGCAATCATTAGTTTATTCACTAGTAGTTTAAGAACCGATTATAACAACAGCATTATGCAGCACTGATATTCTGTCAAAATACAAGAAGAAAAATGGACAGCTGCAGCTGAGCTTAGTCTAAATTAGTGTTAAAATACCCAACAACATCACCTTTTCTTTCACTTAAGGCAGGGGTGTCCAAACTTTTTTTAACAAGGGCCAGATTTGATAATGTGAAGAGTCTGCATTTTTTACAGTAGGATTTACATACATAGGTACTGTTTTATAACAATTTTATTTTCATTGTCACAATTATAATTTTTAAATGGCATTGTTACCAAATCTAAGCCTCACAGGAGTGAACAAATTGTCTGCCCTTGACTCTGAGTTGGTGTGCAGTTGATGAATGCATATGTATGTCTGTGATGGGCGGAATGCAAACCCGGATCTGTGATGTCACAGCGCAACTCTTTACCAGCTGAGCTAACAGAGAAGGTATTTTAGATGTATGTCCATGATTGTATGTGGTGGGCTGGTCTGGGCCAAGATGCTAGGGCGGATTTTTTTATCCCAGTCCGTCCCGGGCCATAAATAATACATTTTTAAAACCGAAGCTGTGGGCTGGACATGCCTGACTTAAGGAAACATAAGTAAAGTTAAGCAATTAACAGTCATTGACACCTACTCACAGTTTCAGACTATGAAGTGATTCTCTGACTGCTTCGTTCTGTTGAGGAGCTTTGCTAACCAGCAGCAACATGTAGCTTCCTCCTAGGCCCTAATGCCCGCCTTCTACCTACTGCAGTTTAAATGACCAGTATGATCATTTTAATCAAATAATGATAACTAGACTTGTTATTATTTATTTCAATTCATAGTCTTGCTTCTATTTGTTAAGTGCATACCTGCACTCAGTGATATCTTGTATGAAATATATACATGTATGTATATAATTATAAAATATTTTAATTATTATCTATAATTATAGGGGGGCTTGGGAACATTTTAAGGGTGCTTCAGCTCCCCTAAAATAGACCTAACGACGTCCATGAGTCATCTCAAGGCACTTTACAGTATAAGGTTAAGACCTTACACAGATTATAAACATATACAGAATATTGTAAAAAACCCAACAGTCCCACTTGAGCAAACACTAGGCAACAGTGGAGAGGAAAAACTCCCTTTAACAGAGGAATCCTCCAGCAGAACCAGGCTCAGGGTGGGCAGTCATCTGCCTCAACCGGTTGGGGTGAATGGAAAGAGGAGAGAGAAAACAACAGTAGGCAACAGAGATCAAAGCAACAACAAGGAGCATCACAAGAGGCACTGGGCAGGTTGGTAGGACCAGTAACTACAGCTCCAAGGCCGAGGATACCTGCAGAAAGATACAGAGAGAGAGAGAGAGGACGAAGCACAACTAGGGGAGAGAGAAGACACAAAGTTAATAACATGCAATGATGGCAATGATGGTCAACAATAACCTTTGCATTTTTGTTTATTATAACTACAAAGAATAACAAAGCTCCATCTGAAATTGTAAATAAGGAGGATTTAATCAATGGTACATTTAAAGCAACATTCCTTAGAAGGTGGCAAGGTTCTTTATATAATTAAAGTTTGAGAAATTGAGTAAGTAGTTTGTTTGCTTTGAATAAATGTTCACATTCATCAATTTGTAGTCTATCAGCGTGGGAACAGAACAGTATTACAGACAAGCAGGCAGCAGCAGTAACATTCTTCCATGGTGCTTTCTTAGCCTGAAATATGTTGCAATTCAGGTCTCTGACTTTTTCACTGAGCAGCTGAAAATACCAGGAGGTCCTGGGGAATTGGGAGAGTGTTGAAATTCTGGTGGGTGTGGACATCCAGTGTCCAGCCAAGAAATCAATGAGTCACCACTATTGATTAACAATCCTATCAACCTCAGCAGATATGTGATGCTCATTTAAAGTTGTTTGCCAATCAAAACCTTACTAACTGTATCTGGCAATTCAGTATTATCATAACAACAAACCAAACAAATGAGGGGAAACTAATACAGCCAATAGCTATATTGCTGTGAATATTTAAAGTTAATTTAGCAGAATGTGCAAATAATATGAGCTTACTATTAACAGAACACATCCTTGTACCATAATACACTGTCTTAAATACATCACCTTGACATCATGTAATTTGACTGTTGACTGTTTTTGCAGCTTGACTTACAGTAGTGCTGTAATCTCTTTTGTGGCAATTAAAATGCTGTTGGGTTAAACAGAGATCGTCTCAAACATACTTTCAAGGCCACCGTCATTTGCAATCTCCAGCAACTGGTCCTCTTCCAGCATGGATATGCTCAGTGCACCAGGCATGTTTACAAACGGAGCGCGTCATGAGGAGCAGACGGCAGAGAATCATTTTTTTCAAAATGAAAGACTGTGATTGTCAACAAAACGGAAATAAAATACTTTTTTCTTTCTGTGCAGCTTGGTACCAAATGACCCAAAACCGGTTCCGGTGGTTGGGGACCACTGCCTTAGAGAGTGGCAGAGCCTCCCAGACTCACACCTGACTTTTTCAACTGAATTGATAATTCTAGAGATTTAAGATTTAAAGTTAAAAAATATTTATTTTATCTCTTTTTTTTGGGTTGTCTTTATCCAGTTTAGATTCATAGTTCATTTTAGATAGAAGTACACACCTGTTTTCTCCACTATCACACTGGTTTCAGGAGCATTACATAATAGGAAGGTAATGACAGAAGAACACGCCATCCATCATTTACTGTGGTGCACAAGAAAGCAAGACAACATTTGAACTTGATATGGTTAGTAAGGAAATTAATAGTATCAAAAAAGTATCATTTATCATTAATATTATGCTGTCACTAAGATTGTTTTATCAGTTAGCAAACTGTTGTTAACTTCGAATGTCACTATTACCTCTGTAACATTTAGCCAACCAGGACACAATGAGGAAACGGACACTCAGAACGTTTTATTTGATAATAGGCTGATACGAGATGAGCCAGTTCTGTGAAGATTCAATCACAGGTGATCGGCGCAGAGTGCATAAAAGTTATCTTTCTATTCAACTTGATCCTAACTTGCTTTCATGTCATGCATACATAACCTTGTGAGACCAAGGTGGCTGCAGATTTTGGAGCCAGGTGCTGTACTTGCTCTCCACTGACTGCAAAACCTCAGGGCATGATGGGAAATGCCTGGCTCCCACCTGATCTGATTGGTTCAGGTGTTGAATCAACAACGTGACGTTTTATATAAATGTTTCCTCTTTTAGTCGGGGAAGATTCTCAGCCATCCAAGTGAAGATCTGAAAGTTGAGTCACGACAGACGGACTTCTTTCTTGTTTGGTCGAAATGTTTCACTGCTCATTCAAGTAGCTTTTTCAGTCAGAGGAAATTATTCTTAAACTAAGTGCCAGATTTCTTTCAGATTACTAAAATAACATCTGCACAATGTTTCAGCCCTGACAGTTTAAATATCTTACAGATCAATAATAAAAATGTATGATGCACAAAATAATTAAAGCTCTTCCTTAACCGGGATTCTTTTCTTGCTTCTTCTTCTTTGGGATGACCATGGCGTAGTTGGTAGGGCAGTCATCTACGAACCTCAGGGCTGGTGGATCAACTCCCGGTTCCCCCAGTTCCTGGCAACTTGTCCCTGAACAAGACACTGAACCCTTTGGCGCCTAAAATGCAGTTGCCTATCTACACAAATTTCCCCAAGGAATTAATAGTATCAGAAAAGTATGATGTTGTTATTATTATTATTATTATTATTATTATTTTTATTATTATTATTATTACCACAGATTAGGAACTACAGGTTCAGATCCTTTTTAATATTTAACAGAAAATCTTCTAAAGAGAAGAAGAAATCCAAATAACAAGAACTTGAAATGCCTCTAGCAAAGACTGTGTGCAAAATAAATTCTCTGCTAACAGTCTTTCTGAAAAGAAAATTCTCTTCTCACTGAGTGCAAAACAACATCCACAGTCAGACAGATCCAAAGATCTAATTGGTGTGTTAAAGAAAGAGATTGAAAATATACTGACACTGTGACGGTGTAGCCATCACAAGGTGATTCAAGTCAAGTCAAGTCCAGTTTATTTGTAAGCACATTTTTAAAAAACATCACAGTTGACCAAAATGCTTTCCATGGTATAAAAAACAACAACGACAACAATATCAATTTAACTAGCACAGAAATACAACTATGTCCCCTTCAACCAGTATTGAAAGCCAATGAGAAAAAATGGGTTTTCAGCTGAGATTTAAACTGATTAATTGTCTGAGCTGCTCAAATTTTAAAAGGCAGGCTGTTCCAGAGTTTAGGGGCCACCACTGAGAAGGCTCTGTTACCTCTAGTTTTTAGTCTGGATCTGGGGGTGTCCAAGAGCAACTGACCAGTGGATCTAAGAGCCCTAGTTGGATTATGAAGGTGAAGCAGATCAGACAGGTAATGCGGTGCCAAAACATTAAGACTTATTAAAACTAAGCAGTAAATTTTTAAACTGAATTCTGTAGCTAGCTGATGGGAAGCCAGTGCAGGGATACCAATACAGGGGTAATGTGATCGTGCTTTTTAGTTCCAGTCAGAAGGCGAGGTGCTGCATTTTGTACAACCTGCAGACACCTAAATCAGAGCCTGGTCAACATCAATATACAAGGAGTTACAGTAATCCAAGTGAGATGTACTGTCTCAAACTGATTAGATGGTATGTAGGCCTTGATTTTACTGAGCTGACGGAGTTGAAAGAAGGATGCCTTGATAACCAAGTTAACCAGTTTGTCACATTTAAAAGTAGTCAAACATAACCCCAAGGTTCCTAGCAGATTGGTGAGAATGTGAATCTAATGGGGCAATGGCACTGTCATAACCATTTAGGAGATTTGGTTGTTCAAATAAAATGATCTCAGTTTTACTTTTGTTTAGATTAAGACAGTTTATCTCCATCCATATTTGAACATCTCTGAGACATGTCTGACAGAGGGACTGTTAGCTGGAATAGATAAATACATTTGAAGATCATCAGCAAAACAATGAAAAGCCATGTTATGTTTTCTAAGAATAGAGCCCAGAGGGAGCATTTATAAGGAGAAGAGAACTGGACCCAGGATGGAGCCTTGAGGAACCCCACAATTTAGAGGGGACACTGTGGAGGAGTACTAATCAAGAATTCTTGAAATTCACCTAAAATTAGAAAGAACATAAGGATCTAGATTATTCTTCTTGATCAATGGTTGTACCACAGCATGTTTGAAAGCAGCTGGGACACAGCCAGACATCAGCGATATATTAACTAAATCAACAATACATGGTCCAATAGTGTTAAAAACCTCCTTAAAAAGACGTGGTGGGATGCTGTCAACGGAGCAGAGAGATGGATGTAGGTGCTGAACTATTTCACTCACAATAGAGAGAGTGACTGGTTCAAAGTTCTCAAACACAGCTTGACATGATTCAGGCAAAAGACAAAAAGTGCCAAAAAGCAGGTAAAGGCTGGCTGGAGCGTCATCACCTGAGGTAACAATCTGGCTAAGTGACAAGGTAGACAGGTCTCTTAAATAACCATTTCACAGGTATCCGGCAGACAGGGAGCAGAACTAGAGCAACATAAAAACAGATTGAAACAGGCTTTCAGGGATGAAACTTGACAACCCCTTTGAAAAAATGTAAATCTTTCTCCAGTTACAATCAGAATAGATTGCAATAAAGAAAATAATTTTGAATACTGTATTTTAGTAACACTATATGTTGTTGTGGGGAATATAATTAAAGCTGATACAGCTTTCATCATTATGGAGGAGGGTGGAGAGAGGTAGAGTGGGCATGTGATGCACCTCAGCCCAACACTTGATGATGTCTGGTCTTTTAGCTCAGCAAAGAATTTAACAGTGAACCCGTTCAACAGCAGGGGCCTGAGAAAAAAGGGAAAAGAGACTTGGAACCTTAAAGTCTGATGATTACAAAAATCTGTCTCACTCCCTCTCTAATTAACTGTGGCAGATGAAACTCTCACAGCCACAAGATGAGTCCACTGAAAAGACTCTACAACTAGATTGGTGCACTGTCCGAACAATGCACACATTTCAATTCACATCTTTTCCACATATCAAACACCCCAATTATAATTTCTAATTAATTTGGACTAAACCATTTTAAATACTTAAACAAAAAAATTTAATTCACTTAATTACAGAGAGTGTAGTTGATTAGATTAATTTTTATGGATTGACAGCACTAATAAATTTATGGACCAGCAAAATCGACTAATGGGCTCATACTAACACTGTCCAAAAAAACTGTCTTCCTCAACTGAGCAGTATAGAATGCATTTAAAATTAGCTCCAAAGCTCCAAATTTAAAGCGTTGAACACAATAATGCCTCACTAATTTTATTCCAAAAATAAAGTTATATTTTGTTCCTAATATAAAAGAGGTGCCTAAACATAAGCCTTGTATCATTTATAGTAAAATGCAGAGTGAATATTTTCTGGATATAATGTTGATATGTTGTTGATGTTCTCTCTATACAGGGGGTGGAGGTAGAGGTTGTGTCTGAGTATAAGTACTTGGGCGTGTACTTAGACAATAAACTTGACTGGTCAACAC
>JAUMHL010000004.1:21246813-21264002 GCA_032362345.1 Sandelia bainsii
ACTAGGGGAGAGAGAAGACACAAAGTTAACAACATGCAATGATGGCATGATAGTGGACAGGGAAAGAGAGAAGAAGATGTCATTGTCCAAATACAGACATGCCCTCTGTTCAGTCTTGATTGAAGTCAGTGCAGAATGATGACTCGCAAATTGAAGTTGTAGGGAAGAGGAGCAGCTTTACCAGTTAGGCCACTTCAAGCTGTTCCAGTTGGGGCAAAAGGATCTCACATCCAGTCCGAAGTATGAGTGTTTAGGTCTTTCCACTTACCCCAACCGATTGAGGCAGATGGCCGCCTACCCTGAGCCTGGTTCTGTTGGAGGTTTCTTCCATTAAAGAAAGTTTTTCCTCTCCACTGTCGCCTAGTGCTGCTTAAGTGGGATTGTTCGGTTTTCTATATAATTCTATATATAGTTATATTCTGTAAGGTCTTAAACCTTACACTAAAGTGCCTATAGAAAGTTTATTTATATAGTGTGCTATAAATAACTAAACTAAATTGAATTGAAATCAGAGGTGGCCACAGTGTTCACTGTGTCAACAGACAGGTTGCTCATGCAAAGAAAATATGTCAGCTGGGGAAACACATCAGTGAATCTCTTTATTCCTTTCCTTTTGAACTAAGAGCAGTTGTAATGAGGCAAAACAATATTTCCCTGAGATTAATACAGTTTTTTGAATCTTGAATCATTGTTCTTCTCCAGACAGTATCTCAGTTTTTTAATAAAGACTTCCAGTATGGATAGACAGGTTGAGTCTGTCAAGTGAACTGAAAATGTCCACCACATAAGCAAATTTCAACAGTCACATCAGGTTTTGTATACGAAAAAAAATCCTTCACAAACTTGGAGATCTTGCTGTGCAGCTCACACTCCCGCTGCAGTGCATTGTGATGTTCACCCATCTCTTTGCAAAGCTGACCAAGCAACCATGTTTCTAATGCCTGTGACTTTACAAAATTCACTGTTGTCACAACAGTGTTCAGAAGTGACTGCAGCTCTGGTGCAATACTTTTGGATACAAGTACTTGGCAGTGCAGCATATAGTTGTTGCATTGCCACAATGTTCAGGTTGACAGCTTATATCCTTGCAGTAACTCCACTCTTGTGGCCCATCATCAGTCATGCACTGTCATAACAGACAGACATACAGTCTTCCTAGCTCAGTCCAGCTTCTGTCATGAACACATTCAGCAATTTGAATAATTTCTCTTCCTCCAAAGTTCTTTCAACCACTTTCTTACAGAAGAATATTTTCTCTCCTCGTGGATAATGAGCTGCATTTGCTACAGTTAGATCCATAAGTATCTGGACAGTGACAAAGTTTTTAGTATTTTGCCTTTATACAGTACAGTAGAGTTGAAATAAAACAATCAGGATGTGATTGAAGTGTAGGCTTTCAGCTTTTTTAAGAGGTTTCACAAAACAATGGCAGTTAAGAATTTAGGAATTACACCCATTTTAAGCAAAGTATCTCCATTTTCAGGGGCTCAAAAGTATTTTGATAAAAGTGACATAATTGTAAATATAGCCATCATTTTTAATACTTGGATGAAAATCCTTTGCAGTCAATGACTGCCTGAAGTCTGGAGTCCATGAACAACCGCTGGTTCAACAAGTCCCAGAATCACAGCTCTATGCAACCAGTGTTCCAGGGTTTGTCCAATACAGATTTGTAGTGTGCACCACTCACTCATGAAATGATGGACTATTCTGTGTAGCGTCAAACATAAAAATGTAATATATGGCGTACTTAGCCATGACATGGTTAACTATACCACATGCCTGTAAATAAAGTAAGTGTAAACTGACTACTTTGTTCCCTGCTGTCTCTGTTCTCTAGTTAAGGGTAGTGTAGGTCTATGATGTTGCCAGCTGTCTGGATATAGGAGGCTGTGAAACAGAGGTCATGTTCCTCTCTCACAAACTCGACAAGCCTTATGTCACGTATATCAAGTCCTGCCATCTGAATCTCTCCACCTCTGCATGTGTGTCCCTGGCTGTACAGGGAGTTGATGACAGACTGATGAGTTCCTGACTAAAGAGGAACGATGAGCAACAGGCCGACCATCCGTTCAGTTCTCCTCCTTCCCCTGGACCAACAGCCTTCTTCCTGCATGACACACTGAACACGCCAACACACATAAACACACCCACACACATATTGCGGTCCTACTACAGTTGCGAGGACACATAATGCATTCCCAAACCCATTACCCGAGCTTTATCCATCGTAAATAAATGCCTAACCCAGCCCTGTCTAAATATTAAAATTTTAACCCTTTAACAGCCCTTAGATGGCTATATATATCATTTGACATAGACGTCACCTAAGAGTAATACAGTCGTCCCTTTTGGTCATTTTAAGCTGCTGGTACAACCTATATAGTCATATTTTACAGGACAGTCTCCTGACTTTGCCAGGATCAGCCAAAATATCTTTACAATACCAAAATGTCCTCACATCCATGCTACTGAATAAAAATTTCTCCATATTTTTAGAAAAACATGTGTTTCCATTTCCACTTTCATGTCAGCATGTAAGCACACTCTAACTGTTCACTTAGATAATAATTCCTTAAAATTCAATTAATTAATTAATATATCAATCACTCACAACATAAGTTTTTTTAGGAGGAGAGGGGATATTGTTAAATGTATTTGATAGTATTAGTGAAAAGCCAGACAAAAAACATGGAAGAAGAGAGGGACTTGATTTGCAGCAAAGGTCACCAGCTAAATTCAAACAAGGGAAGCTGCAGTTACATAGCACACACTGTAACCATTCAGCTACCAAGGACTCAAATGCTACTGGTTTTAGTGTTGTGGAAGACGGGTAATCATAGGAAAAATTTAATGCTGGCCACGACTGCTGCATATGAGTCTATGTAGCTGCAGTCTGAGTAGCTGCACACTGGTAAGAGTGCTCATTCTCACTCTTGTATAACACAACATTAAAACCACCAGGTGGTATTAATTCTCTGATTACAGTGTGTATATGTATATAGAAGCCATATGTGGCTACTGTTTTTGTTTTCCCTGTTCTACCATTGAAATAATTCATTATTTAGAGTGAAAATAATACAAATACAGATTAGTGGGTAAGTAGAGAATAAGCAGCTGGTCTGTCACCTGACCTGATTCACATCATCCTCATTGTCATGATCATGGTTAAAATGATAAACATTGATGCTTACATACAATACTCAGACCCATTACCAACCAGTTACAGTAAAATATTTTATTTAGAAATGATTTTTTTTTAAAAATAGATTTAGGAAATCCAATGATATATGTAAATAATCAATAATGAGGTTAGAGTGCAAAAATAGATTTTTATACAATGCATCTGTACAAAAATAACATTGGAATGTGATATTGAAAAGGAAGAAAATATGTGTAGCTAAGATGGCTTTGATCATCCTCAGTTTTTTTTCCTTAGTTTTTTAATACAAGTTTTTTCCTAAGGTCCATTTTATGTTCCACACTTCCACTCTGTTCTCTGCCGAGTCAGATTTTGATGACTAAGTATACACATCTCCACTAAGACTTATTTCTGTATTTTCTCTTTAGAAATTGGCTGGTAAAATCTATTATAATATTGTATGTATGTATAATATTCACATAAAAAGAGAGGGCTCTGCCAAGTCTTTGCTTGCTCTATGACTGTTGCTGACTTTGGTTATGTTTTTTCAGTGTCCTCATCTCTTGCCTATTGGCAGAGTGAATCACTTGATCTTGGCTGTCTTAAGTTCCTTGACCTGCATGTGCAATGTTTTGTGGACAGCCAGAGTCCTGGACTGACAGAAGCCTTTCCCACACTCCTGACATTTGAATGGCTTTTCTTTGGAATGAATATACCTGCAGAGGGAATATAAAATAACAGATTGTTAGTGCAGTATTTATGGGAAATCATGTCAGATTTCAGAACATCATCATTTGTAGTGAATGGTTACTGTGCCATGCTTCACAAGCTTTCCACATTCCACACATACAGTACTCTTTATTAAAGATGAAGTAATAAGTACACACATTTAATAACACCATTTAGAAAACAATATATTTTAAACAGTGAACATGAATGTACAACTGTAACACATTTGTTTGGCAAACTTTCAAAGGTGAAAATTATGGCAAGGGAAAATTTCTTGTAATTGATAAAATGATTAGGAAAGATCCCTGTTACTCATTGAGAATCTACAATCTAAATCAATCTACAAAAATAACTTATAATAATAATTTTAACTGTCAAATAAATATTGTGAAGTAGAGAGTACAATATTTCTGTTCACTGTAGTAGAGTAAAAGTAACTCCAGTACTCCACTAAAGTGCAAATACCTCAAAATTGTACTTCAGTACTTGAGTAAATGTACTTTGTTACTTATCACCTCTTGCACATTATCAGTCAAAGGTAGAAAGCAACTAAGCATATCCAGATATCTGCACAACTCTAGAGCCACTACCACCCTGCTGCAACTGGACCACCAAACTGTCAGATAATTCATCTGAACTGCTGTTCTCAAACTTCGTCTCACTGAGTCTTTACACACATTAACACCTTACAAATTCAATTCAATTCAACTTTATTTATATAGCGCCAAATCACAACAGAAGTCTGAGATGATGTTTTGGCACTTTACATTGTAAGGTTTAAGACCTTACAGTATATATAGATACAGAATAATGTGGAATACCCAAGAGACCAATGGTCTCATACTCAAAAATAAAAGAGTACACTGACTATTCAAATCAATTCATAACATTTCTGGAGTGTGAAATGTCCAGTGTACAACAGTTTTTATGTCTGCATGCTGCTAGTCAAATGTATAATTTTGTTAGAATCAGGTATCTTTGCACTATTACAATTTAACAACTTAAACTTTCTCCATTAGGCCTTGTGTCAAACATGTCTGACATAACAGTTACACTCTATTCATTTAAATTAATTTTATTTTTGTAGTGCTAAATCACAACAAAATTCATCTCAAGGCACTTTGCATTACACAATCAATAATCCACTATGGCTCAAGTTTTACGTGTCCTGAAGCATATTTTTACAGTTCATGTCTATTTTTCTTCTGTTTTACATTACAGTATGTGTTGGGCTGTAATAGTTGACAAAATGCAGGTGACCTAAACTCAGGGCTATGCCTTATGTGTAGACTTTAGTAAGGGAACTGCTGCAGTTGTTCAGCAGTTCACACTGCCTTCACACTAAGATATCAGTTCAGCTGTTCAAGTTCAAGTGTATTATGCTGTCACACTGTCTTATAGTATTCCACTGTACCGTCTTATAAACTTAGGTACTCGTGGTGTGATTATGCTGCTAGACAAATGTAACACTCTAGTATAATTAGACATATTTGCACAATTTAACAACTAAAATCTTCTCCATTACGCCTTACAGTATATACACAGGAGGTATTTCCCCAAGGGGATTAATAAAGTATAAATGATATCATATTATCATAATTGTACTTGTTCTGCAAGCAAAAATGGCAAAATGTGCTGCTTGAACTTCTCTAAAGGCGTCTATGCTGTATATTTTTTTCTGGGAATGCAATAAAATTTTCATTTAATTTGAATGGAAATCTATACAGATTAAATGAATTAAGAAGTTATATATAGGCTAAAAAAGGGAGTTTACAAGAGAAGTTCTGACCTGATCTGGTACCACACACAAAATTGTTGTGTGAAGTGAACATGGTTGTTGGTTGAACATTTACTGTTTTTGAATGGAACTCCTTATTAATACTTAATTAGAGCAAATACTTTGTGTAGTTTGTATATGATTTGAAAGGCTTTGATAAAGTCTGGCTCTCACCTATGGTCCCTTAAATGATCCTGTCTTCTGAAGGCCTTGTGGCAGATGTCACAGGTATACGGCCTCTCATCAGTGTGTGTCCTCTCATGGATCAAAAGGTTGTAGGATTTGGTAAAGTGGCGTCCACAGAACTTGCAGACAAACTCTTTTTTGGTCTTGGAAGGCTGTCTGCCTCGGCTGGACTTGCGCTCCGGTGAGGAGAGTTTGGTCATATCCAGGAGGCATCCCAGGCCTGCTGAGGTTGAGTGGTGAGATGAAGCCTGTGTTGCTTCAGCAGCACCTATCATGCTTAGGTCCTCTGCCTTCAGATGATCATCCTCGGTGGCTGCGGCTGCCAAGTTAGCAAAGTCAAAGCGGGGCTTGTTCTTGCAGCTCTGCAGTAGCCCTGCTGAGTCCTGCTGGGGTGGCAGAAGTTGCGGGAATATGGGTATGGAGGCGATGGAGGACAAGTGGGCAGGCAGTTTGGAGATGGTGTAGCGCGGCACAGCCAAAGCCGGGTAACCAAGAGTCCACTGGTGTAGGTGAATGGCATGTAGGGCACTAAAGCTGTAAATGCTGTGAAAAGGATCTGCTGGCAGCTGAAGGCCTGTGGAGCTCTGGAGGAGGGAGTAGTTGGCAAGATGGAGGGATGGGTGAAAAGGGACTGGTGCTGGTAGAGTCTTGCTGCCCATGGCTGTTAGATGCAATCCAACAGGCTTTCTGGTAAAGATAGAAAACATTAGAAAACATTAGACATTAGTAGATTAAATTATGCAACTTTTTACCAAGTCAAATTGATCTCTTTATATTGTTTTGTAATGTTATTGTAATATTTAAGTAAATTCTTTGCATGTCACTCCAGATTATCTTAGTGACCAAATTCAAATGCATGTCCACTACACAAGTAAACCACAGTCTGTTTAAATCGCAACATTGCTAATACACATGTTGAACACAAATCCGTTTGTTACTGCTATTCCTGATGAACATATCTGGTTTAACAGGCTGGAGCAGGATTTGACTGTACTGGCTGTTTGCGTTCAGACTCCATTTTTATTCTACAACTAATCAAAAACCCACGAAACATTGTCCAAATATTTAGCAAAAAACTGGTGAACAGGTGCAAGAGAGCATTATTAGTATGTTAACACTGTGCAACAAATTTTCCGGGTTCTGCTTGCTTTTATGTTATCTTGGTCTTTATGAATAGATTTGTTTATCTGATTATTTGTGCCAGTGGGTTGGGTCAAGTTTCACTTAGAGCAGTAAGTCAGCCGTCAACTAGGAACCATGCCAGATTGGTTTTAAACTTCAAGAGCTTGAGTAAACTTCAAGCTGAGTCTGTGGTCCAACCACAAGCCCAGCATGTACCACAGTCTACCACAAGAAGCACACAGCTGACTTAAGGCTGAGCATGTGAAAAGCTCTAGCTACTAGATTCACACTACACAAAACTTAAACCACGTAAACATAAAGTGTTTCACAGTCAACTATGCACATGCCAAAACAGTGAGGTTATTTGAGAAAAGTTATTCTATGGTTAAAATGACTAATGGTATGCATTCCAACTTCCTGCATTGAAGTCAGAAGGAAAAATGTTCAAAAATCTAAAAAAATAAAAAATACAAATAATACTACTCTGACTTGCAAAGTGTATTCATATAATTAGACTTTAACCAAACCCTTCTACAGTTGTGTTTGTTTACATGGTATGAAAAGAATTAAAAAATGTTATATTTGTTTCCTGTTCCCAGAAATATGCCCGCGGCTGTTGAGGGCAGAGAAACATAATGACAGCATTCAGGCAGAGACATACCTGTGAGCTGTTAAATCAGGTTTGATAAGCAGGAATAACAATAGACAATAATGTATCTTTGTCTGAGGCAGACTCTGACGGACAGGAGCCACAGCAGTTCCAAGTTCTTGTTCTCAGAGTGAGCATGGGCCACTCCTTAACATCTCATACAGCAGACCTATTATATTTTTTGACCCACAAACATCTGCACCACTGCTTCCTACTCACAAGCTACTTTTACTCAGATGCTGAATTTAGGTGCAGATTCAAGGTTTGCGGGGAATTTAAGAAGAAAATATCTTCTACTTTTCTACTTTTCATTTATTCAAGTACTAGATTTAATTCCTGTACTTTTACTTTAAGTATTTCCATTTCAAACTACTTTATGATTTTACTGCACTACAACTTTTTAATCACATAAAGTACATGTAAGATGCCTGATAAAGATTTAAGAGACCAAACCATTGTGAATTAAAAAAAGAAAAACAGCCTAAGCAAGACAGTGTTTAGTAGTTTTTTCACATTTCTTTGGTAGTTGGTGTCTTCCAATGCACCTGTCACATATTCAGGTGTGCAGACACTTTGTTTTGTGAGGATACTCACATACAATAAAATCATGCTAATATATATTGGTTATAAATATCACACAGATTAAACTACCCAACTGTGTATAAGGTAAAATCAACATAAAGTTAAATCAACTTAAAAATGCTGCTTACTAATAAATTACTAATGATATGATGCTTGATAATTTACCACACAGTTTACCATTGCTATACTAACTTCTGATTGGAATCAGTTTTAGCTTGATGGTGTTTTTACACAGTGATATTAATTCCTTTAACAGTTTATGAGTCGGGTCTAGTTAAAACTATTTTTCTGAGCAAGTGAGGCTTTTTCTTCACTCATGTTATTCAAATCCACATTGCTGCTTGACTTTACATCCTAGAAATAGAAGATGTCAAATATGATTTGTGAGGCACAAAATATAGAGAATATTTCAATTTTATAGAATGGTGCAGCCATTTCATTTTAAAGTTTTCATAATAATGACAATGAGAGTTTTATTATGAAAAAAAGAACAATAACAATACTAATATATTTAGGAATAGACCTAGAAATAGTGGAATCAAGTGCATATTTGTGCATATTAAACCTAATAAAAGAAACCTGTAAAACATTACAAATGCCTTAAGCTCAAGCCTGAGAACAGGTCACTTATCCAGTAAACTCCAGTGAAGTGGTTGTAATGAGGAACACTACAGCTCCCCTTCTTTCTGATCATGACTCAGAACGAACTGACTTTTACTCAGAAGGTAATTAGAGGAGGTGGGTGCTGTGCTCCTGAGACTCACCTCACCTTTAACCCATTGATGTCTGCATACCAGTGACCTCCAGATCCAAACAGGCAAGTGGCCATCTGCTTTGAGAGAGTTCCTAAGGTAAAAAAACTGTACGAGTAGGGTGGAGGACTATTAATGTTTTGCTTAAGAGTTTGTTACGCAGAGGACAAAATGGAAGGACTGAGAGGTAGAAGCACTCCAAACATTCTCCAAACACTGAACAACAGTGAGTTAATGAAACACAAGTAGTACTTGAACTCAAACTCCAGGCAACCATTTCACTTGGGTCACTGTAATATTTTTTTTGATCAACCAATAACATCTTTTAAAATTTTTAAAATTATTCCTAGTAATATATGCACAAATAGTAGAAATATTTGAAAAAAACAAACAAACACAAAAATAGCAGTGGTAACTTTGTGTCACATGGCACAAAAAGTTACATGACATTTTCTTTGATTTTTCTTTTCTAAACATCTTGAGATCCCTCAAATTTATTTAGCCCATTTTTGACCATGGATTTACAAGCATGTGTCAGCATGAAATAACTCAAAGGTGCATTAGGTACTGTAACAATGTACAGTACATAGGATACAATTATTATAGTTAATAGTCTGTGCTAAGTTTGGGTATTTGTGGCAAGACCACAAACTTAACTTTTGTGTCAACATAATTTCTGAGTGATCTCTTGTATATTTGACTTCCATATAAATTTTCAAAGCAGATTTTAATAGTTTTTTAACCCGAAAAAACATTATATGTTTATTGACTGAATCAATTTTTCATTGATTTAAACCACTCAGTATTGTATAAAGTTGTAATGGAGCCTTGGGGTTGTTACTTACTTGAGTTAAAGATCGGGTTTTTTACTACTTTTTAACTTTTATATATTTGAGAAACCTTTAAAATGGCACAATAGATTAATCGCCTGTCTGCACTTTCAGCTCTTCCGTTGAAGCGACTTTTGCTAGGGGCGAACACACTCAACATAATCTCACCTCTGTAAACTTAAGTCTTGAACAAGTTCACTGTCATTGCCCCCTTACAAGTGCCTCACATACTATAGATGCTTATGCAGTTTATGTGATTGGAGCATCATTAAGTAGTGAAACGCTGAAGGAAACAGTCAGTATACCGAGCACTGCCCAAGTTTTCAGAACACTCTCTTTTCCCTAGATTTCACTAATTGGGACTCATTTGATCGGGTTGATGACAATTTGCAGACGAGGATCAATGAGCGAACTGAATGAGCCAAATGTAGCCTCTAAAACATACATATGCTTTTGCCACAGTTTCTAAAAAGAACAAGCATTTTAAAAATGATATGGTCATTCGCACATTTGCTTGGAAAAGGTTAAGCGCAAATAACGCTAATCTCCCTGTCCTCCATTACAACTTCATCTAAATTTCATTTTTAGTGTAAATAAATTCAGTATAAGCCATTTTAAATAAGTGACAGCTTGTACACTAGATTATTACCGCAAATCTAAAACCGCCAACTCCAAGAGATTTTATATGTAGATGTAATTATATTAATTTTTGAATATTCACAAAATGTATTATTTTAAACTGAATTGCACTAATGTTATGTAACGGCTTAGTCTGTAAGTTTACCCAAAAATCTAAGTTCTAAAGCACTGATTACTTCACTGGATGTTGTACGAATTTCAGTTCATTTCCAATTTGAGGATAAAAACATTAAAATAAAACAATGAACACTTACCAGTCAATTATATTTCAAAAATTCAACTTCTACAGCCTTGGAGTTTCAGTGTGTTTAAACGCACAGCAGCCGTATGTATCGATGAATTATTGTTACGGCCGTGGTGGCAGCATGTTTTCCGCTGCTGCAGCTTTCCGCCGTTGTCAGCTCAGAATAGAGCTCGGACTTTGAAGGCACAGTGGTGGAATTGTAGCTGCTGAGACGCCTCACCGCTCTGCTGTTATGTGCTCTCAGCTGCCACTGCCTCTTTATTGCAGCGCAGAGTCCGACTCCATCTGTCACGCCCTCATAGAGTACAAGTGTAATATTCGACTCCCGGATAGGCTACATGGTCTGGTGAATGTAATGAATCTAAAAAGAAAAAAGACATTGATAAAGAGAAGCCTGGGCCTGCTTTAAAACAAATAATCGGTGTTTTCAGAATTTAAATTTTAAATATTCCATCAATGAAGGGTAGCGTTCTCACTAACTGGGTCTCTTCTCTCAGTGTGCATCTCTGCAACTGGCCTTAGTAGGGAGCTATACTTTAAGTTTGAACACATGAAGAAATAATATTTAAGCGTCCTTGATTAGTGCCCTACTGAGCAAGCATACTTTCAGTTAGGCATTGTGGTTTTGAACGTTTTTCTTTATGTTAGACCCCCATTTTTTGTTACATTCTGCTTGCTCTGTTTTTATGTAATATCTAATATGTAATTTATATATCCTCTAACAATCATAGATGGTTTCTAAAGTACACCACCAAAGACACAAACGTGCAAGACTGCCATGTAGCACAGTGCTGCTTGCAGCCACCAAGGAAAAAAAATATTTTTCAGTGAACAAAATCTGCCATCTGCTGGAGGATTTTTTTTCTTTACATGTACTTGCTCCTGAATCTTTATTTATTTGCTAAGGTTCTAACATTTATTGCTAAGAAGCCTATGTTGGCTTAATGTGCCACCAGCATCTGTGATGGGTGATGTGAGGTAACCAAACTGATTCAGCTTCACTTTCAGCTACACTTTTCAAATTTTCACATTTTGTTACTCTGTTATGTTCATCCGTTATTACAGACCCTGCTGTTAAAAATACCTAGAAAATAAGTTGCTCCCAAATTAAAGATTGTTTCTTAGCACGTATCATATACAGTGTATACCACAAAATATTAGAACAGATATCTCTTAGTTACAAAATACTTACAATATAGTTAATTTCCCCAAAATGTGCATCTTATTTGAACAAGTATATTTTTCTATGTGTTGTATATGTACACCAAAATTACAAAAAGGAAATTTAATTAGAAAGTAAGTCAAGGACCAAAGAAAAATAGTCCATGTGTTACTAGCAAGGGAGTTTTTCCTCTCAACTGTTGCCTAGTGCTTGCTCAAGTGGGATTGTTGGGTTTTCTACAATATTCTGTATATATTTATATAATGTGTAAGGTCTTAAACCTGTGATTTGGCGCTATATAAATAAAGTTGCATTGAATTGAAATTGAATAGCAAGCAGCACATGGAGTAGACATGCTTTTGAATACTCCTCCATGCCTTTTGACAGCCTTTTTATTAAATAATTGTTTAAATATTTTTGAAATAGCGGTGCTCAAGCAATTCTTATGACGTCATGTCTGTCAAGCCACCCAAGAGGTTTAGAAATGTTTAGTGGCATCAAACAACTTCAGCTAATGTTAATAATGCTAGTGGCAACCCCACAAGCCAACCCACAGACAACACCGGTGAGGTGCAACTAATCTGGGAAAAAGTCTCATAAAAGCATCCATGCTAAGTTTAAGGTGGAATAGACTCTCTAGGCCATACAGAACTCACAATAGGAACTTTGGGAGCAGGTGGAGGCTATGGAAGAGCAAGTATTGGAACAGGAGAATCATATTAGCTGCCTGAAAAAAGCTCTCTCCAGCCTGACAAAACAAAACAACATGCTAATGGTTAAAAAAGAATGACTGAACAAGAAAAAGGGAGCAAACCAACTGAGTTTGTCAAGACCCTATGCCTAAAACTTCTTGAAGGAGAAAACACACAGATGGCACGGATAAAACAGAATCTTGTGAGCACCACACCTGGAGAGAGCACACCCCCATGCCATCATCGCTCTGCAGAGCTGGCTCTTGGCATAGGCGAACTAGGCGGTCTCCTAGGGCGCTACTACTACTAAAAATAATGGTTCTTGAATGGTTCTTCAGACGCTTCTATGGTTCTTCAAAGAACCACTGCAAGTTAAAGAACCTTTTTATTTTGTGAATGGTTATTGAGCTATTACAAATGGTTCTTTGAATAATTAAAGTTTCTTCATCCTTAGCTATCTAAGTTTGATGGTGGACAATGGCATAAATATTGATTCATTATAATCAGGGTGTAAATTATAGTGTTTGTTTTGTGTGTGTGTGTGGCTGGCAAATCAATTATGGAAATTACTAATAAGAAGTATAGAATAAGAATAATATTGTGTGTGAAGAACTTTTTAAAATTCATAAACCTATTTGTTGTCAAATTTACAAACCACCCAGCAGTAATTAAAATTATAATTATTAAAAAATAAATAAGTACAAAATTAGTCCATAAGTTGTTAAAATCAGCTCCATCATTACCAGCTTAAATGTCAACGTGATGAACACATTAAAGCATCAATAATTATTATCCAATAATATATTTCTTCATGTATTATTAGCTAGTTTGCATAAAGAGTACTTCTGGTAATTCAAGTGGTTTGTTGAGATGATACTTGCAGGATTTTTACTTGTGACAGAGTAGAGTGATGTTAAAACACATCACTATGACAACCACCTGAGGAGGAAAAATAAAAACATTGGGCTGCGCAGGCGCAGACAGACAGCAGTGGCCTTGAACTATCTTCCACTGTCTCACGGTGACAGTGGTTAACGGTCCTCTGTCTCTGCTGGAGTTTGAAGCTACTGAAAGCAAAGTTAGTGCTAATGAAAGCTAACGTTAGCTATGTGCGTTAACTGTAACGGCTACTTGACAGAAGCCTCCATGTTGTGCAGAGAGACCGCTCATGAAACAGAGAAAATCAGTAGAGCTGATACGTACTTTGAACACTCACATGAGCCTGTACTTTGCATTGTCAGTGAGCTGTATGAAATACAACAATACACACATGTTTTGAATGAATAGATATGTGAAAATATGACAGTATGAACACATTGAATTGAATGGCAAATGTGTCTTTGACTGTTACTGTATAAGTTATATTCAGATTAGCGTCTACTAGACAGTGGCGGCTCGTCAATAGTGGGCGCTGGGGCACCGCCCCACCTGTCTCAAAAGAAGAACAAGAAGATAGGAATCACATAAAATAATTTTACAGCCCACAAGACTGGCGTCACTGCTCCAGACCCGGACAGACACACCCCAGACAGGTATTACGGATTTAATAAATCTTCCTGAAAAAGCGAGAAAACGTGAACAGACTAATAGCTGTGCATCTTACAATGTTAGGCAATGTGAATATCACTACGCAGCTTAATGAAGGTTACAGGATAGGGCATAACGAGATGACTTAATGAGGAGGATGACAAAAACTGACCCATTTTGTCTAAGATGATAGACTGCATTAAATTCTGTGGTGTGTTTGAGGTAGCATTGCGTGTCTGTAAAGTGAACACTCAGAAACTCCTGGCATTTTGTGGGCTGGTGGACTTTGTTGGATCCCTGGATGCAGCAGTACATGAACATCTGCAAACTGTTACTGCGTGTAAGGGGACATCTAAGACAGTGCAGAACGAGCTTGGCTTGGCTGCATGTTCTCAGTTGAAGGAGAGACGGGTGAAATTTACTTATAAATAGTAAATGACTGAAAACACTGTGTATTTTCTACGTTAAATTAATCTTTTAAAGTAGTGTGATGGATAAGAATGGTGCTTTGGCTTTTACTAGTGGTGATATGTGGTTAGATTGCATCTGAAAACTGACTTGCAAAAGTGTGCCCCCAAAAAAATTATTTCACCAGCTGCCACTGCTAGCTGACAAGTGATGTTACAGTCATTTGATTTTACAAAAGCAGTCATCCTTATAGTAATACAGTTAAATTGTTAAATATTTAATTAATTGTTGGTTGCTCAAAGGTAACCATCATATTTTTATGGTAAGAAGTGGTCTTTATGTTGATTAGAACAGATAAAACAAAACATTAAATTACCATCACTCATCTGAAATGAGAATAACAGGCATTTTAGTCAGTAAAAGAAAAGTGAGGATGCTTGTAGGAAATAATGCCATGAATAATCTACACATCTAAGACCTTTGTACAATACTGTGTGCTTTAAAGGAGATCTCTGTATAGAGAAACTGATTAGTCTATGGCATAACCACAGCAAACCTACCAGCATTATGTCACTCAAAATTTCCGGGTAAATAATTTCTTGTATATGCAACTGAGAACTCAATTGCATATGTTTTTGAAGAAATACTTAAAGTTGATCATTTTTAGGATGTTCTGCATGAGTCATTGAGAAACAAATGCAAAAAGGAAAGAAGGCCTTTAGTGGATTTAGAGGTGATATCCAGCACTGCATCCTCCTGAACAAAACCAAGGTAAGTTAAATACACTTTGCCATTTTAAACTGTATGTAGTTAAAGTATTGATTTTTTTTTTTCCCCAACATTTGCTATTGTAAATGTTATATTACCCAGGATGGAGTTGACGATGGAGAGAATGAAAGGAGCAGCAACCAAAATACTGCAGCAATTAAACAAGAGTGCCAAAATACAAGGCTCAATGTGGAGGTCATTCACTTCCAAGTACAGAGCAGACTACATTTGCCAACATGCTACTGAAGAGGTTCTACATCATTCCCCCTGTCTAACAATCCCAACTGTGGTAAGTGTTTTATCAAACTCTTTGACATATATTTAAAGTGTTAAATTAAACACTGACAAAAGTGCACCATAGTGATAGTGCTTATGTACTTTTGAACCCATCAGAGGTCTCCATAGTAGTATTTTGTGCTGAATATGAATCTAAACATGCCTAAAACTTGTGTACGCCACTGCCCCGACATTGTCAGGCATGCATACTAGCACGTGGGGGACATACATACTACTGAGTACCATTTTGAGTTGCTGCAATGACATTTCAGCAAATTGGACTAGCCTGCCGCATCAGTTTTTCAGTTTAAATTTCTTGGTGACTTCGAATTAAGCCCTCTGTAGGTTGCTCATTTTCATCAAATGATGTGGCGTCCTTTTGTTCCTAACACATTACCCATTCCATATCAGTATAGATATCCAGCATGATCTTTTTTTTCAATTGAGATCTGATGTGTTTTCAAAGTGTTCCATTAATTTTTCTGAGCAGTGTATTTATAGTGTTTTCTATATGTTTTAATGTGTGATTATGTTCTGTAAAAGTATTTCTTTTCGTTTTGAATCTATTTCAGCAGATAAATATGACAGATACTTAATGAACTCTCCTTCTCAATAACATTGCTAAATATATGATACAATCCTAACACTGAAAATGACCATGACCTCAGATTCTTGGCTGGGTAACCAGGGGGGTTGGTAACCAAAGACCAGTTATTAAGGGGACATCCCTGTCCCTCAAGCTGCTTGTTAATTCTCTCCATTTCCTATTAGACTGTGGTTGAAAACCCAAAGAGAGACTGATTTTTATTTCCAGTAGTGGTGGGAAGTCCGGCTTCTTTCAGAGATTTGGCTCTTTTGGCTCGGCTCCCTTTAGCATCACTCTGAACCTTTAGCAATTATTAGCAATTAGCAATTATGAATGGTTTGTGTGTTGGTAAGTAATTCTATTCAGTGTTTTCATTAAAGCCTTATTTTTATGCTTTTTTTTTCATTACAAAAAAATACAGTTACTATTTAACATTTTAATCAAACCTTTAAATTGACCACTGAACACAGAACCACAGCAAACAAATCAAATAAAGACCAAAATCTTAACATTATGACACTTTAGTTCTTGGAATAAGCCTGGGCAGAAAGAGAGGAGAAAATAATCGAGAAACACGACCCAACGGGCTTGACAGGGGTTCAGTCTCTTGGCTGAGTGCAGATATTCTAAGTTTTTGTGATCGGTGAATAACACCCAATGCTTCCATTCCTCAAAAGCCAGCTTGATGGCCAGAAGTTCTCAGTCATGTATTCTGTAGTTTCTTTCTCCCATTAATAGTCGCCTGGAAAAGAAAGCACAGGGTCTCATTTGAGGTTCCAGTCTGATCTTTGGGACAGTATAGCTCCCACTCCTATTATCTACAGTTGTCACGTGTCTCACTAGAGGACCCTCACACAAACACTAGAAGAAGAATTGTAAAGTGAGTAGAGGTATTTAACAACAAGAATAGTCTCTGCAATATTAACAAGGTACAAAATTCGTCGTGGGTCGTGGGAGTACTGGAGCCTATCCCAGCTGTCATCGGGTGAGAGGCAGGGTACACCCTGGACAGCTCGCCAGTCTATCACAGGGCTAGGATTCTAATATACACTACTCACAAAAAGTTAGGGATATTCGGCTTTCGGGTGAAATTTCAGGATGAACCTAAAATGCACTAT
>JAUMHL010000004.1:21264102-21274814 GCA_032362345.1 Sandelia bainsii
GATAAATAACATGAGGCTGTTTAGTTAGTTTAATAAAAGAACAAGGCACAGACCTGTGGTTACACACAGGTGGTTCTGGACTCTGAGGGCAAATAGTTTTCCTGTAATAAACTAGATAAACGTTAATGTCCTGGCAATGGCAAATAACTTTGGTTTTCTATTTGATTTGATTACATTAATGTTTAAATTGAGATTTACAATAAATATTTAACTGCTACTGTGTAAAGGAAATACTGAAAACCATTTTATTTGTTTAAAGGGTTTGCAGACTAAATATTATTGCAATTTTGTTCATATACCAGTACTTTAAAAATAAAAGTAAAAAAAAACTACTTTTGAATTCATTATTAAATTCTGCCCATATCATGATCATGATTAATCGCAGAAAAATCATGCGATTAAAAATTTTAATTGCTGCCCAGCACTAATTGATACACATTAAAATACACATAAATGTGCATATTATTCTTGAGATGGTGCACAGATCCTGTTGTACAGTCTTATGGCAGTGGGCACAAAAGACCGCCTAAAACATTCCGTCTTTCTTTTTGGTGGAATTAGTCTGTTGCTGAATGAGCTTCCCATCTGCTACACTTCATCATAGAGCGGATGAGACAGATTTTCCAGGAGGGCACTGAGCTTATGCACCATCCTTCTCTCTGCCACAGCCTCCGGACTGTCCAGTTCCAGTCCAACTACAGACTTTGCCTTTTTGATAAGCTTGTTTAGTCTGTTGCCCTCACCTTGATGCCATCTCCCCAGCACACAAGTGCAAAGAACAGAGCACTTGCAACTGTAGACTGATAGAACATCTTCAGTAGCTTGTTGCACACATAAAAAGAATGCAGCTTCCTGAGGAAGAACGGTCTACTCTGCCCTTTTTTGTATGGGGCATCTGTATTATTTGACCAGTCCAGTTTGTTGTTGATGTGGACTCCAAGATATTTGTATATAATTATAGGTTAGATTAGATTAGAGTCCACTATCTCTACTTTCTCTCCCAGGATGGTGAGGGGGACCAGGATCTTCCTGGTCTTCCTGAAGTCCACCACCAGTACTTTGGTTTTATTGATTGAGCTTTAGGCAGTTGTTACACCACTCAACAAAGCTTTTTATTAAATGTCTGTACTCCTCATCATTATCATTATTAATGTAGCCAACAATTGAGGAGTCGTCAGAAAACTTTTAAAGGTGGCAGGTTCCTGAGTTAAAGCGGAAGTCTGAGGTATAGAGTATAAACAGGAATGGTGCCAATACAGTCCCTTGAGGTACACTGGTGCTGCTCATTACCACCTCAGATACACAGCCCTCTAACTGAACAAACTGTGGCTGCCCAGTGAGATAGTCTGTGATCCACAAATGTCCACAAATCAAATGTCTTCATGACATGTGATGTTAGTGCTACAGGCCTAAAGTCATTAAGAGTACTGGGATGACTTCCTTTTGGTATTGGGACAATACAGGAAGTTTTCCATTATTTAGGCACTCTCTTCAGCCTCAGAGAAAGGTTTGAAGATGTGCTGAAAATCCTCCGCAACTTCCTTGTAGTATGCCTACTTTTAGTGGCATGGTTGGATGAAGGAGAAGTGGCATAGGTGAACACTGTGGAAGTAACAGAACAGAGGTGTTTGTGAGGGACCGAGCTGGAAGGCAAGGAGAGCCACAGGTAGGTTTTCAAAAAACAGGGTTTTATTTACCCAAAAATCAGAAAAATAACAAACAGCAATATACAAGAAAATACTGGGCCCATAAAAGAGGTCGAATGAATAGAACTGGACTGCAATAAACTTAATAGCAAACTGAATAGAATCACGCTGCAAAACAAACAAACTGACCTAATGAACTAAACACAAAGGTGAGTATATATACTGGCTGATCAGGACATTTTGTAACAAAAGGGGAGACAAAGAATGGATTCAGTGATCTTCCGCTTTAGTTGTTTTCTCTGGTCTTCCAGGTCTTTTGCTGTTGTTGTTGAGCTCTTTTTTTTAAAGGATGTACCTAACCATTGATTTGGCCACACTATCTCTCATAGATTTATGTTGTATTTTCAGCGAACGACCAGCCCTGGGGTTCATAGTGTACTGCAGACTGCCCTACGTTCTATGCCTCTAGAGTTTGCAGATAATTAGTGTTCCCATGCAGGTCATTGTGCCAAATTCAACAGGAGTGGGTCAACAGAAAAGTATTTAACAATGCAGACAGAACACAATGCCCACCAGGCAGAGAAGTAATATGAATGCACCATTATGTTAAGAGCAGTAAAGGGCAGTTTGCAACTATTACTAGTCCTACGGGCCCAATTCATGAGTATTAGATCAATTCAAGATGAGGCAAACATCACTCTTAGTTAGAGATTAACCTATCTCAATCTGAGTTTTTCAGAGATTTTGAGATTAAAATATTTCATAACTGTTTCTGACAATTGTGACTAATATTTTAGTTACTATGAAAAAAGAGATGAATAAGCTGAGCTCCCTTTCCTTATAAGAAATGAGCTCAGCTGATTTACAAAATTTCAGGTTGTCTCTATAATTTTGCTATTTACGCCATGCATTTATGTTTTTCTGTATCTTCATAATTCATATCATAAAACTCAAAATGAGAAATCAGTTATGTTTGAATCAGCATGAATCAGGTCAATTCATTATTTTTTTTATAAATATACCTGTATGGAAAGAATGAGGTAAAGACACTGATTGAAACACTTGGCAAATGATGAATTGGAAATTACAGGATTAAGCATCATGCAAAATGTTGGAAAAGCTTTGTACATCAGGACATACTTTCCCCCCTGTGTAAAAGGATTTTTTTCTGCAGTTACTGATGGAGAGCGACCTCACTCCTGTCTGCAGTACAGAGACAGAGAGATCATCTCTCCTCTCTCCATCCCCAATTCCGACAGTATGTCAGGAGATGCAGACAGCTCTCTGACATATAGACAAAATATGTCTATAGTGAATAATTAATGAAGTAATAATTCATTTCAAATACAGTGTTAATGCACAAACCAGAACAATCTGTCAGCTCACATGACAGAGGAGCTGAATGCTGCTCCATCATGCCTACTTCCCTTGGTTCTGCTCATGTTTTTCCATTTGCTATCCCTGCGCCTTTAAACTGCACAATATAATAGGCCTACTTTATTCTGCAGAGTATAGGTAACTGTACTCTGCTTTAGTGGTCTGTATTGTGGGTTATAATACTGTTGTAGCGTCCCTGGTGGGCATCGTCACAAGAACCCATGGGAAATATTGGTGATTCATTAGAACTGTCTGTGATCATGCAGATTGTTGTGACTTTGTGTGTTCAGGTTTTAAACTGACTGTTCGCTTTTTTAGTATTGTGAGAAGAGACCACCCTGCTTGGGCCAGCATAAGGTAGTTCTAAAACAAAAGGTTTGTTAAAGAACAAAGTTTCCTCTTTTTTTTTTTAAACCTCCGGCTAGTATGCTCACCACACTGTGATATTGGAGTCTCTCACCTCGCTTTTGGTACTGGAATTTGCATTGGGATGTGTGCCATACTGTAGTGTAGTTAGGTGAGTGGTGATTGGTCAATACTATATAGTTGACAAGTTGGTCCTATACCGCCTCCTGTTGGGTGGATGGTGGGTTAAGCATGTCACAGAGTCAAAATGTGGCTCCATCTGGTGGTTGCATGGCCGCAACACATGCAACCTTTCTTCAGTTATTCCTTCCGGTTCCTGTGTTGCAGGTTCTATGCCCCCATGTGTTCCAAAACACCCATAAATACCGTGACAACGAATTAAATCAATCATGAAACCTGATCATTGGGGTTACACCATAATTGTCAGCTGTGATGAAATAAAAATTCTCCAAACTGTCATTAATATCTATTTATGTCTATATTTGAGTCTGAGTGACAATGTAACAGTCATAGAGTTAATAAAATAGCTATTCAAAAGTATACTTAATATAATTTCAATCCTTTCTGTTTTTTCCTATATGACATCAATTTGCATTTGTTACATTTATGAAGAATTATCTGATGTCGTTGTCCTACTACAGTCATGTCCTTACCTTTAATTAATTTACAGTTGTCACGATCTCTGGCTCTGCTCTCTGGTCTGTGCCATATATGATCATATTCTGTCATTTCTCTCCCCTCACTCTGCTCTCACTAATTAACCTGCAATCAGCTCAACTCTACTCACCTGTTCTCCTGCCTTTAAAAGCAGGTCTGCCAGCTCTATTCCTCTGCCTGATTGTCTGCTTTCTAACCTTGGACTGGACCCATGTGCATGACTCTGATTTGGAACCTGATTCTGATTCTGCCCCTGCCCCTGCCCCTCAATGAGCAGTGTTGGATAAACTACTTCACTTTTGTAGAAAATACCTTTTCTTCTGAGGCATCTTTGTTTTGGATATGATGTGATGCACACACAAGTGCGCGCGCACACACACACAAAGACTGAATATCATTCTATTTACAAATAAAGGTTGTTGAATGTGTGTATTGTTACTGAGGAGAGGATGCTTGGAAAATATGGCATAGGCTGGATGTGCTTGTGAAACTATGGCAGGGGTGTGATTATGTGGGATGGGGAACACTCAAAGATTTTTATTGAGGAACATTATTTCTTCAACAGTGTTTGGATTGAGCCAGTTTATTTTTTTGCTTACAAATTCCCCACATTTGGAGAATACTCGCTCACAAGGAACAGATGATGCTGGCGTGCATAAAAATTGGTTAGTTAATTTAAATAGATACACATTTTGATGGTTCAGCCAGTAAGTGAGTGGGTCTTCTGATCTTTCCAGCGGTGGTTCACTCATGTACCGCTGAACCTCCACTGTGGCATTCCTTGCCCTTCTTGCTTCAGAAGCATCTCTGTCCAGACTTTCCCAAAGGTAAATACCTAAAAGACAAACATGAATAACCTTTTTACTTTACTTATTTTGTCCTGCATTTTATCAATTTTCTATAACATTACCTGTTCATGATGGATTTTCAGTATTTTTTCGTTCTGGCTGAGCTGATGTGGACAGCTGTTCTACTGTAGGTGTGCATCTTATCAATTGTGAGCTGTGAGTCGTTTTACTGATGCCTGTGCCTGTACTTAATTGTAGAATCCTATGGTTTTGAATCTAGGATCCAGCAGTGTTGAAAGGGTCAGTGCTGTTTGGTTCTCTGTAGTGTCAAACTTGTTTTGCATGAGTGACACCAAGTTCTATCCTAGTAGTTTAGCGGTGTTGTGGCTTATTTTTCCCATTGTGTCATACAAGTATAACATCAACATTTTGATCATAGGGATAACCTTTGACCCTGAGACCCTCTTCTCCTTGGACAGTTCTACTGTTGACAGAGGTCTCACATCTGTTTTCAGCGATGCAAGAGCGGCCCCCACTGACTGTCTCTCTTCAAAAAGGCGTTGTAGTATGAGGAAGGTGCCGTTCCAGCGTGTGTCCACCTCCTGTATAAGCTTCATCACCAGACGATTCATCTGTTCCTGCACTACTTTGCTTTTTGCTGTTGTGCTGGTTTTGAAGAAAGTGACTACTTTTCGTGCCCTTGTGCGTAGGTCTTCTAGGCCAGGAGTTGCATCGAGAGACTTCTTCACCACTAAATTTAGTGAATGAGCAAAGCAAAGTGCATGTCTGAGATTTAAACCTCTGACAGACGCAACCATATTGGCTCCTGCGTCTGTCACAATCAAGGTCACTTTGCCTTCAATGGTAGGTCAACCCCATTCCTCCATGAGAGACCTTGTTGCAGCAGTGATGTTACCAGCTGTATGATGGAAGGTCACTGCTAGATATGCGTCCATATTAATGGAGGTCCACATATCAGCAGTCAGGCTCACAGCCTCTACCCTCAGTCATGGGTTTTTGTTGTCTCCTAAAAATTATGTTCGTATACAACTAAACTGCAATCCCGATTAAGTTTTTGTAGAGAAGCCAAAATATCCGATCTGCATCTGGTTTTCTGTCGGCTAAAATATCCGATGTTACAGTTACAGCATCAGACATGTGAGTGTAGAGATAAAGTGTTTTATGGTTGGGATCAAGCATCACAGCAGTGGGTTAGTGTCAGAAAGACTGGGGACTGGTTAATGGATAAAAATTTAACTTTACACAGTCGCTTCACACACGCAACGTCTGCATTAAAAATTAAAACAAAATACAATCTTTTTCTAACCCTAACCTCAGTACTTTTCTTGCCTAAACCCAACCTCACAGGGGACTTTGGTCTTGAACTCGAGTCTCCAGCATGTCAGTCCTGCACAGTAAACGCCCTCCATCCACCCCAGGCACCTCCTTGCAAATTACATTTATTAATGCAAAGTGGAGCGTCATTCATTCACAAAAATGCGTTTCAGTACAACGTGACATTTACGTTCTGTACAAAAACGTAATCAGATTGCAAATACGTTCCCTACAAAAAACATAATCAGGATTGCAGTTTAGTTGTATACGAACTTAATTTCTAGGAGACAGGATTGTTTTTTGAGCTCATTTTCTACAGTATAGTTACTTATTTGGACTTTACTACCTGTATAAACACCTCATGATTCTCTCCACAATAAAGTGAAATGCGATAGTTAATCCTTTTCCAGCCAGGATCCGTCCAGAGCCCTGTTTCCATGGTTTCTGCGCTTGCCCGAGCTGGCACGCATAAGGTGAGAGGCACAGGTGAAACTGATTAGGCTGATTACCAGACAAGTTAGACAGAGTACGGGTGGAGATGACTGGAAATGAGGAGAATGCAGATTGTGATCATGACAATTTTGAAATAACGCTACTTAAGAACAATATTTGGCTACCTACCTCTGGTTTTTGGTTTGATGCCAAGTTGGTGAAAGCTCCTCTGCAAATGTCTTAACAGACAAAATCCAAATGAATTAAGCTACAAACCTAGAGACACATTAGCGTTGAAGAGGTTGACAGTATTGAAGTAGCTTTACATTAAGAAAACTATACATACCAGTTAACTGGAAAACAAAATGTATATTGTGTGTTCTCTAAATAAAACTGGAAAATAGGTAAATATACACCAGGAAAACCCTTTTGGTATCAGAATGTGTAAGTTGTGAGGCAAAAATATATCACAGTCCTTTAAACATTTATTACACATTGAGGAGCTGAACCATTTCAGACCCATTGCCCTGACCTCACACCTGATGAAGGCCATGGAGAGGATCATACTTCACCACCTTCACTAGTCAGGGGGGATCTAGACCCGCTGCAGTTTCCCTACCAGCCGCACATCGGGGTGGACGCCGCCGTCATCTACCTGCTGCATCGGGCCTTCTCTCACCTGGAGAGTGCCAGGAGCACTGCAAGAGTCATGTTTTTTGACTTCTCCAGTGCCTTCAACACAATCCAGCCTTCAGTGCTGAGGGGGAAGCTTTAGGGAGCAGCAATGGGCCATCAGTTGTCCACATGGATTATTGACAAACATAATTAGTCTATTCTTTACAAACATAAATATACAACAATGTGTCACATTAGAACTGCCTGACTAATGGCTTCATGACATATAGATTTTGTCTGGGTTATAAAAATGGCCAACCCAAATATAGTACAGGAGGAGAATACAGGAGTTGTGGTTAAAAAGGATTTATTAAAACAAGACTACAGGAATGCAAAGGAAAAAATCAAGATAAACTGAAAACCACTCCAGGCGGAGGCAAATGGCAGGGCTTGAATAAAACAATGACAAGAATAACAAGGATTAAAAAGGGTCAACTTTAGCAACTGAAAACTCTTTAATGTTAAATCAGCTTGCCATAGACGGTTCACTAAGGTGCAGTTTGACCAGTGTTGCCAGATATTAAATGTTGAAGTATCGTACCAGCAGCTTAAAATTATCGTATTTTGAGGAAAATGATCGTACACACACAATTTACATTCTGACGTGGCTCAGACAATCTGCTTTTACACATTATCTATCTAACTATCATAGACTGTGCATATTATAGTCTATAACGCAATTTTTACCTACAGAGCGGTTGCAAATACTACCACTGGGCAGAACAGTGCCTCTACCTGTGTGCAGGGTGTATCCCTCCGCGCTCAAACCACTCATCATTGTTTACGTCGTGCGTCACCACGTGTTACATCGTGCGTTGATTGGCTGTTAAGGGACGCGATTGCGCACAAACAAGCCAAGTGTGTCTGTGCTGGATGAAAATAAAAAAGATCTGTACCTTGTCGTGTTAATGAAATAACGTAGCCATAAAATGAAGGGGTCAAATTGTCGTACATTATGGGATTTTTGGAATTATTGATCGCACATCGTACAGAGGGTAAAATTATCGTACGTCTGGCTACACTGAGCCTGACGACAGATGACATTGCGGTTCACCACGTCATAGCGTCAAGTAAAGCGGGTGGTTGGAGTCAGAGCAAAGTACACACAGGAAAGCTGCTTCTGCACAGCTGTCTCTTCCATGATTTCCAACACACATCATAATGCAACGGTGTTATGGCAAAGTCCCGGATCGGTTCTGGTTGTCACCGGTCGGCATCTTGTATTTTACAACATTTTGGGTCGCACCTGTAATGTTACACCCTCAGTGTCTAGATTTTAAGCCGCCCTTCCGACCGCTGCGGGAGCTGGAGTTTTGTGTATCGTACAAGGATTTTGGCTGCTGTGATTACCAGAAAGACCAGGAGCTGATGACTAAATACTACCAGATTGTGAACCGTTTGGATTATTATCGATATACCACCTGTGCTGGGTTCGTCATGGAGCTGCTCTGCCAGGTAGGCATGAGCGGACTGTTCGCTTTGCTCCAAAGCGCCTCCATCAAAGTCATACAGCAAAACACTGGCAGATATATAATCAGAAGAAGGAACAAAAGCAGGAGAATCATTATTTCTTCTTCTCGTTTTACTTAAAAAAACAAATTAACGATGTAACGACACAATTTTGCTTTAACTCGATAATAGGGCTATTCTAAAAGAAAATATAACTTGATTATTTTTTTAATTATTTCTGAAAGTAACGGTTTATTTCACTTTCTTAATATGGCGAAGAAACAAAATACAAGCTGGAAATAAGTTGACTGATTCTACGTGTGCGTGGGACTTCATGAAATACAATAAATTGGGAGCAGAGGGTGCTTTGTGCTATGTCCTGGTGCACTGTTGTTGAGTGATCTAATGTAGGCTATGGCCCTAAGGGAGCTCAGACGATTACATTTGTAGGAGTTGTTCTGTTAGTTCTTCAAACCGATAGAGGCATTAGGATATAGTGGGATCTATATATTTCCTACATTTAGGAAATATATACCCTATTCCCGCATGGGCTCTCCTATTGAGATGAGATAGAGGGGCTAACAGTTTATGAATATATTACTAATTGTTTAGTCTTGCGCAATTATGATGCAGCATTAGAGCTATTATGCACTGCCACCCACTCACTATGAACAGAATCTCTTAAATTTTCACCTCAAAAATTCATTTATTTACACATTAATTGAAAATTGTTTAAAATTATTCTCCTATGCTCTTGCTGTGTGTTTACAGAAAAGCAGCAGTTTACTGCAACTCACTAAGAAACCAAGGTACATAAATTAACCTAAAAAGGTACCCATGCCTTGCTGCTCCAGCTGTAGCAAGATATGAGCACTCTACCTCTGAATATTGGTATATTTTAGTACCTTTTTGTCTATATCTTTAAATTAACATTTCTGCACCCCTAGAGATAAAATTTCACCTTTACCTTGGTATATATCAATCAGTGTTTGTTCTGCTGGAAGTTCCAGCACATGACAGCAGTACTTGGCCAAAGTGCAACACAACTCCTAACAAGGATAAGTAAGAGTACTCTTAAAAAATGCAGATGACTCTCACAGGGTTCATTCAGGCTTTGTGAGCCATTTATTGACCAGTTTAAATGTAAAACATAGAAGCAAGCAATTTTTCACAAATAAAATATAAAAGGTAACAAATATTAACAAAATTTAAATCTGACGCATACAGGATATTAGTTCTGTATAAAAAGTAAAAACTCTGATAGCAAAGTTGCCAAACAAATGACAACTGTTATTTTAGAGTGTCTGTAAAAAAAAACAACACCTCTAAAGTCTAAAAAAAAAAGCAAGAAATACAGGTCTTATCTAGTGCTATTCTTACCTGATTGTCCTCCCAACTTTCTCTCTCTTTGTCCTTCTCCGCTTCTAATGGTCATCTTTTTAAGCTCAACCAGTGTAACCTGTAACTTACTTGTTCTTTTGGTGCCCCCCTTTTTTCACTATACTCTATTACTTCCCTGTCCTCTGTCACCTCACTTGATACTTTCAAAAAATCTAACTTATCCTGGTGAAAGCCAAGCTCTGAAACAGGCAAAAGGTAGTGAGGTTTCCCATTACTCAGTTAATATCAGAATTTTGTTGCGAGGTTGTTTCTGTTGTATCGAGGTTCATACGTTACATTCTTTGCTTGCATCAGAGACTGTATACATTGCCGTTAATTTTTCTTTCAGCTTCAGCAGCAGTAGTAATCGTGTTCTTTGCAGAATCTGCCTCACACTTTTTTATCACTGTGGCTGTATGGGAAACACTGTGTGTGAGTGGCGACTTAAAGTTGATGTATTGTAACACCAGCTGGTGAAAGGCACAGCACCTTATGTAATATTCACATGCATAGCATTGAATATTTTGATTAGTTCAATTCAATTCAATTCAATTCAACTTTATTTATATAGCGCCAAATCACAACATAAGTCATCTCAAGGCACTTT
>JAUMHL010000005.1:90118-101449 GCA_032362345.1 Sandelia bainsii
ATGGCATTTTCATTCAGGAAAGTTTGCATCTGAAGAAGGACAACCTTCTCCAGAACCTTCGAAAGAAAAGGTAATTTTGATATAGGTCTAAAATTTGAAAGGTCTGTGGAATCCAAGTTATGCTTTTTTAAAAGGGGCTGAACTTCAGCATGTTTAAAATCAGCTGGGACAACACCCGTCTCCAAGCAACGATTTATTATGACTAAAATGGTGAGTCCAATAGTATTAAAAACATCTTTAATAAGACATACAATAAAATCTAGGGAACAGGCTGTAGGCTTCAGATTGCTAATCATCTCTCTCAAGAGAGAGAGGGACACAGGTTCAAACTGATTAAAAACAGCTGAACATGTGGGTGAGAAAGAGGGGTCACAAGCAGAGGGACTAATGTGTGATCTGATCTCTGATCTTGTTAATAAAAAATCTAAGAAAGTTCTCACAGATTGCAGGAGATACATCAAGACCGGTAGCAACAGCAGGACAAACAAACAATATTAATGGTGTTAAATAACACTCTTGGCCTTGAGAGTTACTCTCTATCAAAACAGAAAAATATTGTGTTCTAGTGACTTTAACACTCTTCTGATAATGAAGCAAGCGATCCTTGAAAATATCGAAACACTTGGAGCTATTATTTTTCCATCTACGTTCAGCTCTTCTACATTCCCGTCTGGCAGAACGGGTGACTTCATTTAACCAAGGCTGGGTTTTTGGTTTTGAGCGCTTGGACTTAAAAGGAGCGATACAGTCAAGAATACTGTAACAGGTGGAGCTGAACATGGCAATTAATGCGTCTGGGCTGAAGTGTGGAGCAGGATTTTCCAGGACTTGGAACTGAGCAACGTCTTTGTAGGCTAGGTAAGTGCACGAGAAAAGCATGCGGGAACATGAGGTCTGACAACTTGTCTGGGGACAGCAGTACCAAAGATAACAGGTCTGTGATCAGAGAATTGTGCATCACAGATATTGATTTCACAGACAGGCCATCCATACGATAAGACGAGGTCCAGAGTGTGTCCGCGTTCATGAGTTGGACCCAATGACATTTAAAAAAATCCTTTGCCAAGGGTTGAGTAGAACAGCAGACGTGGGTGTTAAAATCTCCAAAAATTAAGATGCTGTCATACTTTGGCATAATTTCTGCTAAAAAGTCAGCAAACTCATGGATAAAATCCTTGTTAAATTTCGGTGGTCGTTAGATGACAGCACACAGCCCAGGACAATCCGAGTTAATAAGAAATAGCTGGAGCTCAAAACTGGAATAAGCTCCTGGTGACAATAGCCAACAATGAAAACTGCATAGGAATATAGAGGCCAGTCCGCCACCGCGACCAGAGGCCCTGGGTGAGCTGAAAAAGTTGAAATTTGGAGGAACAAGTTCAGATAAAGGACTCGACTCACCGACACTCGACCAGGTTTCAGTCACAAATAAAAAGTCCAATCGATGGTAGGTGATAAAATCCCGGAGGATAAAAGTTTTATTTGCTAGCGATCTAGCATTGACCAGAGCCATCCGAGTCAGAGCTGGGATATGCCCGACCCAATGGACTGAGGCTGCGATGATCCACTACACCTCTGCAGAGACGTGGGGATCGATGACAGGGTTCCTGGACAGATGACTCCAGATAACAGGTACGAGCCACTGGTACATCGGTTCCAAGGAGCGCCGATCCATAAGGAGACACTCTGATAGCGGGTCATGGATGAAGTATCGGGGATCAACAGGGTAAACAAGCCGGGCCTTGAGCTTCACCGATGCACCTCCTCGTTTTCCCCGGCGTCTGCGGCGCTTAGGGCAGGGAGGATCACAGAGTGGGCAGCGGAGGGTGGGAACGGGGGTGAATAGGTTTTATGTCCTCCCGGATCCTGCTTAAGCAGTGCATCCACAGTGCATCGAATGTTAAAGAGTGCTTGCCGGTCATAAACCAGTTGACAAGAGACATCTTGAACAAAAAAAACGTAAACAGTAGAACACAAAGGAGAACAGGTAAGAACACAGGTAGCAGCTCGCCACACACCGGCGCCATATTCCCATCAAATCAGCCAGATTAACATTATTTGAAACAATAAACTTGACAAAGCGTCATAAAACTACTCACTGCAATGTACTGGAATGTTGCAGCTAAAATTCGCTTTGCTAGCCTTCTGTGTAGCACCCCCCACCCCACCCCCAACTATGACTGTATTACATGTAGGGTAAGGTTTAGCAAACAGAGATCAATCTCATTCATTTTAGGTGTCAAGCTAACTGCTCATACTTGATACACAGTAATACAGTCATCATTGGGGGAGTTAGGCACATTTATATATTTATTTAATGCTTGTTATATTGATTGTATTGTGGCACCCTCCACAGTTTAAGACTTTAAACACCTGAATTTGTAAGCCGAGGTTGTCCAGCAGAATCAGTTCTCAGCAGCAGCAAAGGAGACAATGACATTTTAACGTCAGTCATGCACCCATCTATATATATAAAATTTAAACTGCTTAGGGTCACACTCCTATAAAGGTAAAAATCCACTGTGTTACAGTATGTGTAGTAAGTGCAGGGTGACTTCCAAAGAAAGTAAACAATTAGTTTCTACAGCCACTTCACTTTTATGGTAGAAAAACAGCACAAATATAATTAGTACTAATAGTACTCATCAGTACTCTGTATCAGCAAGTACACTACCTCAAGTCTCTCCTGTCTGTTAGCTTCTCTGTTAGCATTAGCTGGTGAAGGTAACGACTTAAACAGGAAGCACCAGGCTAACAAGATAACAGGAGACGGTCTTAAATGCATAAAACACTGCAATGTTTACACGCCAATCACCCGTCCGGAACACAGACAGATAGACAAACAGACACACCGACTGTGTTCCGGTTCGTGTGCGGTGTTAATGGACCGGCTCAGACTGCAGTTCCCAGTACATTAAACACCCGTGACTCGACATGTTAGCATGCTAACTGAACGCTAGCTGCGAAGCGCCGCGGCGGTTTAAACAAATAAAAAATGAACTCACACCATCTAACTGCGTCCCGGACTCCTTCTGGTTTCCTCCTCCTTTAACGTAGGTGCTACTATTTCAGGAGTTTCAATGTTAACGGTTCTGTATGTCTCGTTAACCGACATCAGCTTCTTCTGCTAACTCGCTCCCACCCAGCGCCATGTTGGCTCCGACGGTTTCCTTCCGGGAGGGTCACACGAAAATATCGTCGGGTTAAATAAAAGACAGATTTTTTTCCGTCTTTGTCGACATTTTATTAAAGCCGGGGTAAGACAGTAATAAGTGCCCTGAGTTCACACCCCATGAAGATATTTTATTAACATCTAGTCAAATTCGAATTATTAAATAAATTTACACGTGTTTAAAATAAAAGGCTCGATCGAGAAGATCTGCGCAGATTCGATCACCGGTGATCGCCGCGCAGTGCATGTCGGTTAGTTTTCTGTCCGACTTGCTCTGACGTCATGTATACGTCAGCAACGATAACCTCGTGAAACCAAGGAGGCCGCAGATTTTGGAGCAGAGATTCTGTGGTTGTTTCAGTCCTTTGATACTGTTGAACATTCTTTTATGCTTGAAACCTTACTTCACCTGTGTTTTGGGAAAAACTTTTGCAAAATGTTTTACACTAATATCTATAGCTCTGTTTCCCTTAATCCTGGAATGACCCCTAGGTTTGAGGTGAAGCGAGGTATTCGACAGGGATGCCCAATTTCCCCTAAGCTGTTTATATTGACCACTCAATTACTGGTGCTAATCATCCAAAATGACCCCGATCTACAAGGCATAACCATTTTTGACAAAGAATTCAGAATCAGTCAATTTGTGGATGATACAACCCTATTTTCTTTGTTCTCCCAGGTTTCAGGACTATGTCTGATTATTAAAAAATGTGAACTATTACCTATCCACACATGTTCTGATTCTAATATAGCTTCAATAAGAGTAGTGAGATATTTAGGAATAGTGATATCTAAAAACATGATCAGAAGAGAAGACACCAACATCTATAACCGTATTGTTGACATGAAGAGATCTCTTAGTCGTTGGTTAACCAGAGATATCACTATATTTGGTAGAGTCATCCTTTCCAAATCTGAATGTTTATCTAAACTAATTTACCCATGTCATTCTCTGTATGTTTCTCCCCAAAATATTAAGAAAGCCAATTCAGTGATTTTTCAATTCCTATGGAATATGTTAGTTAAAGATTATGATAAGTGTGGTGTTAAAGCCTTAGACTTTGAATCAATGGTAGGAACTTTTAAGATTAACTGGCTCAGAGCTTGTTTGTCACAATCTGATTATATGTGGTTTCATACACCCAAATCTATATTTAAAAAATTATAATTATAATTGAATTTCTAATAAAATGCAACTTTGAGATCAATAAAATTCCTGTTAAGTTATCAAATTTCCACAAACAGATCCTTTTCCTTCTGGAAAATTTTATTTACACACAACTTCTCTCCCCACATGTCGACCCTATGGAACAATAGAGTGATAACAGTTAATAGAAAGTCATTATTTAATAGAAACTGGTTTGAGAGTGGTATCTTGTTTGTAACAGATTTGTTGGACTCAGATGGTACTTTGTTACATTATATGTCTTTTTTGAAGAAATATAATTTAGGTTGTACACAAAAAGAATACAGGCAGGTTTTTCATGCTTTTCCATTGGCATAAAAGCAGTTAATATACAACATCATGTCATATTCAGAAGTCAAACCAGCATTGCCAAACTTAAAAATTGGAAATTGTAATTAAAATGATAGTAAATGTAATAATAAGGTTATTAGTGCAAATTTTAAATCCATTCTTTTCCATGAGTTTTACTCAGGAAAGTTTTTAATGGGGATCAGTCACTCATGGAAAAGGCTTTTTCTAAATTTGTTAAGTGGCCGGTTTCCCCAAAAATTTGAGAAACACATAAGATAATTAATAATATATACCCGGTGGCAGAATTTCTAAAAAGAAGATTTAAATTTGATGTGGACCTGTGTTCTTTTGTGATTTAACCTGTGAAACATTACAACACTTGTTCTTTTCATGTCCTGTATCGACAAGTTTTCGATTAGAAATACACAGCTGGTTTTCACTCAAGGTTAACGATATCCCACAGTTTTGACATGTCTCATATTATTTTCATACATAACTTACATCCATCTGTTTCTGATATGATTAACATTGTCAGTCTCTAAGATAAATACCAAATACACTGTAGTAAGGGGAGAAATAGTAAACTGTCTTTTAATTGGTTCATTAATGATTTTATCACTTAAAAAAATGAAATCCAGTAAATCTGTAAGAAGGATTTATGATAACATATCTCATTTATTACTGTTTTGATTTATGCCTCCTGTGTCTTTGGCCTGTGCTCCTTATTTGTTATCTTGCACAATTTGTTTTTATACTGTGAAATTTAACTAGCGTCCTAGGCGAGATTACGACTTGGCGCCCTGTAATCAGTTGCCTATAATTGCGCCCCTCCCCCCACCACCCGCGAGCGCACACAGACATTCCTAACCGTGACCCATAAATCCATGCCTAACCCTAATTTTATTCAATAATTTTACACTTAATAATAATTAGCAGAATATGCAAACAAGACAACATAAAACATAAATCACATATTTTCTCAGCACAGATGTAGAGTAAATTTACCTGTTACTGTACAGTAAGTAAAACATGAAGCTGCAGCAAACAGAGACTTCTACTTCACTTATTCCCGGACATGGTCACTCTGTCGCTCTGTCAGGTGGAGGTGTGTGTGTTTGTGTCTTTGCGGGCGGGCGCAGGGGGGGCGTGTGCCGGCTTAGGCGGGTGCAGTAACCGAGGAAACGGGGCTGTGGACGGATCCTGGGTGGACAAGGACAAACTATTGCGTTTCACTTTATTGTGGAGAGAATCATGAGGGTTCATACAGAGAATAAAGCCCAAATAAGTAACTACACTTCAGAAAACGAGCTAAAAAACCCGCGACTGATAATATTTGCAAGCGACTTTTTTTTTAGCGCTTGCAGCTGCGCTAAACGTTTACGTGCTGTTGCTATAGAATGACACCATTTCAAGGACAATTATGAAGAAAAAAACCAAACACTTTATGTCATTAAAATATTACATATTTGTTTCCACAAATAGGACCATTTTGAAAAATGATTCCTCTCCATAATTTATTGGGTTGAAGGGCCCAGTTCTGGGCCCCCCCTCTACCATGGGCCTGGGACAAGTGACCCGTTTGTCTCCCCCTGTTGGCGGCCTTGCCTAAAGTTTCTGAAACACTGGGAGCGTGTCTGGATATTTGTTTGTGTGTGTGTGGAGGGGGGGGGGAGGTTTATTGTTGGTTAATCTGGAGGCATGAGACTTGATTGACCTAAAGTGTCGTCCACAGGGCAACAGGGTCCGCAGGGTGCCAGCCTCAGTGATTTTTTATGAAATGTGATTTTATAATCTAAAATCATTTAAAACTTTTTCCATAAACAATTTTACTGTTGGAAGACGACATTTTCCCATAATTTTCCACCTCACTTTAATTAACAGTGATTTGTCAGTGATCCTTTGGAAGCTAAAAGGTGAACAGGAAGAGCAAAGATTATGTGAAAGTTTACAACATGTCTAAATATCTTTTAATTTAGACAAGATATTATTGTGTTTCCACTGTTATATTATTATATAATATTAACTTTCCTCCACTTGTATCGTCAAAGAATAAATAAAAAGGGAGTTTCTGATTTATGTCAGTTCATCTGTTTCAATTTTGCCCTGTTCAAAAACTAAACTAACTAAACTGATGAAAAAACTGTTTAACTGCATTCATGTTATCATCAGCAAAGTTTAAATGTATTTAGAATTAAATCAGTTGATTTTCTTCATACTCTGTCTTTGATGTTTCCCATCAGTGCATAAATAACAATAATCTATCAGATACTGTTGATTTAAAAATACAGACACTTTTAAAGAATAATATGTGAGGAAAAAGTTAATTATGGTAAATAAGAAACTTTATTCGGTCCACGACCGTCATCATGTACAAAAGTCCTGAATCCTTGTTCCTGTAATAAATAACTGCTGAAGTTAATATCAGGTATTTCTGCAGCAACAGTCTGTGAAGGTTCAAGTTACCTGAGACAGTTTCTGTGTCTCAGCACAAACATAAATCCAGATCCAGCTAAATGTGAAACTTGAAGTCAGGCGGAACTTTTTTCATAAAACTGGTTTAAGAGAAAAAGAACTAAAACTTTTCTCACAGTTAAACATGAAAATGTTTTATTTTTTATTTAACCTTTATTTATACAGGTGATCCCATTGAGACACGTGGTCTCATTTGCATGAGATTTCTGTTTAACATTTCAAACATCTTAATGACTTTTCTACACAATTTAACTTTAAACTGAATTAATGTAATTAGTTTATTCTAACAGATTCCTCCATAATTCTTATAGTAAATGAAAAAGTAAAAATCTGCAACTAAAATTCAATGCAGAGACCATTGTTGAAGCAGTGGTTCATCCACTCACACTAAAACTTTTATTTGTGGTGATAATAATTTGAACCTCAGAAAAAACTGATTCTGGATCCCTCCAAAATATCTTCATTTCTGTAAAATAACTTTAACTTTTGATTTTTGTAAATTCAGCAAAAACAACGTTTTAGCTCAGAAACAGAGATTCTTGTAAATTTATTAATAAAACATCAGCAAAGAGTTAAATGATCAGTTAAAGACACAAACTTCCCTTTTATCATCAATAACATCACCAATAAATTACAGTTTGATCAGTAAAGTCCAAGATTCAGAGCCAGTGCCGCTGATTCATGAGGCTCGGTGGTTCTCAGCCAGGTGCATGCTGGGTAATGTAGACTCCAGGGTTTTGGACTAAAAGTCAGAACTGATATATTTGGACGATTTCACTTTTCCTTCCGGTCCTTCGTCCAGTTATTGATTCTTTTAAAAAAAATTCTTGATGATTTGAAAATATTTCTTAAAACAAAAAGATTGTATTATTTTCTCTGAAAATAATAACTGACAGGGTTCTGATAATTAATTTGACTTAAAGTTATTGTCTGTTTTTCCCCAACAAAATTTGTGTTGTACAGTTTTTTAAAACACACGTTTCATTATTTCTGATTTAAATGTACAGTTGATAGAATGTGAGTCAGAGATCAAGCAGCAGTTTTTACCTCATGACTTCAAATGTCTATTTAAAGCCATTAAAAGGGTTAAATATCTGTGTTGAGGAGGAAGAGTGAGCAGCAAGGCTGAGAACCACTGACTAAAATTCTGAGTTTAAACTTAAAACCTAAACAAAAATTTATCGAGTTATTAATATGACAGAGTCGACCTTTGACCCTGCTCAGACAGAAAACCAGAATCCACCAATCCATATCCAGGTTCCATCCTCAGGCTCTGTCTGGTTTTGGGCTGTCGGGGATGGAGAGAGATTCCAGGGACGAGTGCTCATCCTCTGGGAGCAGCTCCTGCTTATCGCTGCAGACACCAACAGACACCAGAGACAAGATCAGCAGTGTTCAGTAACCCCGTGTGTCTGTTCAGCTGGTCAAGCTTTTATTTTGGAAAACATTTACTGCTGTGCTGTAATACTGCCCCCCACCCCCCACAGGCTGTGTCAAGTGTTACGCACCAACAGGTAACCTTACCTGACAGAAGACAAACGTCGAGAGCGATGGCGATGTCTCAGAGACACGATGATGAGCGCCACCAGCAGCAGAGCAGAGATCACTGCCAGAGTGAGGAAGAGGAAGAAAGCTGGAGACCAGAGAGAGGAAGATCAGTGTCATACAGGAGACTCTTATTGTGAAAATACCCTCAGAAACAAACTGAACCAGCTCTAACCGATGACCTGGCTCAGACTGAAAATTCACCTGCGGTCCTCTCATTGTGATCTTCACCATGGCTGTCGTATGAGCCTGAAAGAGAAGGACAACGTAAGACACAAGCACAGACAGGTTTGTAACTCATCTACGCAGACAAACAGGTGTGTGACTCACCTGTACAGGTAGCACTGCAGCTCTCCTTGCTGTCATAGTTGTTCTTGTTTCCCCCGCAGCCTCCGTACGTGAACATTTCACAGTTACCTGTCCTGTGGTTGTAGAACCAGCGAGGAAACGCTGCTCTGCAATGACCTGCCTCAGGCTTCACCTGGCAGTGATCTGATTGGATGACACAGACAGTTATGTCACAGGTAATACACCAACTAACAGCTGTTAGTTGTTTTCACATTATGACTGAATTGAAGGTCAGGGAGTAAATGTGCTGATCTTCCCTTCAGTGCCACCTGCAGGACAAACATTACACATTTGTCTCCACCAATTCAATTAAATTAAAAAAAACTTTATTTGTCTCGAAGGGGCAATTTGAGGCACGTAGAGCAGTGTTGCACAAACACAGAACTAAAAAGTGGAGAATCGAATAAAAATAAAATAAAAATATAAAATAAAATAATAATCAAAAAATTATCAAAATATACTTTAAATTACAAACTGTATCTATACCAATGACTGAACAGGTGAACTCACCTTTGAAATATGCAAAAACGTCGTCAGGTGAGGGTTTCTTAAAGGACGCCAGGACACTCACTGAGGGATGAGAGCGTCAAAACTTTTAGTAACTAACTCAGGTACAGGTGTGCGACTCACCTGTACGAGTACAGACGGGTGCACGACTCACCTGTGCAGGTAGCACTGCAGCTCTCTTTGCTGTTGTAGTTGTTTTTGTTTCCTCTGCAGCCTCCATAGGTGAACTTTTCACAGTTACCTGTCGTGTGGTTGTAGAACCAGCGCGGATGTGCTGCTCTGCAGGGACCCACGTCAGGCTTCACACCGCAGCGTTCTGATTGGACGATTAGACACACAGTTGCTGCACTTTACTGTTTCTATTTGTGTCTATTAAACAGTGTCTATTAAACAATGAAGCAATAAAACATTCAGTTATTTAATGTTCAATAAATCCTGTGAGGAGAATCCAAACCAAACCTGAGCCCCAGGTATCTAACCTCTGTGGACTCATTAAGTTCTTAACACCTCACAGAGGGTCACTGTCCCACCTGACCATCATGTCTACCCCACACAGGTGCATTATTCCTGCTGGATTCTGATTGGCTGGTTAGTTAGTGGTCTCTGTGCCGTCTGTTTTCATGTCGGACAGTTTGAACTTTCTGACCGTTTGTGATGGACAAAATGTGTGAGAGGTGAGAACGTACCTGCGTATTCCTCGGCCGAGATTCCTGCAGGAGAGAAGAGGAAACGTTTTTACACAGAGAAGCAGACACAGGTGTTTCAGGACCAAACTGATCTGTTTTAACCCTTTAACCTCTCATCCAACTTTCCACATATGTCCTGTAGTTTCTGTCTTCTTCAGTCTGGGTTTAGTCTCTGTCCTTCCTCCTGGATCTGTCCCTGTTCCCTTCTCTTCCTGCCAATCATAACTTCCTGCCTCAGCAATATGAGACGCTGTTATCAGGAACAAACACTGTGACTCAGTCCTGCTCCAGGTTTCTGTCTCCTGCAGACAGAAGGAAGTAAAGGACTTCCTTGGTCCTGTTGAGGACAGAACCTCACAAGCTAACCCATGCCATCACAATGGTTTTAACTGTGTGCGTGTGTGTGTGTGTCCAGGTGTAGTCCTACCTGACTTCTGGATGGGAACAGACTCTGTAGCAGCAGGTTTTGGACTTTCAACATCCTCAGAATGTTCTGGACCAGCAGAGACAATAAAATTATTATGATATCAATTCTACTCTAGTTGCAGTAGTACTCCTGCGACTGATAGAGTAGTATTACTAGCAGCAGTACTTGTAATGCAGCTGTTTACAGTCTAGGTACAGGTGTATTTACCTGGGTCAAAGACTGGAGCCATTCGAGGAGCTTTGGCAGGAGGTTCACCAGGAGCAGGAGTGGAGTCATTGAGAAGTGGACCTGAACACAGACACTGGTCAGTTATACTGGTTTCACTGGTCACAATCTGACATTAACACTGTCGCTGCTGTTTTGTATCTAAATAATTAAATCTAGAAACTAAAAACTAATAAACAATGAGACTCAGAAATAGCTGGAATATTACTTAGATATACTGTGTAAATACTACACAATGATTAAACTACAAAACTACTACCTGTGTATGTGTGTGTGTGTGTGTCTCACCTGTGTGTGTGTGTGTGTGTGTGTGTGTCTCACCTGTGTGTGTGTGTGTGTGTGTGTGTGTGTGTGTCTCACCTGTGTGTGTGTGTGTGTGTGTGTGTGTGTGTGTGTCTCACCTGTGTGTGTGTGTGTGTGTGTGTGTGTGTGTGTGTGTGTCTCACCTGTGTGTGTGTCTCACCTGTGTGTG
>JAUMHL010000005.1:115928-129572 GCA_032362345.1 Sandelia bainsii
TATGTAAAGTGCCTTGAGATGATTTTTGTTATGATTTGGCGCTATACAAATAAAGATGAATTGAATTGAATTGAAATCAGTTTTTCAGACGCAGTGAAAACAAAGGATCATGTTTATCCGGCGCCACCTGCAAGACAAGCATGAAGTGGATGAGATGGTGCAGTGAGGGTGTAGCCTGTAGGTGGTGCTAACGCGTTAACCTGTGTCTCCACCCATTAGGTGTTCATCAGGGAGCTGCTGGTGAAGCTGCAGGGTTTACAGAAGCAGGAGGATCTGCACAACGACGGGATCGACCTCCCCCAGCTCCACATCTACCCCACCCGCTCCGGATCGGCCGACAGGGAGGTGCTTCACTGAGACACTACACTGACCCAGTCTGACGCTGAACCTCCACGCCTGCAACCCAGAGCCCAGAGTGTCACTACTGCCATTAACCACAAACATCATTATAACAGGACCAGGATCAGTCTCCACCCCTGAAGGTGACAGAGGTGTTAGCGTTTTGTCTGATTTAATGTTAAAAGTTAAAGTTCATCAGTATTTGGAACCCTGAGAACGCTGAGTTCACTAAATTACTGGGACACAGTGAAACCTCACGATTCTCAGGCCAGTTTTGAAATCTTCCTGTGCCGCCTTCCTACCTGAACACCCTAATCCAGGTGTGACTGCTTCTGTTTTATCCTCTACACCAAGCATGACTCCACCCACCTGCTGTGATGTAGCAGATTTTTCACATTCAGAGGAAACAAACTGAGCTAAGAGAAGTTTTTCTTTTTGATCAGCTGCACACAGATTCAAACTGCATGTAACATGTCGTCTGGTCACTTTCACACCAAACTCCACTGGATTTTTACTGGATTTTAGTCTCAGTTTTGCTGAGTGTCTAGTGTCAGTGTTAACGGCTGATATCAGATCAGTGTGGACGGTGCTGCTGTGGTTCATCAACATTCTGCCTCCTGCTCTCACTTCTCTGTCTCCATGTGTATCGATAGGATTGAGAACAGTCTCCAGTCATTAAAAGATCCTTAAACTTATTTCCAACCGTCCTGTCGGCACCGAGAACACGTTATCGACACGCTGCAGGATTTCTGGCTCAGACCAGCTGTGACTCAGCTGCACAACCCCCCCAGAAATATAATGACTGAATTTTCCTCATGTTGGATCTGAACCACAAGTTGTTTGGTGTCAAAAGACAAAATCAGCTTCACAGATCCTGTGTTAAACATAAAACAGAAGGTGCAGTGTGTGAATAAACCTTTTAATAAAATGATTCAATATGTCATAAAAGAAATTCATGTCATTAAATAAAATGTTTTCACATGGTTTTATCACCTGTATTTACCTGAACAGGTGTCACCTGGAAACAACCTGCTCAGCTTTTCTCTGCTGTTGCTGGTTCACTTTCTGCAGCAAACAGGAATTTAAAATGAGAGATGGAGCGACAGCGCCACCTGCTGCTTCAACACCTCAGTTACTACAGCTGTGAAAAGTAAATGAATGATTTCATATAATTATCAGTGTGACCCTGACGTCATGGATCAAATATCACAGAGAAACATTAAGATTTAACACTCCTCATCAGTTTGGTAAAATTATTCATTACTTTTTATTTCTTCTCATTTTTATTTGGAGGTGTATTTTTTAAATGTTCGTTTCTTTTTATCATCAGTTTATTTTTGTGTCTTTTCTTTAGTGTTGGTCACAAATAAATTGATTAAGTTGCAGTTTCTTTCCTCTGCACTCACAACTTGTTTCTGACTTTGTATAGTTGATGAGGAAGAAACAGAAAAAATAAATGTTTATAACAGATTCTCACGAAAAATAAAGTCAAATAAAATCATCAGTTCATGTGGACGAGAACAAGAAAGTTTCAGAGGTGTTTGAGTAAAACCCGAAGGCAGAAGATCAGAGAACACAACAGATCAGTGTTGTGTTAAAATGCATAAATGTGATGGATTCAAATAAAAACTCTCTGGTTTTATCTGGATCTGGATCTGGCAGGATCCCGTTTAGTCCTGAGAAGCTGCAGAGACAAACAATAAGAAACTGAGTTTGAACATGAAGTTTACTGCTCTGTACACGACACCAAGTATTTACAGTGACGGCCCAGCAGGGGGCGCAAGTACAATCAGAGGTTTCACTGTTACTGTATAAATGAACTTAAATACACAGGAAACTGGTTGTACTGCAGCTGTTTAACATGTGGACAATGAGCTGTATTAAAATGCCCTTGAGCAAGGCACACACTCGCTGATTATGTTCATCAGGACTCAGCAGCAGGAAGCTAACTAACGTTAGCACACTACATATCAAATTTAAACAGACAAAGTCATAGAACAAGACAAGAAAACAAATTTTCAGACCGATTACGTTTTTGAGGTTTAAGAACGTTTCAGCTTTTTAAACCAAACTTTCAGATTCTCACAACTGGAACCTGAGGATTCAGTTTTCTCTCGTGTGAACAGAGGATGTGGTAAGATACTTATACATTGATTCTGATGCAGATCATGTTAAATCTTCTTATAGCAACAAGTCACAGACACAATGGATCAGCACATTAACCTGCTAATCAAAGTTCTTTTAACACCACTACAGTAACTTCCACAGGTTTGTGTTTGGATGTTCACTGGGTTTAAGATGATTCTGTGGAAACATGAACAAGATCTTAAGTTTTGAACACATCATTATTTGTCTTGATTTGAGTGAACAACACATTAGTGTGGAAAGATAATAACTCGAGAGCAGGAGATCCTGATCCATGACACAGAAAACAGGACCGAGATCCAACAGCTGCAGATTAGAGGTTAAGATCTTGATCCGTCTTTATCTCATGAACAGGGCAACTAATGAGAACACAACACAGATCAACATTGTACTCGTCTGCGTCGTCTACATGAAATATGCACCAAATACGGATCTTCTGAGAGACAGAAACTAACCTGGTTACTCAGAGAAACCAGAGAACTCGTTGTCCTGGTTCCTGTCACAGTCCATGATGTGTTCTAAGGTTGTTATCTTGTTCACACATGATCACGAGAACAAGTTATCTGCATGATATGTCGACTACATTCAGATCTTCTGAGAAAAACAAAACTAATGAAGCAGAAAATAAATTAACATGTATCAAGACAACAGATGCAGAAGTAAACATCTTCAGCACAAGATCTGGACAAAGAAATAAATATCTGCCAGGACTTTAATGCATATCTACATCATCTGGTTTGCACACATTAAATCTTCTGGCACAAGTAAGAAAAATGTAATTTTAGTGATGTTGGAGGTTAAATAACTAATATTTCAGTTAATTCTGACATTTTTAAATTTTAACTGCTTCTGTTTAATCTGGAGAAACTCATATTTACACTTTGTTTTAGAAGATTATTACTTAAAAACCAATTGAAACATCAAACGTCTCGTCAAGTGAAACTGGAGGAAAAAGAACAAGTTTCACTGACTGAACTGAAAACCAGCAAACGCGACACTGCTTCATGAAACCGCGTCTGAGAGTCTTTTAAGTATTATTAAATCAGACGATTTTTGTTTCTGTCCCTGTCTGAACATCAGATCTGATGATTAAACCAATGTCAGCAGTTCTCTGTTGCTCAGTCTCATTTCACAGTTTTACACAGTGAAAGTGTGACGTGGCAACACGCCTGAAGGCAGCACGCTCAAAGGCCTGAAGTGCCTGAAGGCAGCGAGTAATAAAGTATTTTTACTGCATGTTTGACAGAGCGATGTGTGGTTTAAGGCAACATTTGATAAAGTTAAAGAACCTTTAAATCCTGTAAACACTAAATCACCTAGTTTAAGATGTCTTTCATTTGCAGGTGGTTTCACAGGTGCTGATCAATGCTCCATCACATTATCAGCTTTTAGTTGACTTTAAAGTTTTGGTTTTTCAGAGTGTGCTGAAAGGGAGATTTGGGAGTTTTTAATGCAGGAAACAACCTAGTTCAGCTCATTAACATTAGGCTGTTAATTAATCTGACAGTCTGACAGGATCAGAGTGGGTCATCACCTCTACATTCAAAAACCTGCACTTTTCTTTTCACAGTGTCCACATTTTGTCAGGTTTCAATTAAACATTGGTCACTTGCTGGTTATAAAAAGATAAAAGTCCAAACTGACAAAAGCAAAGATATGACTGAGAAACTGGACAAAAGGCTGAAATGTTTCGTCTACTATCAGTTGTTCAGTTGTAAACTGAAGAAAATCCAGAGTTAAGACCCAGGTCATGTCAGTCCTCCACAGTTTATACTGATAACGTAGATCACACACAAAACATTTAAAATCTAAATTAAAGTTGGTTTTGAACTGATTTATTTCCAGTCCCTAAACGTGTTGTGGACCTACAACCTTCGTTCTTTGGAGGGAAACTGCTCATTGTTCTTCAATGACACAAACTGAAACCTGCAGAACAGAAGCAGAAAATCATCATCAGAAGGGAAACGACTGATCACGTCTGCAGAGTCAGACCTGGTAAAGCGCAGACTAAACTTTAACACAGTTTACTCAAGAAACAAACATGTTAGTACAAAACTCAGTCCTTCAGTCTGTTCTTTGTGATCCTGCATCAGCAGGAAGGATCCGTCCCCTCGGAGGTCCATCCCTCAGCCCAATTGTTGCTTCATCAAGTCACAGTGTCCGTGTTTGTTAGACTGGGAACGTAAAACAGTTTCTCTAAAGTCTCTGAGCTGCTGAAAGTCTAAAAGTGTAAAGGTGTAAAGGTTTAAAGGGTTCTGCTGCATCCTGGTTCAACAGTTTAGGGTCCAGAGGAAGTTCTGATTGGTCAGCTGGTCAGGCACCTTGAATCTGGCATGTGCTTCTTATTGGTGACGCAGCAAAGTCTGCACACCAGACTTCCAGATCCAGATCTGACTCAGAGATACTTTGCTGAACTCCTAGGGTCCAGTTTTAGTCCTGGCGTGTTGTGATAAAGACTCTCTGAGTCTCTGCTGTCTGCTGAGGGTTTTAGCACCAACACTGTAAAGAAATCTCCAACTGAAATCCAGGTGATCCTGAAAGCTGAAAAGCTTCTCGTTGTTTTTCACGTTACAAACTCAGAACTTTGACCTAAAACTGTTAAAACATTTACAAGAAACGGATTTTTAAATTAACTCTGGGAACAGGTGGAATCGTCTCTGCTGAAGTCGTTTTCTGAACCAAAACAGAGTCAGACTGTAACATGGAGCACGATCAACAAGCAGCCAGGATGTGGACTCATGTGATCAGAGACTGAAGCTCAGGTCTCAGAAACACTGGTCAGTTCTCAAGGTCTTGGTGAAAATATCTCAGTTTGTTTCACTGTGTCTGGTGTTCGATGGTCGAGGTTTAACTTTTAGTCAAAGACAGATAAAAACATGAAAACGGGAACAATTACCTCTGACAAAGTATAAATAAGAAAAATAAAGTTGACAGAATGATTTGTCAACGCTGACATGTTCTAGAGTCCTGCTCAGACTTTACTAATGTCTGGGAAACAGATGGAGAACTGCTGCATCCATCACCCACACAGCTAACTGAAGAACCGGACTCACTGTAATGCCGACACATCCCCGACTTCATCACCCAGTGAACTTTTCACTGAGACAAACTAACTGAGGTCCAAACATCAGTTCTGCTGTAACCAGGTCCTGAGACAAATCTCGGAACCAGAATTAGAAGAAGCAGATTCTGTTGAGATTCTTACTCTTTATGTCACGTAACTTCTACGATGCAGGAGACACTGATGTGACGCTCTGTAAAGACATGTGTGACTCTGTAGTAAGGTGGAGATTTTTTTTACAGTGGAGCTCATGAAGCTTGTCAACTCAACTCTGTTGTCTCCCCCACTCTGCTCTGAACCAGCCGACACATTGTCTCAGCTCTATCTGTATATGGCTCTGGTGTAGCCCTTTGCTCTTCTTCTGCAGGTAGATTAAAGTTTGGCTCTGAATCACCCCCCACCCCCACCATCCATGGACTGGATGCTGATTGGTCAGAGGGGGAGATGACAAGGCACTAACGGATGGTCTGATTGGTTCTTCCTCCACCGTGAGGAGGTTTGGTCAGATTTTTAAGAACCCGTCACAGAACAAGTCTTGGTCTTGGCCCTGGTCCAACCACAGTGAGACTTCATGCATGAAGTGGTCCTGGTTCTGGTTGAGGGTCAGAGGTCAGAGGTCAGGAGGATGAGGTGGTTGACAGCAGCAAAGGTAAGAGGAGAGGCGGCAGCCATCTCTGAAACAACAACATGAAGTCAGACCAGAAAAATGGGATCTGGATCAGAATCTGTAACTGGACTTTCAGCTTAGAAAAAATGTTTGAAATGATGAAATTATTCTGCAGAGTTGGACCTGACCAAACAGCTAAACACAGTCAGAAAATGATTATCATCATGATGTTGTTGCAGTTTCCCACTACTGGATCAGTTCAGGTCCAACAGAGTCAGGATCTGTCTAAACACAGGTGCTACAGAGGGGATCACCTGGTAGCTGTTAGGCCTCGCTGGCGCTGCTGTTCCTGTTCAGTTCTCTGATGCCCTGCAGGATCCTCTTCATGTGACCAACCTTTGTCACCCCCAGGTCCTAAACACATACAAAAACAAACACGTGTCACATCATCCCAACAACAGAAGGTTTGGAACCAGACAAAACTTTCACACATCGTCCAAAGTGTCCAGGATCCACCCATCATCCACACAGTCGACCCCCATCAGTCTCCCAGCTGTTAGCGGTAGCATTCAAAGCTAGTGACGGTACCTTCAGGTCTCTCCTCTCCAGGTGGATGAGCTCAGCTCCGCGAACGTCGTGTCCGATAAAGATGTCCTTATATTCAGTGAGACAGAGAAAGTCCAACCAGGCCCCCACCTCCTCCGTCCCCCACTGGTGAACTAAGACAACAACAGGAAGTGGTTCAGGAAACACACAGTGATTAAACCAGAACAGTGATTTTTATCCTTAAAAGCCACAAATCAGAGAGAAAAGCAAAATGACAGAGACAGAGACTCACTGTGCAGAGACAGACTCACTCGGCAGAGAGACAGAGACTCACTCTGCAGAGAGACAGAGACTCACCCGGCAGAGACAGAGTAGCACAGGTCTCTTTGTTCTTGTTGTTTTTGTCTTTCTTGAACTTCGGGACTAGACGAAACTTTGCACTCCGACTTCGCTTGGAGAAATCTGTCAGAGGACCCTGAAAATGGACAGGTAAGACACAGTAACAGTTCATCTAAAGATGGAGTAATGATCTACACAACAAACCATGGGCCCTGGTGGAGGAGACTGATCTACAAGATCTACAGAACTAGAACAAGTACAAGCAGCCAGCAGAACCAGTTCTAAGAGTTATGGTTTACCTCGTGGTCTGAGGGGTCAATGACCGGACACAACCAGGGAACGTCACCGAGTCGACGGATCTGCTGAGCCACAGAGTTCAGAGCTGCATTCAACTGCTCCTGCTGAGGAGGATCCAGCTGCTGCAGACACACAGAGACAACAGCTGTCAGAACCAGGACCTGGAGCAGGGTCAGGGCTGAGATCAGTGTCGGGGCCAGGACCAGGATAGAAAGGGCATTGCCAATCCTCCAGTTGTTTTGCTCTGGTCCTAATCAGTGGATCTGTTTGTGAATTTGTTCAGTTTGATTTCACACAGAGAAAAATCCAAAAGAACAGAGAAGCTGAGAACGTTCCCTCTGTTCATTGTTTAAATGAGTGTAAGGTGGGAACAAGAAAGCAAACACAGGAAAAAGATCCTGTTCAGATCCTGTTGGGTGTAGCCTAGGAGGTGGAGCAGTCACCAATTCTACCAATAATGGAATCTGTGTTTCGATTCCCGCCTCCTCCTGTCGTATGTCAAAGTGTCCTTGGGCAAGACACTGAACCCCAAGTTGCCCCTGGTGTGTCAGGTCAGCTGTGGCAGCTCTGCCATCGGTGTGTGAGTGAGTGTGAATGAGAAGCAGTGTAAAAGTGGTTTGAGAACCTATAAGGTAGAAAAACTCTATATAAGTGCAGAACATTTACCATTCAGAACTGATGAAGCTCCCAAAGGCAGAGAAATGAATCAACAGAACATCTGGTTCTGCTGAAAACCACTGTGATTATCTGATTAATAAACCGTGTGGGAAACACGTGAGCTCAGAATAAACTGTCACAAACAACCTCTAGAAAACAAGTTCTCAAAGTTTGTTCACCACAAACACGTCTTCTAACATCAGAGACATGAACCAGAGGACACAGTTACCATGGACATCTTTCCAGCCAGCAGCAGCTCAGTCTCGCTGAGTAAAGCTTTGACATTTCCGACCATCTGAAGGACCACACTGCAGCTCAGAGCCTGCACATAGAGAGAGACAGAGACAGACCACTTTTAATTTTACACAGCAGAGACACAAGAAGGTCTGCAGAAACCAGCAGGACTGTCTGGACCAGTGTGACTCGTACCCCAGAGCTCTTGGAGTTGGCGTAGACCACGTCCATGGCCTTGGAGCTGGCGTTGACAGCATGAGCAAGTTCCTGTTCCATACTGTGGTGAGACTGAGCCACCTCTCGAATGCTGAAACATCCAGACAGCAAAATGTGAACGTCTACTTTCTGACCATATTCTTCATGTTAAGTACTGAAAACTAAAGCTGCTGTCGCTCTTTGATAATTACAAAGATCTTTTCTCAGCTTCTTTAAACACACTACTGTCCCTTCATCAATTTTTTATTAAAATAGATAATGAATCTATTTCTGAGAACAGTAAAAACTCTGAGACGGGAATCAGTCCAGGTCTTCAACAGTAAACTAAAGTAAAATGCACATGATGTCTGAGTGTTCCTGTTTTTATTTCTACAGACTCACACTAATGTTACTGTAGAACTGAGAAATATCTGACAACATCCAGCATGTTTAAAAATATACAATAAATTAGTTTATGTATTTGTGTCTGTGACACAGTTCTTTAATGATGTTAACCCCTCGGTTACCTGTGTATGAGCGCTCCTGCTGCCTGACCAAACTCACTGATGAGTGACGCCTCTTCCTCAGAGACGATCTCTGGCTGGGACGAGAGTGAGGTCTGAGGGGGCGGAGTCCGGGGAAACTCACACTTCTGTTTGTCCTCCCACGACTTCAGGGTGTTCTCAAACGCCTGAAAGACAGGTACACAAACATTCAACACGCTTCACCAGCTAAAATTAAGTCCAACAGTCCTGCAGTTAGTCCTCTGATTAGCCTCCTGTTTCAGACGGGTGTGGACTCACCTGGGAGATGGACTGATTTACTGACAGGTGTTTCTATTATTGTGTCCACCCCCTTTATAGCAGTGACAATAAAGTAAACATTAGAAACCCCTCTCTGTGGAAAACAGCTGGGTGTACCTTATAAACTGGTCCCTGATCTAGCTGAAGTACTAGACTGAGGACTCACCCGGTCCCTGGTCAAGGTCTGGGTTCGGTTCTTGTGGATAATTTTTATGTAACCTGGAGGCTGGATCCAGGCCTCTCCATCCACCTGAACCGGAACACCTTCATCACCCAGGATGGTGATCTTCACCGTCCGACACTGAAACAGAGATGGAGACAGGTAAACAGACAGGTAGAGACAGGTAAAGAGACAGGTATAAAGACAGGTAAACACACAGGTAAACAAACAGGTAGAGACAGGTAAACAGACAGGTAGAGACGGGTAAACAGACAGGTATAGAGACAGGTAAACAAACAGGTATAGAGACTGGTCCAGATAGGTAAACAGACAGGTAGAGAGAGACTGACGTACTTGTGCGATGCGGTGGTGCTGCAGGTTGATGACTCGGGACACGGCCATCTGCATGCTGCCGAACACGGCCACCACCTCCAGAATCTTATCGTCGAAGGACGGAGCAGTGAATGTCTGACAGATAGACATAGACAGGTGAGGTCATGACATCACTGATCACTTGACCTTGCTCAATAAACAGGTGAGTTCTTACGTCGTCCTCTTTGGTTCCTCCCCAGAAGTTGGTTCCTCCTGCGTAACTCGGGATGTTGAGCACAGCGATGCCTTGCAGACTGGGCAGAGGGATGGGACGGCCGTCGCACTGCACACACACACACACACACACACACACACACACACACGTACGACACGTATGGTTAAACACTGCAGGTCTGGTTCTGCTGCGTCGTCACCAGGACTCACTGACATAAACCCTCTTCTCTAAGTAAACTTACTAGTCAAGTCAAGTCATTTCTGAAGGATTTGTTGGTCATGTGACTTCCTGTTAATGTTTTCACTTGATAAACAGAGAAAATGAAAATTTGTTTAAATTAAAGCAGACGAATGAAAATATGTTTTTTACATTCAGGTCTCAAACTGATTTCTGGACCCTTTTCTAGTCACTGGTCTAACACCAGCACAATCAGCAGATCAGTCTTCATGCTTTTGTTCTCACCTCTAGTAAAACCCTCTGCTCCAGGTTCTTGTAGGTTCTGTGCAGCAGCTCTTTGGTTCCCAACACTCCGTACCACATCATGTTCTTGGTCCGACTCCTGGACACAAACAGGAGACGCTTTATTTCTCTCTTACAGCTACGAACACATGAAGACACTTTGGTTGCTCGCCTTACCTGCACTTCTCTGGATGCTCGTCTCTCTTGTTGTTGAAGTCCAGAGAGATTTTGGCGTCCAGTCCGATCCCAAAGTAGTTGTTCATGACACATTTCTCTGTGTAGCAGTCCCTGACACACATACACACACACACACACACACACACACAGACAGTTTATAAAACTCTGTGATTCAGTATAAGTCTGTGAAGATCTTCACATCAGTTCAACAATGTCTTAAATCCCCCACAGACACCACAGGGAGACCCACTTTCTCTAGGCGACTGAAGACCTTTAACAGCATGTTGAGTTTAATTCAACATCAGTTTCACCATCCTACCCTGAAAATTCTAAGACGTTTGGAGACGGACTCACATGTTGTCGGGGTCACAGCTGAAGGGATCGGCGTTGACCAGCAGTCGACTGATCACAGAGCTGCTGGACAGAGAGCCGGAGATACCGGCTCTGAGACCTGCACACACAGATGTAATGATAAATTCCTTACTTTCTTGTTTTTATGAGATATTTTCTTCCTGTTGGAACAAAATTGTGATGCAGTATTTCCTCATCATTTTAAAATACCAACTTATTCTGTTTTAATGAGAAACTTTTGTTTTATATATAAAACTTTCTGGTTATTTCCAGAAACAAACGTATGTTCTTACTGTTGTTATGTTCAGAACTTTGTGTGTTAAAACGAGAGTTCTGCTCCAGGCTGAACAATAAATGTAACATCATGATCTAAACATGGGGTCTTTAAGCTGTGGGATGGTTGTTTTTCTCGTCGTCTGTGTGTGTGTTTGGTGTCAGTGACTGTCTGAGCTCGGTACTGTCAGTACAGTGTTACCAGACCGCAGTGACAAGAATATCTGCCCTGACACCCTAATGTTATATGTTTATTAAGCAGTAAATTTATAAAGTGATATTACAAATAAATAAATATATTGCTTTAATCATACAAGTTTCTTGTAAAAACGTATTTTGTATTAATGTGAAAAATATTACAAAATATTTCAGACATCTCGTAGTAACATAAAATATTAGTCATTATAACACTAAAATATCTTGTTGAAACAGTTTCTAACAATGACAAACTGAGGACGACAACAGATTAAACACTAACTTTACTGGAGTTCTACTCTGTTTGGATGTGGTCTGACAAACTACTGCAGATACAACAACACAACAACAACATATCTGCTGTGGCTGTGACATTAGCATCAGAGCTAACACCCAGAATAATGTCACTTTATTTCTGACGGCAGGTCTTCTTACCAGGATAGAGGATCTTTGTGTTGAGCATAGGCATGTTCTCCCTACTTCCTGTCTGGACAGGAAGTGATGCGGAGCTGCCCAGAGACAGACTGCCTTTACTGATCAGCTTCTCACACGGCGTCTTACTGACTGTAGTTAAAAGCAGATGAATGTTTGTTTAGTAAAAATACTCCTGTTCTTCGTTACATATTTTTATTAATGTACTCATCATAAACTCTGCACGTAGCTTTAGCTCTGTAGGTTTTGTTTGGAATTACAGGTGTAGTTAATTTTCTGTGTATTTGTTACCTTCACAGGAACAAATAAAGTTGTAGTGAACGCAGGAAAAAAGATCTGAAGTTCTTTGGTGAACAGCTGCAGCTGAAGCCTTTTCCCTCTCACTAGTACTAGTAGTAGTACCAAGTAGGACCAAGCAGTATTACTCACCTCTGCGTATGCTGCGGTGTTTGGTGCTGTAGGACGACTGCAGGGACATCTTATCCTCCTCCACCTCGTCCTCTTCCTCCTCCTCCACCAGACCCTCGTCCTCGTCAGCTCGACTCAGAGAGAAAACCTGCTGCTGCTGAGTCTGAGCGTTCTGCTCGTCCACAGCTGGAAAACAAAGACCAGGACCTGATAATCCGCCTCCACAATAAAACACCAAAGCTAAAACTGAAGACCGTCCCACCTTTCTCCGTGTGCTCGATGATCTGCCTGATGGCCTTCTTCAGACTGTTGGCTCGCAGCATCAGCTGCTCTCTGGGTTTAAAGATGGCGGCAGCGGCGGAGGACGTGGTGCTGGGACGTGGTGAGCAGGGGGTGGAGCTGGGCGAGCAATGAGGAACAGGAGGGGGGAGAAGAGGAGGAGGCAATATGACCCCCTCAGCCTCCTCCTGCTCTTCGGCGATGGTAGGGGGAGGAGCCGGGGGGAGAACGGTGGAGGCCTGAGACTCCTCGTTCAGAGTCTTCAGCAAAGAGTCCAGTTTCTCCTTCAAGACACCGCACTGAGACACAAAAACATGTTAGGAGAAACCGGACGCATTTAGCTTATGAACTGGTCTGTGGTCAGCGGACGTGTGTATGAACTGGTCTGTGGACGAGTGTATTTACTGGTCTGTGGTCAGCGGACGTGTGTATGAACCGGTCTGTAGTCAGCGGACGTGTGTATGAACTGGTCTTTGGTCAGCGGACATGTGTATTAACTGGTCAGCGGACGTGTGTATGAACTGGTCTTTGGTCAGCGGACGTGTGTATGAACTGGTCTGTGGACGTGTGTATGAACTGGTCTTTGGTCAGCGGACGTGTGTATGAACCGGTCTGTGGACGTGTGTATGAACCGGTCTGTGGTCAGCGGACGTGTGTATGAACTGGTCAGTGGACGTGTGTATGAACCGGTCTGTGGTCAGCGGACGTGTGTATGAACTGGACTGTGGTCAGCGGACGTGTGTATGTACCAATCTGTGGACGTGTGTATGAACCGGTCTGTGGTCAGCGGACGTGTGTATGAACTGGTCAGCGGACGTGTATATGAACTGGTCAGCGGACGTGTATATGAACCGGTCTGTGGTCAGCGGACGTGTGTATGAACTGGTCAGCGGACGTATGTATGAACTGGTCTGGGTCAGCGGACGTGTGTATGAACTGGTCTGTGGTCAGCGGACATGTGTATGAACCGATCTGTGGACGTGTGTATGAACCGGTCTGTGGTCAGCGGACGTGTGTATGTACTGGACAGTGGTCAGCGGACGTGTGTATGAACCAATCTGTGGACGTGTGTATGAACCGGTCTGTGGTCAGCGGACGTGTGTATGAACCGGTCTGTGGTCAGCGGACGTGTGTATGAAC
>JAUMHL010000005.1:172819-187639 GCA_032362345.1 Sandelia bainsii
CCAGATTGAAAAGTCTCAAATAGATTGTTATTATTGATATGAGAATAAAGCTGTGCAGCTACCACTTTTTCAAGGATATTGTTATTACATAACAACCACTGTGAGGGAAGCTAACAGCACAGTTCTGGTAATTGGACTAATTAGAAACTAATTCCTCTGTATCAGCTCGTTAAATTAGCACCAGCAGCTGACACGTCCTTTTCCTGCTCTGTACCGTGATGTCGGACCGTACCTTCAGCAGCTGGTATCCAGGCTCACAGGTGAACAGGATGTGGTCTTTGAAGGAGTATTCTGTTAGGACGGGGTTCATCAGAGCATGAGGTGGGCTCTCAGGTACAGGACACTGACTTCCTGTTAGGACAAAATAAAAGCATTTCATTAAAGTGTTTCTTTAAAATCGTTAAACTTAAAGAACCTGCAGCAGTCTGTGGAAGTTCTCACAAAGGTTCTGTTCAGTAGCAACTGGACCTGTCTGAGGTTCTTCTTCATCTGAAAGGCTTCCTCGGTTCTGACTGACTGGTTGGGTGCTGCAGGTATTTAACCTCTGAGTTACTGAGTTCACATGACTCATGTGAGACCACCTGCTCTGTTAACGTGGACCCTTCAGATTCAGGACTGCTGAGCTGGTTGAACTTTGAAGAACATCAAACAGTCCAGTTGCCAGTGAAAAGCACAGTGTGTGTGTGTGTGTGTGTGTGTGTGTGATCCGTGAACCTGTGGCCGTGTACGTGAGTCTCCAGCCGAAGTTTTCTCCCGAGTTGTCGCTGTGGAAGACGACTGTGACAATGTTGCTGTCGGTCTCTATGAGTCCTGGAGATCGGTCTCCACAGAACGGGCCGAGCTCCCGGCTGCCTGCTGTGATCTGACACCGCTACAGGTTACATACCTGCTACATATCTGTCCGTGTGTCTGTACAGGTGTGTTTGTTCCCCTCACCTTCACGTAGTCGTAGGGACAGCTGACATCGGGGTGGTCCTCCACGTCAAAGGTGGAGTCAAACTGGAGGCGGAGCCTGAAGCCGGGCTCCACTTCGATGCGATACAAACACTCGGAGCTCTTTGGGTACGGAGCGGGAAAATCAACACTGCTCAGAACGCCGGAGCGTTCCCTGAACACACCGTCACTGCACTCCACTGAAAACACACAGTTTCCATGAGGACCTTACATTGACCTACATTCATTTCTTGGAGACGTCACTAAAACCAGGTCCACACAAACATTATGAGCAGGTAAATCAAGTCCTCACGATGTGATCAGTGAATAAATATTTATCTATCTGATTAGTAATTTAATAAAATGATCATATATACATTTCAGTTTATCCACAGTCCATCAGAGACATTTCTACACTGGGTTCAGATCATAAGGCCTACAGAGAAAAGATTGAGGGTCACTTTACCACCAGGGACCCAGCACGTGTATGGCATACAGCATATAACCAACTTCAAGGGCAGCAAAGACCCACCAGCACCATTGGCAGAAGAAATAAATCACTTCTTTGCTCAATTTCAGCAAAGATCAGATTACGCCACTTCACCCAGGCTGGTCACACCTCATCGCACATTCACCCTGCAGACACAGGAGGTTGAACGTGTCTTGAAAACTGTAAATGCCAAGAAGGCAGCAGGCCCTGACGGTATACCAGGCAGGGTTCTCAAAGATTGTTCTCATCAGCTTGCAGAGGTCTTAACAGACATTTTTAATCTCTCCCTGGAGTATGCCACCGTCCCGAGTTGCCTAAAATCTGCTACCATCATTCCAGTGCCCAAGCTATCCAACATCAGTTCCCTCAATGATTACAGACCAGTGGCCTTAACACCAGTTGTCACAAAGTGTTTTGAGAGACTTGTTCTGAGGCACATAAAGACAACTCTCTCTCACTTTGGACCAGCACCAGTACGCCTACAGGACAAACAAATCCACAGAAGTTGCCTTAACTGTGCTGTACACTGCAAAGTCCCACCTGGAGCAGAAAGGAACATACGTGAGGCTACTGTTCGTGGATTATAGCTCTGCCTTTAATACAATCGTCCCCAGCATACTAGGCAAGAAGCTACAGCACAGGGGCACCGCAAGGGTGTGTGCTCAGTCCTGCTCTATACTCCGTCTACACCTGTGACCTCTGTGTGACTGATAGCAGCTGTAAATATTTACACGTCAGTTAATCAGTTAATGAAGGTGAAAGTTTTTAGAGAAGAGAGAAAGTTTGTTTTACAGAGAATGTTACACAGTTTCGACCCTCGGTGTATTTAAAATGAAGATGATGACACATTTCACACAGGTCCACATACGTGTGACCTGTGAACTCTGATCCTGCAGGTCTCTGACTTCACTGCGTGTTGGAGCTTTTCCACCATAATGAGCTTAAACATGTGAATCGAGTTTCTCTGCAGATTTGAATTCCAGCAGTTTGATCCTGATCCCAGTCTGCTGCCAACAAGTCACGTCTCTGATTACGCTCAGCGCCTGTGGGACAGGTCTCAGCTCCATGAGAAAACATTTGCAGCTTTTATGTCAGATTCAGTTTTTGTGCTGGGATATAATCCTGACAGAAAACCCACATTTGCTCTTAGTTCTGCTGCTAAAATTAACCCTGCAGCATATTGAGCGTGTCTGGGACACGTCTATTTCCTGGGCTAATGTTTACACACTGATCAGCTCTAAAGATTTATTCTTGACATTAGCAACACAAATCTGTTTTCACTGAGGATCTGAGGAATTAAACGACAGCTTAAACATACCGTTTTATTTTACATTTTTTCTTTTACTCCTCTTCTATATGCTAAATGTAGTTTTTGTCAGGACAGGTTTGTTGTGTGCGACAGGTTCAGATGCTCTCATCTGCAGCAGACTCACCTCTGCAGGTGCGGTTGTCGGTGTGCAGCAGATAACCGTAGCGGCAGGAGCAGTAGTATCCTCCGACGTAGTTGTGACAGAAATGATCACAGAGCAGATCTTCATCGCTGCAGTCGATGCACTCGTCCACATCTGGAGAGATGGACCGAGGAGAGGACAGAAACACAGAATCATCCACAGGCTTCCCGTAACTCACAGCACACGTCCTACAACTGACTCACTGTCGTTACCTTCAGAGCCGTCATCGTGTCCCTGGTTTAGAACCAGTTCAGTTTCTCTTTATAATCTTTCTTTATAAAAAGGAACTATTACTGACCCTTTTCCATCCATCTACCTGTGACCTCTACGTTTGATCTCAGTTTCACTTTCATTTCTAAACTCTCAGCTCATGTTTTTAACTTAGCACCTGTACAGGTTAAGAAAAGATTTGTTTTCTCTGTGCTTACTGCTCACTGGTACATTTAATCCTACTGAGCATGTGTCACCACGCTCGTTTATCGAACAGAGAACAGAACCAGGGGACGGTGAAGTCCGGTCCACATCGGTTTCTGGGGCCGGAGCAGAGAACTGAGCTCCAGCTGGATTTTTTTATGGATTCAATCCCTAAACCAGTGGGTCCCAAATTTGGTCCTCAGGCCCCCCTGCCCTGCTTGTCTTCCAGGTATACCTACCCTACCCACTGCTGATTACCTGGATCAGGTGTGTTTGGTCAATCAGAAGCTGGAAGATACCAATTCACATTGTCATCTGAAATGGTATCTTCCAGCTGCTCATTCTGTGATCTGCTGTATAACCTAAACCCAAGGAAAGAGATAAAGCAGAGGATGGAAACTCTCTGACTTGATCTTCACCAAGCTAACGAGTCACTGCACTGGGGAGAGAGAGAAACTACAACCGCAGCTGGAGTTCTGAGCCTGGATCTCTGGTCCTCACCCACAGCACTGTAGTGAGCCATGAAGCCGGAGTATCTCTCCTCGTTGGAGAAGTCGGAGGAGAAGAGGACGCTGAGGGAGTTGCTGGGGGAGGTGAGGACCCGCTGAGCCGGCACCACCTCCGTGTCCGTCTCCTCCGTCCCACAGAACAAACCCAGCACCTCCCCCTCCGCCTCCACCTGCAGACAAAACACAAAGACACAGAGTCAGAGTCCTGCAGCAGTGAGTAACAAGCTCCCATCCAGAGTGAGTGAGAAGAGGAAAAGAAAAGAACCGTGTCAAACTTTAACGTCATGAAGGTTTTGGTCTGAATCAGCGTGAAGCTGATCTGAAAAACCTGAAGAGTCTGTTGGAGACACTGTTAACATTTAACAGGCTCCAGCCTTATCTGGCAGTTCAGTGAGTGTCAGTGGACAACAGGTCACAGACACAATAACACAGCAGTGTGTGTGTGTGTGTGTGTGTGTGTGTGTGTGTGTGTAATCTATTTAGCACCAGTCATCTTCCAGAAGCTTCTTTCTCAAACTGCAGAAATTTTTCAATCTCTAAATGAATTAATAATATTATTACATATTATTAAAATATTATTTTTATTGTGGAATATTTCTCTGCAGCTAAACAACGTGACCCTCTGGGATTATCACTTCAAACTAAAGGCCTCTTACAGTGGATAATATCAGTGTTCATGAGTCTCCATCAGGAGAACAGTGAACAATAATGGTGTTGATGTCAGAGCTGCAGGAAGCTGCTGCTCTCCACAAAGACTCTCTGGACCAGGATGACTTGTCGTCACTGATGGAGTTATAAAAACAAATTCTACAGGAAAATACAGTACAAAACAAAACATTCACACCCCCTTCAGCTGTCAGCTGTTTCTCATTAATCTACACTCAGTTTCTCTTAAAGAAAATAAACTAAAGTAAGAGACAGATTTCTAGAAATGTTTACAAATGTATGACAGCATCATCTGTGAAGTAAAGCTCAACAGAAAGTGGATCACACAGCAAGACAATGACCCTAAACACACAACTGGTTCCACCAAAGAACACTTGCAGTTGTAAATCCTGATCTTAATCCTATAAAATGCTGTGGAAGGACCTGAAGCAGGCAGGAAACCAACCCCCCTCCCTGAACTGAAGCTGTTCTGCAGGAGGAGTGGACTAAAGTCCCTGCAAGGCAATTAGCAGGGCTGATAAACAGTCACTGGGTAGATGTAGCTGAAGTAACTGCTGCAGGTCAGAGCAGATACTGGAGGCTTCACATTCCTTACCACACACAAACATGTGAGACTGGATCATTTCCCACATTCAGTGTTTTTCTTATCTCATCTGTTTAATTGAGTCTCTGTATCTTAGGATGTTTGTGAAACTCTGATCATGTTTTAGGTCAAATTCACACAGTTATTTTCATAATTTGTATTATACAGCAGCTGTTTTTTTTATTTATGCAGGGAGGTTCTCTGCAGTCCTGGTCCTGGTCTGGTTCAGTCATCTAATAACCACTGATCCAGGCACGTTGTGGTCGTGAACCCTGCCTGGACCCTCAGCAGCAGTTTATTGTGGACGTTTGAGGTCGAAGCCTCTTAGAGTGTTTATAGTCAGTCACAGCAACTGTTACTGCTGCTGATAAGAGGATCAACAGAGGTGATGGTGAAATGTCTGTGGGGAAAATGTAAAACAGATCCTTCACGGTCTGAGCTGAGGCTGATGAAGTGGGAGTTCACGCTGACTGGGACAAAACTCAGAAGCATGAAAACTCCTCATAGTCACGATGTTTGTGTAACACTGAGACGTGTGGTTCATATGTTCACGTATCAGCCTGCAGCAGACAGCAGGACAGAGATAAAACAGAAGTGAACAAGTTGTCTTCAAACTAAACCTAACACACACTAAAATCAATCTCAACACGTCTGACCCTCAGACATTTGGACTGATGGGTCAAACAGTGGTCCAGTTACGTCTGGAGTAAACCAAACACAGAACTCATCAGACCTAAAGTCGGAGGGGGCAGCGTGATGCTGTGGGGCTGGTTTTCTGTTTAAGGACGACTTATCCTAACTGAGGGATCACAGCTGAGCCAAAGTCGGGACCTGAACTGTTAGGTTCTGATGGTGACGACTTCTTAACATTGGTGATTCAGGTACTGGATAAATGTGCGTCACTTTACTGACACCTGGACACACGGATGGACTGTTTCTTCTTTTGTTTCTTTACAGAACCATCCAAGGTTCTGTTGACATGGTATGTTCAGGGACCTTTGCAAACTGTGGGAACACAGAAATGACCTGAGTGTTGAGTGTTGACTTAGTGAAACAGAGACTGTGACGTCAGCTGCTGGTTGTCAACACCAGGTTGCTACGGTGCGTCGTCATGGCACCCAGTGACATCATCTGAATATCAGTGTGTGTACATATCTTTGTATTGTTGTGTGGACAAAGTTTACTTCAATACCATCTTTGTGAGGACATTTCTGTCTCTGTGAGGACATTTCTATCTCTGTGAGGACATTTCTGTCTCTGTGAGGACATTTCTATCATAGTGAGGACATTTCTATCTCTGTGAGGACATTTCTGTCTCTGTGAGGACATTTCTATCTCTGTGAGGACATTTCTGTCACTGTGAGGTCATTTCTGTCTCTGTGAGGACATTTCTATCTCTGTGAGGACATTTCTGTCACTGTGAGGACATTTCTATCACTGTGAGGACATTCCATGATGTTCCGGTGTCTCACCTTCACGTAGTCGTACTCACACAGGTAGGACGGTTCCAGGTCGAAGTGGCTGAAGTACAGTTTGATGTGGAAGCCGTCGGGAACACTGATGTTCCAGCGCAGCTCCGTCTCTCGGGGGTACGGCTCAGGAAAGTTTGGAGACGTCATACTGCCAAACATTCCTGACAGAGACGGCAGCTGAGAGTCCACCACGATGGAGACAAGGAGATGGAACAGGAACAGTCTGAGACATGGAGACAGCGGTGACAGTCGGTAAAAGGAAACAAGTTTGATACTAAATTAAAAATGTCTGAACCAGGAGATGTAACATGAGCTTTGAGTAAATCCTCTGGGGACAACATTTCCACTCATGTGAAACATAAGAACCAACATAATGTCAATTTTTTAAAGTTATAAAAGTTAAAATGTGTTTAAGTGATTGAAAATACCTGTCAGATAAATAATATCACAGGATGATTCACTGAACCTTTGACTTTATATTTTCTTCTTCACACTGACGCAGTTTCACCTCTGATATTTATTGAACTTCGTGTTCACAGGTCAAACAGAGAAAAATCAATAAGTGATTTGAAACTAACGTCACACAAACGGCGGAACAACGTCAGACGAACTCACCTCATGACGGACACCGGCGGCTCCTCGCTCCGTTTCTCCGTCTCTGATTCACCCACCGATGCTCCCCGACTTCACTTTACGTATGACGTGTCTGAACAGATCTACGTCATCGCGTCACTAAAAAGTGACTTTACACTGTCAGACATGAAGTTTACATGTTGTATGTTCACTGTGAAGTAAAGTTATTGGAATATTTAGTGTACTTATCACATCAGCATGTACACAAAATTAAGAGTTTTTTTGGGGGGGGGTCTGGTTCTGTTGTCTGGTCTGGATCAGGAGAGACAGAAGCTGCAGGTCTGGACGTCCTGTTCTGTCATTCTGTACCAGATGATGGCGGTGTAGAACTGGATCAGCACGGTCTGATTGATCCAGTGCTCTGAGTAGTGTGTGAGTGTAACGAGTATTTTCAATGTGTAGTCACGTTGACCCCTTGTTGCCATGGTGACGTGATGACGAAGCAGCGTCTCTGTCTCCTCTGCTGCAGCTACATCTTCATATTAACTCTTTGTCTCCGCAGGAGGAGGCGGCAGCAGCAGCGGGGGGGTGAGGCCCTCCTCCGGCCCCCCCGCCTCCCGCTGCTGCTGCAGCCTGACCCCCGCCGCTGCAGCCTCCGTCCCTCCCGCCATGCCGAGCCGACAGAAGCAGCTCATCTTCTCCGTGTCCGGGATCTTCGGCTTCTCCTGCGCCCTCACGGCCGCCGTGGCCACCGGCCTGCCGTTCTGGCTCAACGGAACCGTGCTGTGCCGGACCGGAGCCGAGCTCGTCAACGCCACCGGACCCGAGCTCGACAAGTTCCTGGGAGACCTGAGCTACGGACTTTTCCACGGTGAGAGGGTGAAGCAGTGCGGCCTCGGAGGAAGGCCGTCCCGGTTCTCAGGTGAGTCAGGCCGGGTCTTAGCCCGGTTCCGTCCACTTTTTGAGATCCAAATCAAGACTTTATGGGTAAAGTGTGAGCTCCGTCCTACGTCAGAGCTCCGACAGGTGTTGGACTCACCTGCGCGTTAATTATTCAGATATTTTTGTGAATTATTTAAAGAATCTGCTGATGGATCCTGTTTGTTAGTATCACACTCATGTACTGCAGTACATGTACTTCAACACACTCTACTTTACTTGTGTATTTTAATTTGTACTTCAAAATTCCAATGAGTTACTTTACAGAGAAGAGTGCTGTGTATAGTACTAGTGTTATACACAGTACTCAGTAGCATGTAAAGTACTGAGCAGTATAAAGTACTCAGATGTACGTTACACAAAACAAACCAGGAACCAGGATCTGACTAAAATCAGCAGGGATGAAAACTGAGAACAGACTCAGAGCAGCAACAGTCCTTTAGTCCAGATCAGAGTCTGAGTCCAAGGCCAGAGTCTGAGCTTCAGAGAGACGCTCATGTTTGTCTCAGGAAGGATTTAGAGTCAGTTCTTGGACCCTGATTTCAGAGAAAAACCTTTACCGGGACAGAGACGCCCTCAGATATAGTCTCAGACTTTGTTTTCTGCTGTGTGTCTGTGGAGGCTGCAGACTGGTCCACAGCAGACTCATTACTGGTCCCAGTTAACAAGAGCAGTCGCCCTTCACTAACGAGTTTCTGCCTGACTGGATCAGATCTGATGAGGACAAACACAGCTGCTCTGTTCCTGTCCGAGGACGTTATGTGGACACAGATCAGGCCTCAGGTCTCTGTCGGTCCAGCTCTCAGCAGATTAACCCACAGTGTGAGCTCAGGATCCGTTTTTAGAAAGAGTCAAAACTTAACGTCATTAATAGTGTAGTTAATATTTAAACTGTCGGACAGAGACCAGATCTGATCCACGACTCAGGACTCAGACACTCGGTCCCAGTTCAGTTCACATCTGATCTTCTGTTTCTAGGTAGAAAACTGATTCAGCAGCCTGGAGGACCCAGCAGGGCCCACATGTCCCTGACAGTGGTGCAGGAAGTAGTCACATCCTCTAAGTAAAAGTACTCTGTTGTAGTAAAAGTATGTGTGATTTGAATTTAAAGTGTCGAATGAACAGAAACTAATCCTTCGTGTGAAAACAGGATCTGAAGTGAAGTCGTGTGCCTCCATCGGTCTGACGGTCTGTTCCCCCCCTAGTCTTCCCAGACCTGCTCAGCGCCATCCCAGCAGGTCTCCATGTCTGCGTCATCTTCTTCTGTGGTGTTGTGATCCTCTTCTCCTCCGTGGCCTCCGGCTTCTTCTTCTTCAACGCCTTCGGCCGACCCTATGAGACGATGCAAGGCCCCATGGGACTTTACCTGTGGACCTTCATCAGCTGTGAGAAACTCACCTTAACATGTAGATATACACCTGTGACATCACTTCCTGTCTGCGCACACGTTCAGTACTGCTGGACCACGTGGTTCAGTCTGGGCGGGTGGTGCAGTCAGAGTCTGATAATCGCTGCAATTAATTATAAAACAGTGGTTTCACTGCATCCGACAGATCTGAGTTAAATCCAGCTCCAACCGACCCCTCTGCAGTATCAGCAGTATCACAAGTATCTGCAGTATCAGCAGTATCACAAGTATCAGCAGTATCACAAGTATCTGCAGTATCACAAGTATCAGCAGTATCACAAGTATCTGCAGTATCAGCAGTATCACAAGTATCAGCAGTATCACAAGTATCTGCAGTATCACAAGTATCAGCAGTATCACAAGTATCTGCAGTATCTGCAGTATCAGCAGAAGTAAAGGTACTTGAGTGACTGAGTCCGCAGTATTTCACTATAGTTTGAACTAGTGAGACCAGTGGATTAGTTCAGTCCAGTGGTTCCCAACCTCTGGCTTGGGCCCTGGATCCATGTGGGTACCTCAGACCGTCAGAAAGAGGACAGATTCAGGAGCTTGACCAGGATGGTGGTGGCTTCAACTCTTAATCATAATAAACACAGCTCTGTCTTACGGGGTCTTACTGAAGTACAAGTACGTGCAGTACGTGTACTCAGGAATCTGCTGCAGAGATCTGACCCTGCTCAGACAGGGCTGATACACAAAGTGTACTTGTACAGTACGCCTTCTGAGTCAGGGCTGTGCTTGTTTACATGGAGTGCCTCCTGAGGTTCTCGGTCTGTTCCGGTCTCTCTGCAGGTCTGTGCAGCTGCCTGGTGATGATCCTGTTTGCGTCGGAGGTGAAGTTCCACCATCTATCCGAACGGATCGCCAACTTCAACGAGGTCAACTTTGTTTTCCAGACGCACTCGGAGCACTACGACCGATCCTTCTGGCTCTTCATGCTCATCTTCCTCCTCCACGGCCTCAACATCCTCCTGATCCGACTAGCGGGGATCCAGTTCCCCTTCCAGGAGAGCAAAGAGGCGGAGCTGAGCGGGGGGGCGGCCGACCTCATGTACTGAACTGAACTGAACTGATTAACTAGTCAGAAATCAGGTTGTTGAAGTTTTTCTCTCCTCGAATCTGTTCATGAATTAAACTGAACATGTTCGATTTCTGCAGAAACTTTATTTCTGAAACACGTGAGGGGAAAATCTGGACTCAAACCTTCATGTTATCAACAGTGTTAAAATACTTTGTTTTATCAGGAACTCAGAGAAATCACTGTATTACTGCTACTTTTGGACTCAAAGTACATCTACACCATGTGTTTGAGTAAACAGTTCCAAGTGGTACCACTAGTTACCAGTATTTTGAGGTGAATATTTAAAGTCCTGAGTTTGTGTCCCTGTCGTCCTCTCTCCTGTTTCTGTGTCGCTAACATAAAGATGTTGAGTTCACTGTGTTCACTGAGAAAAATGGGAAAATAGAAAATCTTCACAGTGAAGTTTGATTCTCAAAGTTGTTGCCAATTAATTTGTGTTAATAAACTAATCAGTTAACCAGGTCTTCATTTCAGCTTCGTGGACTCCTGCTTGGTTTCTGACACACGTGCAGCTCCACACACTTGAGTCAGGACAAATCTTTATTATTACTTTTGTACTATTGATGTGTTCTGGACTTATTCTGGTCTTTAACTTCTGATGTCAGTTTGGGAGATCAGTAAAGTTTTCAAGTGTTATCTTAAAAACCCAGAATCAGAATCTTTAGTTCTGTCCTCCATGTCCAGACCAGGTGGACTGAAACCTCACCTGTTCAGCTGGACCAGGTCTTGAATTGTGGATCGTCTTTTCTTCTTCTCGTCCCCTGCAGTGACACCGACACTGTCCATGTGTGTTTGGACATGTTGACAGAAAAATCCGGTCTGAGGAGGACCTGGATCCTCCTCTGAAGAACCGGACCACGTGGTCCCGCAGGGGGCCGGTGTCGTGTTGTTTCCATCATGTGTTTAATTGTGGTGTCTTGTTCAATAGGACAGACAATTAAAGTCCCGGGTTTCAGCGCACTGATGGCAGACGGAGACTCAGGTGGACCATGTCAGGGTGTCTGCAGACACTAACACAGGACCGAGTTTTAAACCAGGAGGTTTTAGAGGTTTTTTATTCATGTTACTAATGTTTGTGATTCATCGACTGACAGCGGAGAAACAATAAAAACATGTTTCATTAATATGACTCAGACTCACCTGCAGCAACACCTGGACTTCAGCAATTAATTAATTAACACCTGATGATGACCAGTGCCAGAACAAGTTTTAAAATACTTGAAGTTTGAAGGACTGCACTACAACTTAAACTCCTATATTAAAACAAAGTAAAAGTATTAGCAGCAAAAGATACTTAAACTTTCCAAAGTACAAGTACTTACGATGGTGAGACTATAAATGCTGTAATTTATCAACATTTACTGTGCAGTTTAAAATCTGATCATGTTTTTCATATTAAATCCAGTTTGAAAAGTAACTAGTAATCAGTAACTAAATAAACATCAAATTACTCAATAGAGTAACAAAAGTAAAAGTAACATAAAATAAAAGTACTAAGTAATGTGCTGTGTACCTGGAACTACGGACTAGTTGAGTTCTGACTTTCTTCTCTGAGAAAAAAGTAAATAATATTTTCATGGTGGCCCTAATCCTCTTCTGTATGAAACTGTATTGTCAGTATTTGAGTAAAGTACTTAGTTTCCACTTCTGCTGTTAGTGAAACCTCAGCGGTGCGTGAGAGGGGTCGCTGAGGATCCAGGTAAATAAACCATGATGCACCTGTGAAGCACCTTATTGGTGGAGAGGTGTTTGTGGGAGAGTGAAGTTGCCTGGAAGACGGAGCTCAGGGCAACGAGACAAAAAGCAGTTTAAGGTGTGTGTCGCTCAGGTGAAGCTTCATCACAGGTAACCAGCTTTTACCTTTTACCTTTACATCATCGTTACTGTCGGGGTGGTGGGGGGTTTGGTTAAATAGTTTAAATTTGGTTTGAGCTTCATCACTGTGGACGTTTAAATACATGATAAAGACAGGAGGGGGATCTGTTGTTGATCTGTTATTATCTATATTCAGGAGAATTTTAAAATGTGTACTTTCATAAAGAACTGATCATAATAAGGTCGGGAACAACACATTTACTTTCTCCTAGTCGTGAAGTTAATCGACAAATTGAACGTGTTAAAGTAAAATTCAGCTCTAATCCTGCTACTTCATGTGGATTACCTCAGACGACATGGACTCAGGTGGACTCTGTCCGACCTGTTGGTTCTGGTGTTAAACTTCCTGTGGATCTGTTTGATCTCTTTTATCCTTTTTTTGAAATAAGTGAGGTTGAACACGCGGGTGACGTTCTTCACTTCCATAATTTAACTGATTCAGTCGTCACAGCATCAAATACAGTTTGACACAGTCAGTCACCAAAACCAGGATATGGTCTTTACTCAGGTTTCCTTTGTTACTTTTTAAACCCTGACACTGGAGTCACAGAGATAAACCATGTTTGTGAACCAGGTTCAGCTTCTTGGACAATAATAATAACTGATGATAAACACTGATGACTAACCTGTGTGTGTGTGTGTGTTCAGATGGAGGCGGAGCTGCAGCAGATCCTGGTCCAGGTGTCGAACCTGCAGCACCGGAGGTCAGTTTAAACTCCCACATTAATGAGCCAGTCGTTAACGAGCTGATCACCATAAAACTCATTTTCATTTTTAACACGTTTCTCTGCAGGCTCCAAACAACACACGGGATCGTAAGAGTCTCTGAAATCAACACTTCTGTTCATCAGTACACAAAATATATGGTTCTGTATTTATTCACACAGAACAAACCTTCACACCAGTGAAATTAAACTACCGTGTACATGTACACGCAGTACATGTACACAGATTTTACTGCAGCTCAGGACACAAACTGTTTCCATTTAAACTCACAGTTTGTGAACAGGACTAACAACCTGTACAGACCTGATTCGGCTCAATCCGACTGCCCCCTGCTGGTTCTGATGCTTCACTGCACCCGGTTCAGTTTTCAGGACCAGAAACTGATCCTGTAAAACACACACACACAGGATTCAGTTTCACAGTCTTTGTGGAGCTGAGCAGCACTTACTGCAGTTATCATGGCAGAACAACAGCAGTACAAGTATTACTGCTACTGCTGATACTACTTCCAGTTACTAAACGAGTGGCAGAAAAACGAGTAGAGCTTCTTTTACTATAAGTAGTTAGTGATGTCAGACTACATCGAGCTACTACAGCAGGAAGTCAACAAGAATCCAGGCGTGAGTACTTATACTATACTTTAAGTACTGCTACTGTTAGCGCTAGTACTAGTGTTAGTACTACTGCATCTACTGATTATTTTACTACTACTGTGTACTACTGTATAGTACTGTGCTGTACTGGAACAATCAGGAGACCCTTAGCCCTGATCAGAGTGAGGACACAGCTGTACTTCAGCTCTATTTACAACAGTTTCTCTGGAGGCAGTAGATCAGTTAGTAGAGCAGTTATCGACAAACCCAAAGGTGAGTGGTTCGATTCCCAGTTCCTCCAGGCTACAATTTCCCCATGGGATCTATAAAGTATGTTATTATTATTATTAAGTCATTGAGCAGAACCACATCATCAGGGTTCAGGTCTAAATGTCACATTCAGAATGATCAAGAACTCAGCTACTGCTGATTTACCCAGTTTAGTGTTGTCACAGATCATCACAGTCAGCAGCAATTATCACTTTAGATTTAACACACGGCAGCAGATTTGTCTCCTGTTTCCCACAGAGCATCATTTACTGCAGGACTCAGTTAAACCAGGTCCACCTGACAGCAGCAGGTTTCAGCTGTTACAACACTAAAACTACAACACCACAACCATCAGCAGGTATCCTGTTTCCTGAAACTGGTCTGATCCTTAGAGGCTGCTGGATGTGGGGAAGGAAGAGGACCAGGAGGACGCCCCTCCACCCTGCAGGACCCTGCCTCTGCCATGCTGCATCCCCAAGAGGCTGGTGGTCTCCCCAAGCCTCGGAGGAATACCGGTCACCCCCCAGCTGACCGAGGTAACACCAACATCAAATTGGCTCAAGCTGTGACCCCGGCTATAACTCAGCTGTGACTCAAGCTGTGACCCCAGCTATAACTCAGCTGTGACTCCAGCTGTGACCCCAGCTATAAGTCACCTGTAACTCAGCTGTGACTCCAGCTGTGACCCCAGCTATAACTCAGCTGTGACTCCAGCTGTGACCCCCGCTATAACTCAGCTGTGACTCCAGCTGTGACCCCCGCTATAACTCAGCTGTGACTCCAGCTGTGATCCCAGCTATAACTCAGCTGTGACTCCAGCTGTGACCCCCGCTATAA
>JAUMHL010000005.1:190779-207473 GCA_032362345.1 Sandelia bainsii
ATGCCTCTTTCTCCCATATGCTCTTCCAGTATTGCTCAGTCTCCAGCCTTGGTGGGTCCATTCTCATACTATTACCCCGCCACTGAGAGTACACCTTGGATGGTTTGGTGGAGAAGGTCCGGTTTATTCTCCTGGCTTCTATATTTCTGGTGTACCTCTTCAGACGTAGTAGGGATTGTCCAGGTGTCCAGCTTAGCCATGATATATATATATATATATATATATATATATGTATCATGGCTATATATTTCCAACTACACGGTGCAAACTTGTCACCGTTTGTCACAGTTTTCAGAGTTTTTGTCATTGTGTAAATCTGCAAAAAGGTTTTTATATGTAAAGATTTTGGAGGTTTATTCATCATTTTAGTACCTTTTAGAAGTTGGACAATAAACATAAAGAGGACTGAAAAGACTCCTTGTTCATGTTGGAGAAGCAGATGTGCCTCTAATTTTTTTAAATTTACAAACACCAGTTCCACAAAATATATAAATGTGGGCATCTTGTCCTCATTTTAGCAACTTATTCTTTTAACACTTTGCTTTGTCTTTGTGTCGTCTTGAACATTTTTTATATTTAGAGAAAATTGATTTTGCCTTTTGCTTTTATTGATTTATTATGACATGAAAATCCTTGTTTAAATCGTATTATTTAAAGAAATTAAGTTCATTAAAATACATTATTTACTAGAAAATCAAGTTACAGATGAATTTAAGTTGTCACTTTTGATGCCATCTCACATTATTTGCTTTTACTGCATATTTATTGTCAGTCAGTATTAAATTTTAAGTCAGTTTTTTGCCTGAAGTCCCTGAGGGTGAATAGTTTTTGTCTCAGACTATACTACTATGTTGAATCATAAACCACACAACGGTTTGCTCTTGAATCGAGTTCTCTCAAATGAGAATGTTAGGTGTGTGTGCGTGTGTGCGTGTGGTCACAAACAACACGACTCATTGATAGAAAAACTGCCTGAGCACTGACAGAGCAGCAGAGAGGCTCTGGACATGTAAGAGAAGTGGTACTGTGAATCAGTTGTCAGTGTGTCACACCCTTCACAACTCCTTTCTCTTTCCTTCTTTCTCCGCCTCCATCATGTCTTCCCTTCTTCTTCCTTTCCAGTGGTGTTGGTCGTAACTGGGGCTGGGCATCGGCAGGCAGTAGCATCCTGGCTGAGTTTGGGACCCTCCACATGGAGTTTGTTCACCTCACCTACCTTACAGGGAACCCCGCCTACTACCAGAAGGTAGCACAGTGAAGTCCTATTTATTTTTTCTGATGACAGTGATTAAATTCTATTTAGATTAAAAAAAAATTGATAAAAACATTTGTCTGTTTTTTTGTCTCAGGTGATGCACATCCGAAAGCTGTTAGCCAAAATGGACAGACCCAACGGGCTTTACCCAAACTACTTGAACCCCCGCACAGGCCGCTGGGGCCAACGTAAGTACACCTTTTAGTTAAGATATCACAGAGGAGGAAACAGAAGGGTTTTCATTAGAAAGTATGGTATCAAATCACTGCTTTACATTGCAGTGTTAATTCAAGTGTTGGGTTTTGTGCTTTAACTTGTTGTGCATTTACTGCTCTATAAGTGAATAAAAACGTAGCTTGAATTCAACAATAGTATACAAATTCACTTATGTGAAGAAAATATTTAAGGCATCATGATAATATATTTATGTTTTCCAAATTTAATGTAGGAAAATGTGTTAATTCCCAGATCACTGACTCAAAACCTGCCAGTTAGAAGTGTTGAAATGTTCCTGCAAGCTTCAAATGATCATGTACTCAGTACTAAGTGCTACGAAGAGAAACAGGAGGAATTAACACTAAGTGAAGAACTGAGGAGAAGTGCTGTAGAATAGATCTTCTTTAATGAGAACAAATTGAAGCGAGTAGAAGAAGATGGAAGAGGGGGAACATTGTATCCCCAGTACATTGATTACACTTTGGCGGTCTGCCCGGGGAAATTAACAGCTCTCTCAGTGAAGTTAGATGTGCCATGACACACTATTCTTAACTCTGAAATCTGTCATTTCTGGTTAAAGTAATTTTCAACTAATATATAATTAAAACTGGTGAGACGCCACGTTGTTGTTAGATACACCTAGAGTAATTTAATCTCATCCAGCTTGACGTATGGTGATGGACAAACAAGCAGAATAATTGTCACGTTGAAAGTGCCAACTTTAATTGAGGAGAAGCAGACATATAAACATGCAAAAACAGTCAAATTATTATTTTTTAGACTTTTTGCTCACCTTAAAGTCCACCACAAGATAATACTCACTCTGTTCCTACGGTGCTGTTTGTACATTTTCAAAGAGTTTATGGTAGCTATAATTGTTTCTCCAGTCCAAACTGTCAGTGAAAATATCTGTAGCATGCTTTGCATCAGTGATGAGGCCAAAAGCAGCAGTTCTGTGCTCTGTAGTCTGATTTAGATAAATCAAGTGGATTCCCTCCATAGTTACAGCAATTCATTTACAGTAGTCAACAACAGGATAATCATCAAATTCTTGGTGGTTGATTAATTATTTAGGTGATTTTGAATACTCATAATAAACAACTCATGTGTATGCCTGATAGGAGATCTCAATTATTATGTTTAGCTCAAAGAAAACTGCAGATGCTGCACACAGAGCATGCTGACACACACACACACACACACACACACACACAGCATACGGTTGTAACATTATGAGCAGCACACAGTTCATGTCAATTGCTCTCACTTTGTTAGCCTAAACGAGCTAACGTTAGCCTTTGTGGTCACAGGTGGAGCTGCGTCGCATTTCACAAACACTAAAAGTAACATTTCAAGACGGGAACATGTTATCAATATAAATTTAACCACAGAAACTTACTCACTCATTTTGAATTCTTTACACAGATCTAGATTTCTGCTTAGCTAAGTTTGAGATGCTTTTAGAGTGTTTTCATGTCCCCTTATGGTATCGCCTCAGTTTGCTTGAAACCTTGAAGGAGGTGACACCAAAACAACTACCAGTTACCATCCACGAGTTTTTCCTAATGGAAAACATGAAAAAAAATGAATTAGAGTAGAGTTGGCATCTCTTACTTTGTAATTGTGTTAAGATGAAGATGGACAAGTGTAACAATTAGAGTTAGATGCTTTCCTGACTTTGCTGACTTGGACCTAACTTGCGTCGAGCTGTCAGTCCTCTGAGTCAGACTCATTCAGAATATTTTATAATGTCTTTCATGGATGCACTCTGAATGTGAGGACTTTTCTCGCTGTCATCACTTAGGAGTATTTCGAGTCATCCAAGCATTCCCAAGAGAATATTAAAGATTCCTTGTTGTTTATTTTTCAGCATCTCTGTAGGGAGAGTTTTGAACCTGAGAAGGTATTTAACAGAAACTCAGATGCTGGATGACGGATACGTAGAGGGTCGGGGTTTGTTATCTTAGCATTCCAACTGAATATTAAAACATTGTGGAAGTGTTTTTCTAACTGATTGCTGTAATTTTTGCCCCGTCGATCAGATAAAACTATCTGCTCAGAGTTTTCTCTTTAGTTTTGTGAAAGGAAATGAAAAGATGGAATCTGTTCAAAATTTAATACATTTTATTTTTTTACTTGTTCGGCGAGGTGAGTTGCTGCGGTTAGAGAGTGCCATATTAAGTCTATTCAATTTCACAACTCCCCCAGATAAATTAGAAACAGACAATATGCATACACAGACAATGCAGAGGATCCAAAGCAGCAGACGGTACCAGTCTTAAAACAAAAAAAAGACCTTTAATAACTCCTGTGGGTACAGCAAGATGAAATCTCTCTTTTATTTGTTGTACTTGTTGACAAAACAAATGTCGAGCACTCATGGATGAATGGACAAATGGAGAGGTTTATTAATGGATGGATAGGTGACTTGACAGTCAGACTGATGCACTTGTAAGTGCGCAGACTGGGGGCCAAAAGCAGGCAAAAATAAATGGATGGAAAATGGAGGGGGGCAGACTGACTGTTGGATGAATAAGTGCATTAACAGATGGATAGTTAGCTGGCGAGCTGCATGACCGGGCAGGTGCTGACAGATGTTTTAAGTTTGTTTCTGTGTGAGTCAGTGAGTTACTTTCTGTACACACGCACGTCTTACATATCTGTTGATCTACAGTACTTGTGTGTTACTTATTTGTATATATGTGTGTTGTGGTTTTAAACACAGAAACATAAATTAGCTGCCTTAAGATAAGATAAGAGATAAGATAAACCTTTATTAGTCCCACAAGTGGGAAATTTGCATTGTTACGGCAGTACAAGGGTAAGAGCAGCAGAGAGTTAAAGTACACAAAGAATATAATATATGAAAAAGAAACAGGAAAAATATTGCACAGAAACATATTTCACAAAGGTGGACTGTTGCACACAGAATATTGCACGTGAGAGGATTTCACTTGTCAGTCTATGGTGTTTGAATGTGTGTGTATGTTTGTGTGTTTGTGTGTGGTCAGCTGCAAGATGTTGGTTGTACAGTCTGACAGCAGCTGGAAGGAAAGACCTTCTGAATCTCTCCTTCCTTTTATGTCTTTCAGTTGCAGCTGTTCACATTTAACAAGAAAGAAGACGTCGGGAAGTTTGTCCTCGATCACATTCAATGTGTGAGTGAAACCACCAAACCTGCTGCTCTTCACTTTTCTCATGGTTATCTATGACACGTTTCTTCTTTCCAAAACAAGAAATAGTTCAAAGGTTTTGGCCCAGACTATAAACAAAAAGAAAATCTCACACATGTGGAGCTGAGTCTCACTTATTTCAGAATTTGTTATTATAAGGAAACACTAAATTTCCAGCTATATTTATCTATGAAACCAGATGAAACAAATCAATTAGTCAAACTTCAAGATTGTTTAAAAGACATAAATGCCTGGATGTCCTGTAATTTTCTACTCCTTAATTCAGACAAGACAGAGGTTATTATATTTCAGATATAATAATAATTGCTACCCTAGATGATATAGTATTATATGTAGTAACTAATTAGAAAAAAATTCATCAGCTGCAGAATTAGAAAAAAAACAAAAAACAAATTAGTTTTATAAATTTGTGTTACAGTTTAAAGAGGAGGGGAGTCATGGAGTCATCCTGTTCCTGTACAGCCTCATCTGCTCCCGGACAGTCGACAGGTAACAAGACTGAAACTCTGAAAGTGATGTTAGCGCCACCTGCAGGCTTCACCCTGACCTGCATAACTTCTATCATGTTTACGATGTGCTTACACTCAGCAGATAAATGGACATCTAACAACTGACTTTATAACACAACAGGCAAACGTTCCTATAGTTCACTGACATCAGGTTCGGATCGGTTCTTTGGCTCCGAGACGTGGCCCTGACCCGAACCCTCGGCACGTCACAGCTTAACAAGCAACATTTAGAAAAAAAACAAATACAGAAACATGACCACAAATGTTGATCAGGCCAATAGATGATTCAAACAATCAGGAAACTCACATTTTAGCTCATTTTCACCAGTCGACGTCATTATGTTAATGAGTCACCGTAGCAACATCAAGCTGTGTCCGTTTCCATGGAGACACTAAAGTGATAGACCCTCACATACACATCTGTTGTTGTCTACCATTTACAGCAGGTTTGTGTGTTTCTCATCTCTCTGAGCCACTGTACTGAACAGATCCACATGCTGGACTTTCTGCCCCCGATGTAGTTTTCTGCTTATGTCCAAAAACTGGATTTAAGCACCTGGAATAACTACGAGCTGTCGTGGTTGTTTACAAAACGGTGTATGTCACTACTCTGTGGAACCAGTGAAGTGAACAGTATCATTCCACATTCCTGACACACACACAGACACACAGACCGTATGGGTCTTTGGACCACCTGTATATCTGTGTGGTGAACGGCTGAGTGTCTTCAAGCAGAGGAACGAGCTGTCTGGTTTTCTGGACCTGCTCTGTATGTAGTCTCACTCCAGAACCTGCTTCTCCTCTTCCTCACAGGCTGAAGGAGGATCTGGACTCTACAACCCCTCACCTGCTGTACCTCAGTCTGGGGAACTTTGTCTGTCGCCAGGTAAGGAGCTCACCTGTCTTTGTGTTTCTACCTGTGTCATATACTAACACTACCTGCCATCATCTAGTAAAGAGGAAGGTTCTATCACTGAGAACCTCAGTAAAAAAGACTAAATGGAACCATGTTTGCAGTCCTGGTCCACATCACTAACTCCTGTTGTGTCACCACATTTCTGCACTGATGACCTGAAAGGTGGAGAACCCTGACTGACACAGAACCAGGACTTCTAACCTGCAGGTTTAAGGATCTTTGCTGCTGCTGTGCAGACTAAGCTGGAAGTGGAGCAGTGTCTCTGAACCTTAGCATTAGCTTTCATTCAGTCACAACTTTTAACATGACCACGAACATCTGCACAAATGTTCATCATTTATCTAAATATTTGCATCCATCCTGGCTCCATGTGCTTTTTAGCATCTTCACATTGGAAAGTCGCGCCAACGTCAGTCTTCTCTAACACCTCAGTGACCTTTCAAGTTGTCTATGCAGTAACGTTGTGATGAGCAGGAGGTAAAGGTCTGAGCCAGTGGACAGGAGGAGGGCGCTCTGACTAAGGGGGAGACGCTGGACACAGAAACGTATGAGACCGTCAGAAAGACGAGAGGTCATAGGGAGTACCAGCAGCTGGTCCGGGAGCTTTGACCTGGATGATGGTCACTTCAGGAAGAGTCGGAATTAAAACCTGGTTCTCCAGTGCAAGTGGTTTTGGATTTGTGGTCCCTGGTTTACAGGTTCCTGAAGGTTCTCATGTCTCTGCAGGCTTTGCTGAACCTGCTCCTGACAGGCAGAGCCACTCCTCACGTCTTTAACGATACTGTGCACCTGGAGGAGGATGGTCCACCTGTGGATCGCCCCCTGCGCGGGGTCCTGTCTCGCAGCGACGTGGGATATCTGCACTGGAGCCGAGAGCAGATGGAGAGAGACGCACTGCCACAGGTGGGTTCCTTTAGATCTTCCTAGTACGGTTCCTGCTGAGGTGTGTCACAGGTTAACGGAGTAATAGTTGCTGTCGTAGTGTCTGATTTCACTCACCGATGCCACCACTGAAACACGACACGTCTCTATGTATCATGTTTTAATTACACGCCCACAGACAACTGTGGTTACATCAGGGTTTCCTCCAGGTAAAGACTTTGTCATGAGCAGGTCAGGTGACTCAGTAAATGTGTGTGAACTGGTTTCACCTGGAGTATTAGTGGTTTATGTTATGAAGTGTTATCGTGGTGCAGAGCAGCGGCACTGACGGAAATGCACCTGGTTTCTCGCGCTGCATCTTTGCTTGTGTGCAGTGTGTGTGAGCTTTCCTTCCCCTGCTGCCCATGTTCATCTCAGCACTGTGTCTGCAGGTGGGCAGCATGCTGAAGACCCCCAGGTTTCCGGTCTGGGTCTGCTGTATAAACGGCAGCTACTCAGTTCTGTTCAGCATGAACCGCTCGCTGCTGTCCGACTGGAAGATGGAACATCTGTTCCACCTGTACTACTACAACGGGCAGAGCTCACAGAGAACCACGACCAGACTGACCGTCGGTGAGGACCACAGTCTTACTCTCTCTGTTCAGGATCCTGTTCATGTCTGATCCACTATCTGTTTGTTCTCTGCTCATTGTACAGATACACACTCCCACCACTGGCAGGCATCGTGCAGAGACTCCAATGGAGATCCAGAGAAGAGGTTCCCTTCACTGGAAATGACCATCAGGACCAAGTGGGATGGAGCCATTATCGACTGGAACGACAAGTCACCTTTCTACTGAACGTCTGAGTTTCAGTTTCAGGACAAAGTGTGGACTGAGCTGCAAACTGGATTCAGACTGGCTGGTCTCATCTGTCCACAGAATGAAGAACTCTACAGACTGTTCTCTGGTTTTTTTACAGACATTGATGTGGTCTTTTCTGTGGTTGTTTCTGAAATTTACCAGTGTTGATAAACTCTGTATTATGTATGTCATCCTTTTTCAACTTCACTGGTTACCGGTTCAATCCCGTATTAAATATAAACTTCTCCTCCTCACTTTTAAAGCCTTTCATAACGTAGGTCCCTTGTACCTCAGTGAGCTTCTTACTCCTTACACCCTGCCTCGTTCTCTAAGGTCCTCGAACAACAATCTGCTCTTTGTCCCACGCACTAAACCCACTGTGGGAGGCAGGTCTTTCAGTGCCATGGCCCCTAAACTCTGGGACGCTCTTCCTCAGAGACTGTCCATCTTTCATAGCTTTCAAATCTGAATTAAAAACTTTTCTTTTCTTACTTCTTTCCCTGTTTAATAGTTTTTTGTTTGTTTTTTCTGTGTGTATGTAAAGCGGCCTTGAGTTTGTATAAGGCACTATATAAATGCAAATTATTATTATTATTATTATTATTTTATTCACTGTGGTGAAGTCTTCTGTTGATCGTGGACTCAGATACTCTGACCTCCTGAAGACTGTTCTGGATCTGACCGGCTGTTGTAAAGAGGTTTTTCTTCACCAGGGAGAGAATTCTCCTGTCGTCCACCACACTTGTTTTCTGATGTTGCTGTGTTCAGCAGTTTGTTTCCCTCTTTTTAAGAAGGAAACAAACTGTTAATTTGACCACAGCTCATGTTTCTTCTCTCTGATAGATTAGCTCTTTGGACTCCACACCCCCAATAAAATTGAGGATTATGAATAAAAGTGTTGTAATTTATACACGGTTCATTTAGTATTTACAACCAAACCCTTACATTAAAGTTGGAACTAAAATCATCTTAGTTCAAATCCACTGTTGTCGTAGTGAAAAATGATTGTGTCACTGTGCCAACACTTATGGCCCCAACGTTTATGGTCATGTGACGTTGGGTCCTGGATTTGTAACAGTAAAACCAGCTCCTGTGCACAGAACCAGATCAGCAGTTTCTGAGGCATCAGATGGACCTCCCTCCACTCGCCACATGCAGCACTGATACACGACCCGACACCAAAGAGAATCTGACTGAGATCATATACCGTTTCCTTCAACTCTTAAATAATCAGTATTTCAGCATTATGTATTTCCGCATGAACATCTTTTCAAACAGTGTCCTGATTCAGCAGCTGATGGTTTCATTAGTCACTATTTCAGTTTGGGGACAGGACCGGGACACACGGATGCTGATGCCAGAATCCAGTATCAGGTCTGATCCAAGTCCAGCACGTTGACGTCTGCTGCCTGGGGCGACAGAAGGAGGTTGGAGATATTTTCAGACAAGTGACGACAACTAAAGTCAGCTGTGCTCTGCAGGGATGATGAGGACGATGTGCAACGAAATCCTCCAGTAATGGACAGAGTACTCACCGTACACACAGTGCTCACAGTACAGCAGCTGAGCCGATATGACGCTGTTCGGCAGCTGACCTGAAGCTGAGACTGAGGGAGGTCGTGCAGCAGTCGGGTCAAACTCCTAAAGTACCACTGTATTACAGTGTGTGTAGTACTGACATTCAGTCAGTTAAATGTTACTATTTGGGTACAAATACTGGGTAAGTACTTGTATGTGCAAGTACTCAGATCTAAGTACTCCTACTTGTACTAGTGTGGAAAAAAGAGGCATCACTGCATCCCCAGGTTCTCATCAGGTGCAGAGCTTCCTGTTACCAGTGATCCTGTGCTGTAGAACCTGGGGCCAGATTTTGATAAAACTGGACTCTGGACTCACAATAAGGACACAGATTGCACCTCAGAGTGTTTTCCACATTTTATTTGTGTGTATAACAAAACTAATAACAATCAGCACACCCTGACTCACAGTGAACCAGTCACCCAGTTGGGAATCCAGTGTCACCTACTGGTGCACAAAACCACCACAGTCAGGTTCTCAGATCCTGAGTGATAACAACCTCTGACCTCAGTCTGTGGTTCCAAACCTGAGGACCAAGGACCAGCAGGGGTCATGATGAAGCTCCTGGTGTCCTCAACAGAACCATTTTACCGTCTCTACTGTCTCAGTCCAGGTCCTGTTTCAGTCTGCGATGGATTCCCACCCCCCTTTGGCTGGGTCAGCTGTGAGGGGTTAAATCATCCCGCTCCACTGCAGCGAAGTGTACGTCACTGCTCCATCCGTCCCTGGCGAGCACAGCAGAACGGTCTTCTTCACGTTGGATCCCAGACGAGCCACGGCGAGGACATCAAGCAGACAGACGGACTCGTCCAGAGACAGACAGACGGCAATGAAGTGAGCGTGGAACCGCAGTGGGTCACCTGGGGGAGGACACGACAGTCAGAGAAGCTTCAGATTTAATTACTGAGTTCTGACCTGGAAACTGACCTGGGTACACCAGGAAGTCTCCTCCAAACTTCCCTGCTGATGTCACGTAGAAGCCCTGCCCCCTCAGGTCTCTGAACACCTGGTACCTGACGTCATGAAGTGGCTCGTCCTGCGCTCCGATTGGCCAGTCAGCCTGTAGGAAGGCCCGGGCCTCAGGGCAGTAGGTTAGCCCCGCCCGGGCCGTGCTCAGCTGCACGGCCAGAGCCGACCGAGGGAAGGTAAAACTTTGGTCCAGAGCCTCCAGGCGGCCCCGCAGGGCCTCATCAGACTCTGTACCTGAGGGAACCAGAACCAGGACTATGGCATCAGACCACAGCTACAGACTCAAGTGAAATATCGTCATGGTAACAGTCTCACCTGATGAGGTCATGGCTCGGAGCAGCGCTGACTTCCTGTCCTCCAGAGCGAGGACACTCTGCTCCTCATAACTCCTCCTCTGCTCCTCCTCATGCTGCTCCACCCACCGATGGAGCTCCGCCCCTCCTCCATCCTGCCAACACCGACAGCAAATCAAACACACCCTCCTCCACCTTGCTGACAACAGTTAAGCTGGTCTTGATTACCAACCTGGTTAGCAGCTGGTAAAGCAGCAGCAGCGCGGCGCTCACTCAGCAGTCTCTCCTCCTCCGGCAGCAGCAGCAGGGGTCGGCCCAGACGTCCGTTCTGTCGAGGGGTCCGGGGCAGAGAACCCAATAGAGCCCCCACCAGACACTGAGATCGGACTGTCCTCAGGTCCTGAGCCCTCCACAACAGGGGGGCCGAGTCACACAGACTGATACCTACTGTAGGAAACGAGTCCTGGTCACAAGATGGAGGCTCCTCTCTGCTGGAAGACTGTTCCATCACCAGAACCAGAACCAGAACCTCTGGAAGAAAGAAACCAGTCAGTGATAGTGATCAGTTGTGGATCACTGAGGCTGGAAACCAGTATATAACCAGTAAAGTAATGTTAGTGTTTAGTGTAATTGTTTACGTCTGTACAACAAGACAGACACACACACAGACACAATCACACACAGTCTCTCTCTCTCTCTCACTCACACAGTCAGTCTCTCTCTCTCTCTCTCTCTCACACACACACACACACACACACACAGTCAGTCTCTCTCTCTCTCACTCACACACACACACACACACAGTCAGTCTCTCTCTCTCTCACTCACACACACACACACACACACACAGTCAGTCTCTCTCTCACTCACACACACACAGTCAGTCTCTCTCTCTCTCACTCACACACACACAGTCAGTCTCTCTCTCTCTCACTCACTCACACACACACACACACACACAGTCAGTCTCTCTCTCTCTCACTCACACAAAGTCAGTCTCTCTCTCTCTCTCTCACACACACAGTCAGTCTCTCTCTCACTCACACACACACACACAGTCAGTCTCTCTCTCTCTCACTCACACACACACAGTCAGTCTCTCTCTCTCTCTCTCACTCACACACACACAGTCAGTCTCTCTCTCTCTCACTCACACACAGAGCTGAGAGATTCACTGAGTCTGCGCCTGCGCAGTAACTATTATTTACCATCGTACAGAAAACAACAGATTAAATCAGACAAACAGTTTCAGGTTAATTAAAATTAACAGATCTTATATCAGCCAGTCAGTAACTAACCTGAGCTCATCAGTTCATCAGTTTAACCAGTTAGTAATGTTTGGATGTTAGCTTACCGTGCTCTGACTCCACGTGTTTCCGGTCACGCTGCTCTACGTCCTGTCGTAAACCGCTCGTTCATTTCATTCATTAAACTTCGACTAAAACTATAAACTACAGAAAAACGGGAACAAACCGAACGACGATGAACAAAGAGAAACTTCACAGAAACAAACAGAAACCACCGCGCGGCGGGAAGCGATGATCTCTACACCGGCATGTCACGGCGGCGAGGCCGCACGGAACAGGCTGAGAGACTGACACCGCCCCGCTCAGGCTCACCGCCAGAGACATAATTAACTAATGTGAGCGCAGAGAGCCTTGATTGACAGCGGAATCAGCCAATAGGCTCGTTTGAGATGAACTGCGCCTGGAGAAGAGACGAGAGCAGGCGGCCGCAGCAGGGGGCGTGGCTGAAAGTCCGCTATGAAGTCGGGCAGTTTCTAACTCTTCTAGCAGCATTCAAGCTCCCGTTTGTACTGTGTGTCGCAAATCCTCACATCCTGTGAGATCGGATGCAGATTAAATACAATTTTATTTTGTTCTCAGTTTCCAGTAACGGTTGTTTGTTGTTAAAAAACTCCACAGAAGATAGAATAGAGTTTATTTGCCATTTGCAAAGGTGCAATTAAGTACAAGCACATTGGAATTCTTGTGCGTACATCTGGGTCGCAATATAATAGGAAGACAGTAGGAAAACACACAAAAGTAATAAAAAGTAAATAAAAAAAGAAGTAAACATAGTAGCATAATAAATAAGCTGTATAGAAAATCTGTACAAGTAATTTCGCAATACATAGTATAGATATGTGTGTTAAATATTGTACCACTTATTCCCTGAGACATTGGATATTACATTTGCACCTCTTGTGTAGAATTATTTTGCCTATATGATTATGTTATGCACACTTAGTGTGTAAAAGGAAGAAAGATTGCACCTAGTAGGTTTGTGATATGTCAGTTCTATTGCACATACTAGTTAGTGTAAATGGTGTGTTAATGGTTTAACCTCCATATGACTCAATTATTTCACATGAAATGCAGTAAAATTATAATGAAAAGCTGTCATCACGTCAGTTTGCTGATTAAACTATAAATACAACTTTAATCAGTAAATAGAAACACAAGACAGACATTTGATTTTTAATTTTATTTAATCAGCAAACTGACGTGATGACAGCGTTCCATCACAATTTTAACTCGTTTCATGTGAAATAAATCAGTCATATGGATGTTAAACCATAAACACACCATCTTCTGTGGAGCATTTTAACAACAAACAACCGTTACTGGTACCTGAGAAATAAAATTGTATTTTATCTGCATCCGGCCTCACAGGATGTGAGGATTTGTAACATCCAGTACAAACTCCAGCTTGAATGTTGCTAGAAACTGTCCGACTTCATAGTGACTTTCAGCCACTCCCCCTGCTGCGGCCGCCTGCTCTCGTCTCCTTTCCAGGCGCAGTTCATCTCAAACGAGCCTATTGTTTCAATAAAAGTCATAAAAAAACCACCTTGATCATGTGACCTGATGACACCTGAACACACCATCTGTTGAAGATCATCACATGTCGTTGAAAGGAGGAAGGAAATGCAGGTGAACATTGAGTTGTGTTAAATTTTTAGCATTAACATTTAATCACTTCATTTAAAAAACGCTCTGATCACAGAAATAAAACTGGTCGTGTCTAACAGAAAATCTTTTACATCTTTCATACTTATTAATCCATTTGGGGAAATTCTTGTGGACATGCTGCCTCCTTAAGTCACCAAGAGTTCAGGGTTCAATATCTTGTCCAGGGAGTCAGGAGGATCGGGAAGTGAACTACTGCCAAACCAATGTGTCATAAAAAGAGCATCAGGCCTGTAGAAGCTTGTGTGTTATGTCTGTTCACATCAAGTGAACTTATAAACTCACGTTTTCATTAGACACAGTTTCAGATCAAACTTGCAGCAGCTCAGTTTTATGTTTCACAGACCTGAACTCACAGCTCATAAACCTGAACTCTCACTTTAATCCAGACTCAGACTGACATCACCTGTCGTGTCAGGTGTGAGCACAGTAGCAGCATTTACCAGCTGGTCAGGTTAACATGTTTGAAACGTCACAGACATGATGTATGACAAGCAGAAGCTTGACACCTGTTGGTCACTGTGAACACAGGTAAAATAAATTAGTTCTGTTCTCACTCTGAATCTGAAACTGATGGTAAATGATCTTAAACACACTAAGACTCGATTACAAACTGTTTATTCAACTTTAATATGAACTGAAATAACTTGATGTGTCTGAGGTGCAGCGGAGGCTTTTATTCTGAAAGGAACACCGTTAGAGGCTTCAGCAGCTGTACAGATGTTGCACAGCAACAGGTTCAATACACTGTTTTCTGTTTAATATCACACAAACCTGTTGTTCCCACTGGCTTTAAGAACAAACTGTAACTGTCATTTATTTGTTTTATTGAACACACACCCTCCTACATGTCCCAGAATTCCTCTGCCCCCTGTCCCTCTCCTCACCTGTCCTTAGGGGGCGGGGTTTATCAGGTGTGTGTCAGCTGAAGCAAACTGAGGAAAGCTAAAATATTCCAGCAGCAGAAACAGACGCAGCGCACACACTGCCCCTCCCCCTGTGTTTCTTGTGAGAAACTGATGCATTATGGGATTTGTAGGCATGTCCTGGAGCTTGTGTAGCACCCCCCCTACTCTCTGATCTGCAGCTCCTGCAGCTCCTGCAGCAGCTGATCTTCCTTCCGGATCTTCTCCAGCTGCAGGAAACAAAGAGTCTGGGTCAGTCCAGCAGTATCTGATCAGGTTTAGTTTATCAGTAATCAATAAACCGGTGACATAATGTAATAGTCACTGCAATGTAATATGTAATAGTCAACTGTTTCTGTTCCTGTGGGTCTGACATGCTACATGTTTCCTGTAAAACCAACTAAAACAGGCTGCGTTCTGATTGGGCCTTATTATTCTCAGCTCGTTTCTAGCTATTTTTTGGTCTCCATTTCTGATTCTGATTAATTCTTTTTTTAGTTTATTTTATGGCATTTTTAGGATTTATTAGACAGTGGAGAGGCAGAGAGGAAACAGGACGGGAGAGAGGGGGGGTGTGATGTGTAAGAGACACCCCCAAGTGGACTCAAACCAGGGACATGTAATGTGCACAAACCATTAGGCCACCAGTGCACTCCTACATGATCCACACTGCACATGAATCAGAATCACTGCAGACCATCATTAGGAGACACAGACTGAAATCTCAGCTACAGAAACTGCAACAGTGCGAACGGTTGGTCAGTTCTGGATGACCTGGGCCGATCAGTTCTGGCCTTTAATGTTAGTTACTGAAATAAAACCTACAGCAGCTCACCTGGTCCTTCTGCAGGACTTTTCCAGACGCCTGCTGCTCCTTTAGATCCTCGATAGCTTTGAGCTTCTGAAACACACAAACATGTCACTGAGACTCTGACCCCCCACACACACCAGCACTGACCCATATCTGTTCGTCAGTTAGTTTTCACCTTCTTTAAATTCTTGATCTTCTTGTCTGTGTCCGGGTTGCCATCGCTCGGCTCTGATTGGCTGTTGGTGATGGGGACCGGGTCAGATGGAAGCTCAGGTTCAGGCTCAGGTTCAGATTTTGACTCCTGCAGAAACAAAAGAGTGAGTCGTCCCGTTATTAACATCACAACTTAAACCTCACTAAAATATGAACTTTAAACAACATCTCGAGCTCCTGAGCCGGAACTAAATCAACATTTTACAACATGGCTGTCTACATCACGTCTACAACAAGTTTACATAGCGTCTACAACACGTTTATATCACGTCTACAACAAGTTTACATCATATCGACAACACGTTTACATCACGTCTACAAGAAGTTTACATTGCGTCTACAACACGTTTATATCACGTCTACAAGAAGTTTACATCGCGTCTACGACATGTTTACATCGCGTCTACAACACGTTTACATCACGTCTACAACACGTTTACATCACATCTACAACACGTTTACATCACGTCTAAATCTTGTCTACAACACGTTTACGACATGTTTACATCACGTCTACGACACATTTACATGTTTACATCACATCTACAAATTTACATCACATCTACGACGCGTCTACAACACATCTACGACACGTCTACATCAAGTCTACGACACGTTTACAACACGTTTACATCTTGTCTACAACACGTTTACATCTTGTCTACAACACATCTACAACACGTTTACATCTTGTCTACAACACATTTACAACAACATCTACAACACGTTTACATCACGTCTACAACACGTTTTCAACAGATCTACAACACGTTTACATCTTGTCTACAACACGTTTACATCTTGTCTACAGCACATTTACATCACATCTATGGCACGTTTATGACACGTTTACATCACATCTACAACATGTCTACGACGCGTTTACATCAAGTCAGTTCACCTGTTTAGCAGCTTTCTTTGCTTCTCGTTTCTTCCGTTTCTTCAGGGCTGATTTAGACAAACTCTCAACAGAAACACCAGGACGCATGTTCTGAGGAGGCTCGTCCTCATGCTGACAGAGAGACAGAGACATGAGGGACAGACAGGTGAGCAGTATATAGAATATACAGTTCTGGAAAAAATTAAGAGACCACGGCAAAATTATCAGTTTCTCTGATTTTGCTATTTAAAGGTATATG
>JAUMHL010000005.1:207573-220714 GCA_032362345.1 Sandelia bainsii
ATTCATTTTTACACAACACATTACTAATGTTTTAACTTAGGAAGTGTTCAGAAATCAATATTTGGTGGAATAACCGTGATTTGCAATCACAGCTTTCATGCAGTGGTCTCTTAATTTTTTCCAGAGCTGTATATATAGAATATACAGAAATAACAGACATATAAAGTGATTGAATCTGCTCTTAATGATCATTTTAGCTCTATTTTAATTTAACTTTGTCTCTTTTCTTTAGAATAAATCCTCCTGATGTTCTCAAACTGGCCTTACTGTCCACTCACAACTATACACTGAGCACATCACCAAGTACAGGGACGCCCTCAATGCTGCTCGCTCTAGCTATAACACCTCCATTATAAATGGTGCTAAATCCAGGCCAAAAGCACTTTTCAGAACAGTTAACAATCTTCTCACGCCTCCCGTACGATCATGCTCCAACACAGCTGAGCAATGTCAGGCCTTCTTACAGTTTTTTCAAGATAAGATTAAAAAAAATCTACTGTAATTTTCCCCCTGCCTCCCAATACTTTTGCCCTGTTGGTTTCCCTACTCCAACTACAAAATTTACCTGTTTTGCACCTGTCAGTTCCCTTTTTGTGTCTGAACTCATCATGAAATCCACTTCATCTTCATGTCAGCTGGACCCCGTCCCCACCCCTCTACTTAAGGCGAGTTCATCGATAATCAGTAATCCAATTGCTACAGTGATAAATACATCTCTCTTGTCTGGCTCTGTCCCTGTTGCCCTCAAGACTGCTGCGGTTACCCCTATACTTAAGAAACCCGACTTAGATCCTACATCCCTGTTTAACTACAGACCCATTTCGACCCTACCTTTCTTAGCTAAAATACTGGAAAGAGTAGTGGCTACTCAACTTCAAAATTTTCTTACAACTAACAACCTCTATGAAACTTTTCAGTCAGGTTTTTGTACTTTGCACAGCACTGAAACTGCCTTATTACGAGTGGTAAATGATCTTCTTCGATCTGCTGATAGTGGTTCCTTGAACATTCTCACTCTCCTAGACCTAAGTTCAGCATTTGACACTGTCAATCAAGACATACTTATCTCTCGTCTTTCCTCTATAGGTATCGCTGATATTGCCTTGCAGTGGCTGAGATCATATCTTTCAGACAGACAACAATTTCTCACACTGGGTCCACACAGATCCCCTACCTCCTCAGTTAAGTGTGGTGTCCCTCAGGGTTCAGTCCTTGGGGCCCTTCTCTTCTTAATCTACATCCTACCACTTGGCCAAATTATTCGTTCTCATAGCCTTAATTTTCACTGTTACGCAGATGATATTCAGTTATATTTCAGTATAAATTCATTCATCCATTCCTGACTAACAGCGATGCCCAAACTCTAGTTCATGCTTTCATTATGTCCGGTATTGACTGCTGCAATTCTCTTTTTGCAGGCCTTCCTGCAAAGTCCTTACAAAGGCTTCAGTATGTTCAAAACTCTGCAGCCAGAGTTCTCACTCATACTAAGCGCTCAGCTCACACAACCCCCATCCTTTTTCAACTTCACTGGTTACCGGCTCAATCCTGTATTAAATATAAACTTCTCCTCCTCACTTTTAAAGCCTTTCATAACCTAGGTCCCTTGTACCTCAGTGAGCTTCTTACTCCTTACACCCCGCCTCGTTCTCTCAGGTCCTCTAACAACAATCTCCTCTTTGTCCCATGCACTAAACTTTCCACCGTGGGAGGCAGGTCTTTCAGTGCCATGGCCCCTAAACTCTGGGACGCTCTTCCTCAGACGCTGTCCATCTTTAATAGCTTTCAAATCTGAATTAAAAACTTTTCTTTTCACTGATCACTTTTTTATTTTTGTTTTATTTTGTGTATGTAAAGTGGCCTTGAGTTTGTATAAGGCACTATATAAATGCAAATTATTATTATTACTATTATTATTAATGTGCCCGGTTCCTCCATCTGTCTTACTATGTTCTCTGTGAACCACACTGATCTCAGGTTCTTTACCAAAGCTGCTAAATCAATAATCCAAAGTTCAGTGAACCCAGTAAACCAGTTCAGCAGTGTTTCCTCACCAGTTTGGAGCTGGGCGTGGTCGGCAGGTGTCTCAGCGCAGGTGGGCGGTAGGCCTGCATGGTCTGGGCCTGCGTAGTCCCCAGCTCGCTGGGTGCTGCCTGGTACTTCACTGCCCGCTCAGGGAAGCTGCCTTCAGGGAACGACTGCCAGCGAACCTCCCACAACTCCGACCCGGCCACCACGTCCCATTTGTGCAGCACGGAGCCAGTGTAGTGCCAGATCTTATATCCGTTACTGACCCGCAGCCGAGGAGAACAGGTGGCCGTGACCACATGCTCGCCATCAGGACACCAAGAGAAATGTGTGGCATCTGGAGCTTGAGGTTTGGACACCTGAGAAGACACACAGGTAATCTTCTACAAATATTCTGTGTAAACATACATATATATTGTGTAAGGTCTTAAACCTTACACTGTAAAGTGCCTTGAGATGACTTATGTTGTGATTTGGCGCTATATGAATAAAGCTGAATTGAATTGAATTAATCAGGAGGTTTTCCCACTACAACCTCAGTGACACTGACTGGATAAGTCTCTAATATAAAATCAGACACAATCAGGACCAATGGTGTTTAGACAATGACAGTTTTCATAATTTTGGCTCCACCACAGTGGATTTAAAATTAAAAAATGAGGCTTTAATTTACATCTGGATCAAACCTGTCTACAGCTGACCAATAGACATCTGTAAACTGGGTTAAGAGTCTCAGACTCAGTCCAAGTCTGCAGGAGAAAATTCAGTTTGTCTCACTTGGCTCATGAAAGTGGACTAGGATGACATGTGGAGTTCCTCAAGGCTCAATCACTGGTCCTCTGTGATTTATTATTCATATTTTTTCATTTAGGCCTGGATGATTAAACTGGTTTCATTCATCATTAAATGTTTACGTTATGAATGTTGAAAATGACCTAAGTGGCTTTACCAGTGGTTTCAGATGGTTCTGCGTGATCATCTATGATTGGTCCCTTCCATCCTCTATTAACCAATTAGATTTCAAGATTCAACAGGTACATTCAGTGTGGCTGCTTGCTCGTTTGAGCTGTAGCTTTGTGTAGGGAGAGTGGATTAAACAAAGTCAGCAATTTGAAATTTTGATGATTAGTTTGGCCTGTACAGAGTTCATAATACAGACCACACCATGTCCTTGGACATGACACCAAATCCCCGTAGTAGCGCTGACACAGGTCTAGCAGCTGTCCAAACAACAATTTCCCCAAGGGGATCAATAAAGTATTCATTATTATTATTATTATTATTATTATTATAAGATAGGACATGCTGAGGTGGTCGTAAAGTGCCCTCTACTGGCTAAAGGGACAAACTGCACAAACAACAAGTGATGTTTATGCTAAACTGTGTTTATTGTTATTAAAATTTTTATACTTTATTGATTCCCTTGGGGAAATTCTTTTGGAGAAGGGTTTGAGGTTCAGTGTCTTGTCCAGGGACACTTTGACATGTGGCCAGGAACCGGGGGAACCAGGAGTCAAACCATCAACCCTGGGGTTTGTAGACCACTGCCCTAATTAAGGATTTCTGATCCTTTAAAATGCTGTTTGGTCTGCAGTGTATCTGTAGTATGTATATAGAGCTGTCATTCAATTAAAAACTTAATTATGTTAGTGTCACTTTTTAATGTTTCATTTCAGAGTGATGATCATTCAACAATACAGACTTTCCAGCAGTCAATCCTTACGTTACTATACATTAACACACTATAGTTAAAAATTATATTGTACTTCTAGCAAAGACCCTGGTTGATATTCTCTCAGGCTGTGATCACAGTATGTTCCCCAGGGCTCTTTCGTTTCTTATTTTAGTTTAATTTCTCTAAAGCCATTTGCAGATGACACACCACCGTTTATTTCAAACTTTCATTCTGATTAAAGTTAAAGTTAACTTCTGTTAACTGTTGATACAGACACGAAATCTGGTTAAAATCTCTTATGTTTGGTGGCTCAACACATTTCTACATGTGGGTATCACAGGGAACAACTCGTCTGTCACTTTACAAACTGATCCATGAACTCAAATGTAAATCAGACTAATTCTGGAGACTCCGGCAAACAAAAAAAAAAAAAGCATTTTTCCCTCCAGAGACTGATGCTGGTTTGAAGTGGGATTCTTGTGCTGCTGTTGGTGATGAGTGTGTTGTTACCACTTAAAAATGTAAAATTTTGATTTAATAAAAATAACGAACTAACTCTAATTAATATGCTGATTTTCACACTTGTTCATAAAGTGTGTTCTTCCTCACCTGTTTATATTTCTTCACATCCCAGACCTCCATCTGACCCCGCAGGTTCCCGAAGCCAGCCAGGACCAGGACGTGGCCCTGAGGACTACACACAGAAAGGACGACACAGTCAGATTAACGTCCAACATCAGGGTTTGAGGTTCTGTCCACTGTCATGATACATAAACTGATTATAGACTGATGAACTGTTTTATCCATTTAAAATAAATCTACAACACAATAAAGTGAAGGGGTGTTAATATTCAGTGAATATGTTGCGGATAGTAGCTGGCACTTTTTGGTATCACCTCCGTCGAGGTTCCCAGCAAGCCGTCAAAGTCAAAAAGCCACAGGTGTGTCCTCACCTGTAGTAGGCAGCGTTTCGTGGTCCAGTTCCAAAGTCAAACACCGGGTCACATTTGAGGTTAAAGATGGTGGCTTTGGCTGGCATGAAGCCGTACACCACACAGAACTCTGCAGAGTTCGGACTCCAGGCCACATCGTAGATCGGACCGTTCTTTGCTGTTTCAACACAGACAGGAAAGAGTTTGTGTGAGAAGAGTCCTCGTGTCTTATGGGCACCTTGGAACATGTTTCACCCACATCTAGAAGATAAATACATTTAAGTCCTCGTGGTAACCCCCCCCCACCCACAGTGCCAGTAAACCCTGATGAAAGTACTCACGCAGCTGAAGCAGGGCGGTCTCTCCGTTAACAGCGAGGTAATGCAGCGTCTGCTCTCCATAATACGAAGCTCCGGTTTTATCGACTTCGGTGCTGGCTGTCACCAGAACAGCCGAGGCTGAGAGACAGAAGTTTAAAGGAAGAGGATCAAATTAGACTCAGTTTCAGGTCTGGACCACGTTTCTTTAAGCTCCTGATCATGTCCCATCTTTAACCTTTCTTGTTCCACTGCATGGTGACTCTGTCGGCCTTGAAGAAGCTCTTGTTGGCGAGCGTGGCACTCACCCCCCCCAGCACCGGATACTGATACAGCCGAACAAACGACGGGGCTCCTTTACTGCCAGGGACGTAGACTGCAACCTGGAGGGGACAAACAGGACACGTGGGACCAGAGTCAGTGTGTAAACCTTCTGCTGTCTGTTGGTTCAGGGTTGTGGTTACTCACCTTGCTGGGCTGACCTCCAGGTGACAACGCAAAGTCTGACACCTTCTGCAGGTGAAGCTTGTTGGCGATGGTGTCTGAGAAGACAAAGTGCTCAGTTGGTTCTAAATGTACTGATTTGATGGGGTTTTTTGTATCGATACTGTAAATAATTCTATTAGTTAAAAACTGCCTGGACCAGGAGCCAACACAGCACTCGGCGGGTTTTCTCTGACACAGACAACATGAAGCTGCGTGTTTCTGACGTGTGGTTTAATCTGGTTTCTCACTGAAGTCGTTGTTCTCAAAGAAGTGCAGCTCATTGTTGACGCTCCTCGCACAGACCTTCTCGTCTTCAGACCAGCTGGGACACCTGCACAGTGTCACACGGTCAGTGTCCAAAATAAAACCAAGTTACAATATTGTCACATTATATTACGGAGGAGTGTTAACATGAGGGCTGCTGCGGTATGAGATTTTCATAATATGATAACAGCATCACGATAATGTAAAAGTCATCAGATTCCATGTGACTGATTTTATTTCACTGGATTATTTTTACTCTGCATTAATGTAAAAACAGGATTTTACTGTTGTAGCTATTGAGATGAGAATTTCATGTTTATTTAAATTATAAATTAATCTGTCGATTATTTTATCAATTAACTGATTGATTGTAAAACTTCTGAACACAGTGAGAGATGATGTCACAAGTTCAATTGGAGTGACAGCATCAATTATTTTATTATCAACATTAAACCTTCACGTTTATTTGTTGTTGATTAGATTTAGAAACTGGACACATCAGTAACGATGTTTCGACCTTGTGTTCATACTTTTCTGTCCTCGAGGACGAGCTCACAATAATCAGACTGGTGACATCAGCCTCAGGCACGAGCAGGTTAGGTAAACATCTAACATCATGCTGTGGACCCACACAGTGCATTTACTGACACTCACCAGGAGTCGACCTTTTTCTGATACAGAGCCTTGATCAGCCGACCGCTCTGTAGGTCCCACAGCTGGAGGTTGGCGTCCCCCTGATTACTGTCCTGACTCTCTGCAGCACAGACACACACACAGGAATCAGCAGCACAAACTGTGGATTCACTGTCGTCAGTTCTTTTTCATGACTCTGTTTACATGCACATCAGGTTTTTGGAGTGTCCTGGGAATGTGGTCTCAGTAACCTGGATATGCTACCTGGAGTACTGTGACAGAAACCAGGATCCTGTGGTCTGTACAAACCTGATCCAGGTTTCTGATCATTCTGTGGGGGACCAGAACTCTGAGGCTCAGAAATGAGCATTTGAACAAGGAGATGAATAAAAACCAGGAAACTAATGTGCACGTAAACACACTCGGTGTCTATCACAGCTGGGTTTTTAATGGAGGATCCACACAGACACATCAGTCCTGTGGTGACACGACATTTTCGCTAATTCACGTTTATCAGTTAAATTAAGTGATGATTAGAAAACTCCGTCTGAGCCGTCGCGTGTTTCTGTCCTGCGGCGTCTCTTACTGGTGTATGGCTGCCAGGTGACCAGGATGTTGTTGAGAGGAGAAAACTCCAGCAGAGTCGTCTTCGGCAGGTCAAAGGTCGACGCCACAGAACCGTCTGAACATTTCACCACAGAGACACTGATGACAGACAGATAACATCCCGGTGTGTTAATCACTCAAGTTTCTGTGTCGTCTTCAGGTGAAACATCTTTACAACAAAATCACCTGTATGAAATTTACCTGTGTCCATTGCACCAGGTGAACAACGTCCCGTCTCTGCTGAAGGTGAAACACCTGCTGAGTCGAGAGTCTCTGACACAAACACACACACAGAACATCATTAGTTTGTCATACTGACGATTGACACAGCAGAGATTCTCTGACACGTTCTGTGCAGAACATTATCACAATAAAAGTCTTAATTATCTTCATCTTCATTTACAGACATTTAACCAGCAAACATTTAATAGCAAAAAAAAACGTATATAAATGTCTAAAATAATCTTTAAATTATTGCTGATTTTCTTCTATATGTTATCTTATTTTCTGCTCTTTATCTATGTCCTCAGAGAAGATGTATTTCAATTCAAAAATCTAAACTGATGAATTTTATCTTGTTGTAAATGTAATTTAATCATAACAAACAGTCTCTTTGTTCTGATGATATTAAACTCTTCACTCAGGAACACTGTCGGCTCCTCAGAACTGATCAGGAACTAACGAACACAGTGTCTGTCACTGTGATCATGCATTACACTCGGGTGTGTTTACCTGTGGAAGGCTGAGTGCGGCTCACACTTGGGAGGACCACACAGCAGATTTGTACCATCTGATCCACGCACTGAAACAAGAAAAGTACTTTTTTATTTTTAAGCGTCTATTTTTGTATAAACACACGTTTTATTATGATCAGACTAAATCCCACATCAGAGAAAACGTGCAGCCAGTGAAACTGTGATCTGTTCATTTCCTAACTGACTGTTTCAGCACTAACTACTACTGTCCGATTTTAAATTGAATTCAGGAAAACTTGCACATGCGTTGTTACTTGGATGTCGTGGCCCAATGTCATAAGGAAACCTGTTCATTTTTAGTTTGAGTGTTATTCCGCGGATGCATTTGTCATAGAACAATTTAATGGAGACATTTCCTGTAGCAACAAGTGTGACTGTTCAATTCGGTATATATATAACGTTTCACAGGACCATCACTGTGTTTGCTTTTAACTGATTCTCTACAGCTCATCGCTTATTCTCTTTGCCCTGAGCGGACAGCGTGATCAGGTTTTATACGATAATTTATCTTACTGGACAACTGAATTTGGATTTTCTTTTTAAACGCCGAATGAATTTGAACACTTTTCTGATCTTAATAAAGGTTGTTACTTTCTTTTCAGTAATATAGACACAGGCCAAAGACAAAATAGCAAAAATGCCTTATTTTACACGGAGTCTGGCCGGCTAGTTATTCCATCTGAAACAACGGAACCCGCGTCGCTGGCATTTCACTGTGTGATGTCAGGTTTTCAACCAGCGGCAGCGACTCGGTCACATGTCGGTGTAAATATTCAAAAATCAGACAACAACAAAGTTTAATGAAAACTGAAATTACCCACCTGCTAACAGCGGGGCCGGCGGCGCCATGTTTATGTGCGGCGGAAGAAGAAGCGTCACCCGGAAATGCGTAAGAGCAAAAAGAGGCGGGACTCTCAGTGCCACATCAGCATACGAAGTATTTCTTTGAACACGTCTTTTGAAATCAACTTTAAATTAAAAATTCTGCCACCGAATTTGACCAAGTGATCACAAACAACACGGACGGTTTTCAATAAAAAATCAAAATGAGTGTTTTTCGAAGTGTTTAAAGTTGAGTTTAGTTTAAAGCTTCGTCAAGATGTCGGAAAACAACTGAAGGCAAAATCACTTCCGTTTTCAAAATCAAATATTTAATTTTGTGAGTCCAAAACAAAAACAAATTGCTATTATTATTATCAGTACATTATCATTAGTAGTAATAGTAGTAGTACTACATCAAAGTAGAATTGAATTTCCAAATTATCTTTAACACTTGAACAGTGGTCACAAACAATGAGGTATAAAAAAAACATAGCAGGTTAAATATTAAACGTTTTCAAAAATGCTGTTTTAACTTTTCATTTCACAGACTCACTTTTATTGTAATACACAAATACACATGTTCACACAGAAAACATAAACACTAAACAAAGTAATAGTTTTTTGTGTAAAATGGTCATAGAAATTCTCCTATTATACTAAAAATACTAAAAACAAAAAAAAAAAGATTTTTAAATCACCAACAACTGAACATGAATTGTATTTAATTGTATAGTTAACTCTGGTGTATGACGCTGCTACTCCCATTTATGTAAGAAGGTGTATTGAATGTATCACTCCTCAGTTTATAAACATAGTGTTTTGTTTATGTACGGTGTTTGTTTATTTATGTGTTGTGTTTGTCAACACTGTGATCAGAGGGAAACAGTGTTTCGATTTCCTCTATATGTCCTGTACGTTTAGCAGAATTAACAATAAAATTGACTTTGACTATTATTAATTATATATGGCAAATAATGAGTTCCTCTTTAACAGAATAGGCAAATCATACAAAAACACGTGTTAAAGTTTTCATTTAGGTCCATTATTTGTGCAGGAATGAAATCAACTTTCAGGAATGAGAGGAAAGAGGATCCGAGCGCGTCAATAGGTTGATTTTATTTTGAAAGGGCAACCAGGAAGTTTTACTTTGACACTCAGTAACTTAACGTTCCTGTGGGGGCGGGGCGGGGCGGAGCTTCAGGGTTTTGAGTACGTAGACAAGTTCGAGGATCTTTCAGTCCGTCATCCTGCGGAGGAACCAGCACAGGGACACGGAGAACGTCTCCACAGACCAAGAAAAACCGAATAAAAGTCCACTAAGGTTCCAGTAGAAACATCCAGAAGAAGACAAGATGGTGGCCAAACAGAGGATCCGCATGGCGAACGAGAAACACAGCAAGAACATCACTCAGCGAGGAAACGTCGCCAAGTCAACGGTGAGTTTAACAACAGCTGGTCCGCAGCAGAAACGGGTCCGAACCACCAGAAACCAGCAGCAGAGACGCAGGTCAGAGTCCAGGTAACCTCCACACCAGCCTGAGGAGGGTTCCTTTGATTCCGGACCAGTGAGGAGCCTGAAAATCCAGCCCAGTCCCAGTTAAACCCAGTGAAACTCAGCTGAAAGAGGAACTTTTCTATTGTTTTATTTATTTAGTTCTTTACATCAGTTTGTAATAGTCAATCACCAATAGACCTGATTAATTGTGTGTTGAGCTGCTTTATATTGGAATTAATGAAGTTATGTGGATCAATACAAAGCTGAAACTGGTTGTGTTCATTATTGATTAAGGTGTTGATTAGTTACTGATCAATAATGAGCCAATAGACGATCAGAAAATGTCCAAGGTGGCTTCATCAAACAGTGTTTTACTGATTTTAGTTTATTGTGATGTAAAACAAATCAGTTTTCTGTCTGTTAATCAATGTGTCGATTGATCTTTTCACAGTGATCAATCAGTTTGATTAATTGATAAATGAGCAGTGACGTATTTGTCTGGGAGTAAAATTAAAGATTTAAATGTAGTTTATTCTTTATTGTTTCAGAGGAATCTGGTGGAGGACAAAGGTGTGGGGCCCTGGCTGCTCGCTCTCTTCATCTTCGTCGTCTGTGGATCAGGTGAGTCTGAAACCACATCCTGTCACATCTTCACAGTTATTATTCTTCTAGTTTGTATTGTTTAGAATAAAACACGTCAGTGTCCAACGATCCGACGTCACAGAGGAAAATCTGATCATAACAAATCCAGTAAAACGTAAAGCAGCAAATAAATAAAAAAATCTAAATTCAGTTCTTGACTAAAAATACACATTTCAACACATGGTGGAATTCAAGAAAGCTGAGAAATAATTGAAAAGAGAAACTGTTGTTTAATGATTCTAGACTCAGTTTTTTTTCTATTTATTTTTATTTTATACTGATTAGTTGTGGTTGATTCTCTGAAATAAAAAGTCCTGAAATTATTTTATTGACTGTTGTGAATTAGTTTGTCAGAATATTTGTAAACTGAGTTTTTTTTAAAAATAGTTTTAAATTTTTTTTTTCTAAGATTAACATCTTTAATTATTTCGACTTTTTATTTTACTGACAGGTGCAAATCAAGTAAGAAAAAAAATCATAAAACAAAAATTGTATAATCGGTTCTGTAATTGCGTCATCACGTACAGCCCCGCCTACATCCACGTCAGCAGACAGGGGGTGGGGCTTCTCACACCACGGTAAACTGTAAACCTCACTGTGCCTGAGAGCAGCTCACCTGGAGTTAATCTGAGCATGCTCAGACCTGACAAAGACCAGTTGGTGAACAGAGGGTTCACTCTGTTTGAAAAACTGAAACAGCAAAGTCCAGAAAACAGCGCTGAGACCTGCTGACTCATCGTTTCCATTAGACAACAGTAGAAAACATTAAAGTGGAGAGAAACTGTTGGAGTCTCACGCTCTCACCTTTTTGTTTCTGCAGCTATTTTCCAGATCATCCAGAGCATCAGGATGGGCATGTAAAATGATGTCACAACAAGGGGCGGGGCTTCGATGGCGAGCAGCAGATGATGAAGAAGCTGCAGACAACGACATCATCATCATCATCATCAGACTGTCGTGTTCCCACCTCGAACTGAACCAAAACATTCCTGAACTCTGTCAAACCAGCCCCGCCCCGCCTGTTCAGCCCCCCGCCCCGTTTTCAGTTGGCCTTCTCACTGTGTTTCTGCCTGTAAAACAAACATGTGCCTTTCTCTGTTTACCTGTGCTTTAACCCCACCCCCTCCATATCAGTCCATGGTGGGGGGTCATAGTCCAACCTGCTCCTGTAAACTTCCAGATTTTAGCTGAGACCAAAATAACGTGTCTATTTGTTCCCAAACTTTTTTTTTTTCCAAAGGAGTCCAGAACATCTGGAATTTTTCCCATCATCACATTCCAGCCGTGAGTCTGTCCTGGTCTGGTCTGGTCCCTGTCCTGGTCCTGGTCCTCAGTGGAAATAAGACATAGGTCTTTTGAATCAGAAGGTTTGCAGGTGCTGACAGGTGTGTCTGCACTGTGTGCAGCTTCACCTGAACAATCGTGTTTTCAGAATAAAGTTTGAAGATAGAAGTTGTGTTTGTGTTTCTGTCTGAACTCTAATCTTTGAGACTTTGGGGTCCAGACCTGCAGACGTGGTCTTAACCTGGTTTACACCTGTTTAAACTAACAACTTTAAATTGAGTATTACATTTGCATAAAGACAAAGTACCAGACCTGGTCTGCAGACTGGTGGACGAACCTGGGACCTCTGCTCCAGTTCTGATTGTCAGTGGGAGTTCTGTTCCAGTGAATTACAGTGGCTCAATCAGTCCACTGGATGGTGCTGTTGGGTTTGAGATTGAAGCAGAAAAATCTCCAGTTGGTAGTTTGAGTCCTTGTGTGTCCACCAATCTCCAGTCGGAAATCACACAATTTATTGTAGAGTTTTAAATTAAAGATTTGTGTTTTTTCTACTTGATGTGTTTCAGTATCCGCACACGTTTTTTTTGTGGATCATAAACCTTCCACCGTGATTCCACAGGACAAACTGATTGTTTGATGCAGCAGCTCAGTTTCTCCACACGATGGCGCCTGTGAGGAGGATGAAGGTCACAATCATAAATAAATAAATAAAAACACTGAAAAAATACATGTGTGTCCCATAATTCATCACTGCCTCACAGGTGTTGGTGATGAGTTTACATGAAACAAGTAGTTTGTGGTCTGGTCTGGACCTGGAGAACCAGCTCATGTTTTCGACTGAAACAAAAGATTTTTATAGACACTGACATCCGAGTCTGGTTCATGTGTATGTTTGATTACAGTTTGAGTAACACAATAAGAGTCACTGTTCATCTCACAGCCTCTTATCTTCTTTGGTGCTGGAGTCAAACAAATTGTAACTGAAGTGGGTTTAGACAAAAACAGTTATTACAACAATTATTTATACAATTTATTATATAATTTCTCGTTAGTTAATTATAAATGTGTGTGTATATATACACTACCAGTCAAAAGTTTGGACACACACAGGAATGACCATGTTTGTCATGAAAAGACACGTCTTCAGTTGTGTTACCATCATTGCACATGGTTTTCTAATGATCAGTTATCCTTTTAAATTA
>JAUMHL010000005.1:221243-232998 GCA_032362345.1 Sandelia bainsii
TGAGCCTGGTTCTGCTGGAGGTTTCTTCTGTTAAAGGGAGTTTTTCCTCTCCACTGTCGCCTAGTGCTGCTCAAGTGTATAATTCTATATATAGTTATATTCTGTGTAAGTTCTTAAACCTTAAACACTGTAAAGCGCCTTGAGATAACTTCTGTTGTGATTTGATGCTTCATAAATAAACTGAATTGAAAATTTAATTGAAGTTTTATCATCCTATGAAGAACCAGCACTTCCTTTCATCCTTATGTTTCCTGTCGCTGCCTTCAGCTGTTGGACGGCTGCTCTGGTTTCAGTCGGATGGCCCAGGAGTTGGCAGATACGATGTCGCCCCGTCGATGGATGCGACAGGTGTAAACGCCCTCGTTGAACTCGTTGGCGACGATGCGGAGATCTCGGTCCTTCATGACGATGTACCCGGGGATGGAGGTCAGGATCTGCTCACCGTCTTTGTACCAGCTGGAGAAAAGAGATACAAGGAGTGATGAGGGTTTCTACAAAAACTGATTCAGGGGTGTTGTTCCTGCCTTCAAGACAATCAACTCTTAAGGTTTTAATGATCTTCCCTCTAACGCCAACCTCAGGCCAAACAATTTTAGCCCCAAAACAGGTGAGATTCTAACAGCTAAATCCATTTTAGAATTTTTTTTTAAAGGTTACATTAAAAACTAAAGCTTCAAGTAAGTTATGTGCTGTTTTTTATCAGGGTTTCTGTACGTCCCTGATAATCATCCAGCTGCAGTGATCACTTTATTAACTACATAAAAAACATTAGTGTGCATTACTGCAAATCCACCATTATTCTCTAGATGCCATCAACAACTGATCACAGATTTTATTATCTTATATTACAAAATGGATGTTACTGCTGCAAAATATATGGATAACAGGTTTTTCATATTTTAAACAAACATAAAATGCACAGTTCCAGTTAGGCAGAAGTCTTAACAGAAATCTGTTAGATCAAGCTTCACATTCTCGTACACGAGTCCTGACTTGAGTTACTTACGTCCCAGAACTGCTGTTTGGATTTACAGTCATGTTCCAAAGTTAGTACCCCCCGTAACCCCCTGCCCCCGCCTCATCACTGTTTTTATGTGTAAAAATATAATAAAAATCTTCCAATCATAGTGGGTCTTAATATTAGCAAATACAACCTCAGACAAACAACATATAACTTTTTTCACCATGCAACTGATTATTTAACAAAAATAGAATAGACTTTATTGTCATTGTATAGAGAGTACAACGAAAAAGAAGGAAAACATGTGGTCAGGTTCATAACACCCCCCCCACCACCACCACCATGTTCAGTAATAAATGATCAGCATCGATCCAGACCTGACTTTGGGTGGAGAGCGGGGGTTCTTGGTTCCACAGCGGAAACCCACCACCTTCCCCCGTGGAACCATCTTGATCTTGATGTTGGCCGGAGGCGGTGTCGGCGTGGTAACCGCTTCCAAAGGCGCTGTGGTGGGAAAGAAGTTCCAGACAGGAAATGAGTGTCATTCCAGAGACAGTTCAACAAACGGACGAACCTCAGACAGAGAATCAGGTTTCTGTCCAAATTCATCTGACTCCGCCACTACTGCTACTGTCTCATAATGTCCCAGAAACCACAGACCAAAGACCAGAGTCTTGATCTGGACTCACCAAAGCACAGGTCACAGCGCTGAGGACAGTTTTTCTTCATGAAGGTCTTCCTCCGCTCACAGAAGCCGAGTCGAGCCCAGGGATCACACACTCGCTTCTTGTCCAGACAACCTACAGACAAACTGTTATTTCAGTGATTCCCTTTGAAACGTGGCAGAAAGTAAAAACAAACTAAAAATGTAGTAACTGAAGTAGAGGACTTGAGTAAATGTTACTACATAGTTATTCGACTGACAATTTGCAGCTTCTGACTGCATCAGATCCGCACACAACAACAGATTCTCTCTGAGCTAACATCAGTGATGAAGTCTGATCTGGACCTGGACTAAGCTTCAGAACGAAGCTGCTCTCTGCTGCCACCTGTGGGTGAATGTTACCGTAGAGCCTCTGGATGCCCCACATATCATCCTGAGCGACATTCCTCTGTCCAGTGTAGGTGGCATTGGGATGCATCAGGGCCTGGGGGTCTCTGGAGTGCCACAGGCCGAGGGCGTGACCAATCTCGTGAGCCGCTACCTGGACCAGGTCGTTGAGCCACACTCCTGCAGGGAGACTGTAATGTTCATCAAACCCTCAACAGAGTCCACTAAAGACTGAGGCATCACATGCACACAAATATAAACCTAACACAGATTATTCGGCCCCAGGACAGACTGAAAAACACTAAACTAAACTGTGTCATCTCCAAACTACACGTTAGCTTCTGACTTCGGTGTGAGAACAAGGAAAAGAACAAACTCAAGACCAGAAAGTTTCCCTCCACCAGAGCCGCAAAGGAGAAACAACAGGGACTCTGTGTTCGACACTTTGTTACCAACATCAGTCGTCTGATCCTCCATTCTGACATGATGCACTTACATCTATAACTTGTAGTACTACTACTCTGTGTACTTCAGTACAGTTACCCTGTTTCCAGCTGAACCTGGACTTGCCGAGGATCCAGAACTCGTGGTTGTCAAAGTGGATTTCTCCTCGTGGTGGCAGGAAGGCGTGAGCCAGCTCTCCATTTAGGCCATCAAAACACGGGTGGAGGGCAGACGACCAGCAGTCGGTGTGGTTGAAGGTGTAGAAACCTAACGCACACACATAGAGGTTCAAACTGTCCATGTTCACTTGTGAAAACCACCTGAGACCTAGATCAGACACACTTAAACTTATATCAGTAACCACAAACAGTCCTGTTCCTGCTTTAGTTTTCCTACGGTGCTTAAATGCCTCATCTCGTACCGATGGTGATGTCCACAGAGCTGTTTCCATCTCTGACCTCGGAGAAGGTCAGAGGAGACACGTCGCTCCACTTGGTGAAGGCGATGCTGATGGCCTTCCTGGTGTCCTCCACGTTCAGGGTGTTGGGGAACTTGGCGATCCTGAGATGGACAGGGAGACAGGTGGTCTAGTGTTCAGTGGGTTTTCATGCCCTGAGTGATGCATCTCAGGCAGAATGAAGATCAATAGAAATAAAGATAAAGCTGTCAAACAGTTATTGAAAGGAAATCTGCAGAGACAGTTCACAGAGTTTGATCCAGTTTCTGTTCCTGACTGTCCCTGTACCCAAACCTGACCCTGACTCTGACCCTGTACCTGCACCTCTTACCGGTATGTGATGTTGTGGTGAGTCCACTTGTGTCCAAGTGGGTTGACGGCGTAACGTTTGTGTCTTGGTCCTCCTTGAACCAAACTGTCAGTGAACGTCACTCTGCTGCTGCCGGACTGAAAACACGTGAAACAACCATCAATTGATCAACCAACCAACTAATTAATCCATCAATCAACCAATTAAATCAGTAATTAACAGAACAGTTGGTGGTTAGTTGATATGAATGTGAAGGTTTTCCTGTTAGAATACTGAAAGTATCACCTGCCACCTCAGGTGACTTATTTTCAAAATTTCAAAATCTGCACTAAAACTGGCCTCAGAACCAGGACCAGGATTGGGTTCGACCCACAGACAGCTTCAGACTGAAGAACAGAAGGATAAAAACTGGTTAAAAACTAATCCAGATCCAGACTACAGCAGAGTTCAAAAGACCAGGCAGACAAACAGGTGAGAAGGTCAGGACCAGGGAACTAGCAGGTTTACAGAGTACTGAGGATCTGATTGGTGGATGGGGAACACGTGTGTGGTGCAGGTAAAGAAGTGACAGGAGGAACAGACGGGTGGCATGGTGGTGTAGTGGTTAGCACTGTCGCCTCACAACTTTGAATCCCCCAGTTCCTCCCACAGTCCAAAGACATGTGAGCTAGGTTGATTGGTGACTCGAAACTTTCCATAGGTGTGAATGATTGTCTGTCTCTGTGTGTCAGCCCTGTGATAGACTAGACACCTGTCCAGGTGTACCTCACCTCTCGCACGACAATGGCTGGGATAGGCTACCCCCCGTGACCCTCGAGAGGACAAGTGGTTTGGATAATGGGTGGATGGTTGAGGAACAAACGAGGACTGAACCTGAACCGGCTCAAATAGTAAAACTTGTGTCTGCTCTCACCTGGGAATATGAACCAATCAGCTGCAGCTGTTCTAATGTACCGGAGAGAAACTCCACAGAGACAGAAGAAGAACAGAAGAAACTGTCCACATGGTGGATTGGTCCAGAGACGTGGCAGCGACTGATTCCACACAGATGTGAAACATGTCTTCGTCTCTCTCATGTGCTCCTCCTTTGATCCCTCCTCCTCCTCCTGCTCTCACATTTCTGTCGCCCACATGCGAACTGGACTCTCTGTTCCAGTTTCTCTCTCTGACGTTTGGTTCTGGTTCACGACTAAAACCTGAGTCTGTTAGCAGTCTAAAGTCTGATTTCTAACATGAAACTAAAATGTTCAAGTTATTAATACTTGTAGTAATTTATCACCATGGTAACAGTAAAGTACTGCAGCTTTGTCAAAAGTTCTTCATGTAAAAGTAATTACTGAGTATAAACGTAGGGCAGTAGAAAATACACTATTTCCCTCGGATATGTAGTACAGAGAAAGTATAAACTAGTACTAGAGGAAGTATTCAGATCCTTTACTGTGAGTAAAAATACTAATACCACAATAAAAATACTTGATTGCAAGTAAAAGTCCTGCATTTAAAATATTGCTCAAGTAAAAGTATTTCTGTACAGTATAATTTGGAAGTATTACAGTATTCAAAGTACTGAGTGAAGAAAACTCTGTCAGTTACGTATTACTGCAGGATTTGACTTCATTTAGAGTATGAGACAGAAAGTCATTAATTAATTTACAGTTGATTATTTTCTGGATCAATTTAATTAATTTGTTTCATAAAAATTCTGAAAATTATATAAAAAGTTTAAATCAGAACAAAAAAGACGTTTTAACCACATTTGATGTTAAACAGTTTTCACAGCCGGAGGATAAATGTAGTGGAGTAAAAGTACAGAAAGATAAAGTAATCTGCAGTAAGTACCTCGGACTTGAAGTAGCTCACAATAGTGCAGTAAAGTAGTACTGTGTACTTAAATACTTAGCCTCCGAGTAAATGTACCGTTCTGATGTTTTTCTGCAGAACTTCATTAAAGAAAACAATGATTAAAGGAACAGTTCACTGACCTTCATCACCACCATCATCATCATCATGAGCAGCAGCTGAAGGGGGTCCATGATGAGAACTGGACTCAGAGACTCTGCACGGTCCGACACATGACTCTCCTGTCAATCAATCAATCAACCAATCAATCAATCAATGAGCTCAGACCGTCTCCAAACAGACGGTTTCTAGACGCAGCTTTACGCACAGAGCTTTCAGGCTTCCTCAGAACCTTGTGGTCCAGAAGAACCGAGTCCGATACGCCTAAAACTCGCACCCCGTCTATTCCCGGGCGGCAAAAAGTCCGAACCAGAGAAGACCCGAACCGTCCCGGTAAGTCTCTGTCCCTCTGTCTCAGGACCACACAACCCTTGTAGCTCAGAGTCCGGACCACGTTCGCCCCGCTCGGCTCTGAAACAAACTGAGGGAAGTTGCCGGACAGTGCGCTCGCTGCTGCAGTGGGGCTGGTCCGGAGAGGCGGGGTCAGGTGTGTGTGTGAGCGGTGTCCATTTACACAGAGTTTAACTCTTTCACTGCTGAGTCCTTTTTCTTTCTTTCATCAACAAACTCTCAGACCTCGTTCTTGTTGCCTTTGGGGCCTCTGGGGCCCTCAGGGTCTGGGACTGCAGGTAGGGCCCCCCTGAGGTGTTTTCTTAGCAGCAGCAGTCCAGATGTGCAGAACATCTGTCCAAACAGCCGCTGCTGCTGCAGACTATGGACCATCAGGACAGAAACACCAACATCAGAACCTCTGAGAACCTCCTCAGGTTTGGTCCCCAACTAATAAAAGAACCTCCAGGGTCTCCTGGTCTCCAGGATAAGGACTTCTTCAGAGTCCCCTTCCACCAACAGATCAGCAGCTGCTCCCTGTCCTGAGGTCCTCACGGGTGGGTCCAAGTAGATTCTAAGTCCAAAGGTTTGTCTGAAACTACTTCACTCCTGGTCTAATGCAGAACATAACTGGACCTGATGATGGTGGTGATAAATGATGTCATCAGAATCCCTGCTAGGACCCTGATAGACCCTGAGTCTGGGATTATGGAATCTGGAGTTGGACTGATGTGTTCCTGGATCAGATTCTTCGACAGATCTGACACCTGCAGGTTTCACCCAGCCTGTTTGTAGGCCAGCGTCTGCACATGTGACCTTTGACCTTCAGTTAAAGGACGGGTTCACATGCTTTATCCTGAAACAAACCAGTCCAGGTCCACATGGACTCTGAAACCACAGCAGCTTCCTGCAGCTCAGCACAGAGACCTGAACCTGACGGAATGAGTCAGACTGATGAAGCCTCACATCCAGAACCTGTTTCTGCAGTGATTCCCTCCATGTGAGACTCACTGTGACCTTGACTTTAACCTGTAATGAAGTACTTTTACACAGTAGTATAAGTACCTCATCCACCCTGATTACTGTAGTAGAACTGTAGTTGTACTTGTTAGCTTTTCTCTGTGGGAACATTTGTTTCTGGACTGAACAGCAGCAGACAAATGAATGATTACTGAATCATTACTCACAGCCTCGTTGCAGACCCCCCCCCTCCCCCCTCCGATGTATTGTTGTCTTGTTTATCTGCCCCCCCCCAGACTCGAGGCCCCTGTCCAGCTCGGTCACCTTCACCCTGACAAACTGCTGCAGCACAACTCGTCATACGCTGAATGTTAAACAGCTCATTAGAGTCAGTCTGCTACAGATCGATACATCCACAAAAAACCCGAGACCAGGATCTCAGAGACCAGAACCTCTCAGACTGTGGTTCATATTTATCAACTGTCTCAGAGCAGGAAATCACTCGCAGTGATGCATTTTTGTCCTAACACAAAACAGAACTCTGGAGGGGTCCTGAGTCCTGAGGAGACACGGTTCAGATTCTGTTTCTAACACTTAACCACACTGAGTTTCTGTGACACATCTGGAAACTACTGACACCAATGTTTGATAAAACTTTATTTGATATGACGTCACGTCCGATTGGTTCCTACAGTTTCCTGGAACAAACATGAGTGATGAGTTTGGTATAAACACACAAGGTCAAATTACACAAGGATCAGTGTTCAGGTCACAAACAATCCAACTAACCCCTCAGAAAAAGGATGGAAACCAGAACCTTGAATCATTAACAATAATTTAATGAATAAATTCATCATAAATAAACAGCAGGAATATGACACAGGTGTAAATCAGCCCCCAGCAGGTGAGAGACCGACTGAGAAGGGGACTAGTGAGGGACGACACCAGGAGACCTGAGACTCCTCTGAGAAACTGTTCATATACAAAGTTGATCGACTGCTTATTTTGTCAAAAAAGCCAAATTGAATTTAAAAAAACTGTTTATAGACGCTGTAATTCTCTTCAGTCTGACGATGTGTCCAGGAAACTGTTTCTTTAATTATTTCACAAAACTTCAGGGAGAAAAAGCTCGTGAGTAGAAACTGAGTGACGTCACAGTAGAACTCACTTCTACTGTTCTGTCTCTTCTTCTAGACCCAGCTGCTCTCTGTTTCTGGTCGGGGCCTCCTGGGGCCTCCTGGGGCCTCCTGGCAGCCGTCCAGTTGACACCGAGGCCAGAGAGTCGGGCTCCGGGTGACACGTCACTCAGAGAGACGGAGATCGAGCCTGAGCTGAAGAACGAGGATTTAATTACATCTCTGTCCATTCATCCATTCATCTGTCTCACACACACACACAGAGAAACACAGAAGCACACACACAGAGACACACACTCATAGAGAAACACACACATACAGAGAAACACACAGACACACACGTGTTCCCACGTCTCAGAGTCCTGTCGTCAGACATGGCTGCAGGTTGTCACGGTAACGTCCTGATTGTCTAAAAGAGCAGAGGTAGAAAGTAACTGAGTACATTTACCGTAGTAGTATTTAGTAATATTTCCTACATACTATATATACATGTGTACACGTGTACATGGTATAAACAGTACACACGTGTAGGCTATGTATGTATATACCTTCTATGTTTGTGTACAATATAAAATGTAAAATATATGTAGAGAAAAATTCCACGTGTTCCACGTACATCCTGCTGATATTGTCTCAGGGTCAGAACCAGCACCTGGGGCCTTAGAGCTTGTTCCTGTGCTGCCATAGTGCCTCTGTGCTGTCTTTCACTCCAGCTTTGTCCATATACGTATGTATATATAGTCTCTACATGTGTATGCATATATACCATCTAATAATAATAATAAAAATAAGAATTATCCTGGTGAACAGACAGCTGGCCAGGAATCAAACCACCGACCATACGGTTCATGGTGACCACTCTGCCATCTGATCAATAGTCATCCATAAACAGCACTGTGACTCATACGGGGATCAAACCTGCAACTGTGCCTTTATTAGCAATACTCTGTATGTATATGTGTGTAAATATACCATCTATAATGTTTATTTACTGTTAATACGTCTGTAAATAACTTCAGGTATAGATGTATACAGGCTACACATGTATTAATACCATCTATACATGTGTTTACTACATATGTGTGTATATTTACAGCATCTGTGATATAATCAGAAAGTTGGAGGATTTACAAACTATTAGTTTTCTGCTTTTCAACATGTTCTCAGTCTTTTGGACCCACTGTGGAAACAGGATCCTGCATCACTGAGGACACCTCTGGTCATCAGCACTAAAGCCTTCCAGGGCGACTTCCCCGTTGTCAACCTGCAGGTAACAGAGTGCACCTACAAGAACAGTTTAAATCTTCACAGCAACGTGTGAAAACCAAGTTTCCTGTTCACACAGAGCAGAACAGGATCTTTGTGTGGACGATGAAGTCAAACTGGATTCAGAGTGAAATGCTGCTGCTGCCTCCTTCTGTTGGTCACTGATATAACACCGACTCATTTAAACACTGAGGAGGATGAGGCAGAGTTGATGTGGACACACAACCGTGGACATATTAATGAGAACAGGATGGAGCCTGATTCACTCCTGACACAGTCAGGACAATAACAAAGATCATTCTGCTCATTACAATGATCTGAATGCTCCACGTTTCTCGGCCTGTGGAGCATGCTCAGTAGCTGTCTGTAAAACAATATAATCTTCTCTTCTACAGCTCTTCTCCAAATGCTACTGGATCAAACCCTGATAATTAAGAGTCAACTCTGGTTTGTGATTAAATATTTATTTGCTGTTTTATAGCTGCTGCTTTTTTCCTGGAGGAATTATCGACAATGCCACAAGAAGCAAACCAGTTCCATCCAGATGTAGGTCACAGGTTAAACCTGAACCCTGCTGGAAACCATCAGCTCAGACTGAGGTGTGACGATGATGATGTCACAGGGCAATAGGCTCTCCCATCAGCCCCGGTGGCAGCGTCAGCAGCAGGTCTCGTAGATCCCGCTCCGCCCAATATAACGAACCCATTTGATGACGTCGTGATCACTGTAGTTCAGCTTCGGCTCAAACACCTTCAGATACCGAACCTTCAGACCCGATGGAGCAAAGGGCGCCTGAGGGGGAGGAGGGGCCATTATTAAATCGATTCAGAATTTCTGATTACTCTGATCCTGTGGTCATCACAGCATGAAGGAAAGTGAAGATGAACTAGTCTGAACATAAAAAGGTCCAATCCTATCAGACAGTTTCTAAGTCTGACTGAACTTTAACTTTTCTCTACTAACAGACGTCACATGTCCAGTTTTTATCTCTCCTGAGCAGCAGTGAACCAGACTCTTGTCAGGAATCAAATAATAAATCATCATGATCCAAAGGGTTGATTTAGTCATGAACTGTCCCTCAGTCTGTTTTAAAACCAGACACAGACTCTGTGTCACAGTTTACCGCAGTGACCTGACTGTTTACCGCAGTGACCTGAGAGTGTTTACCGCAGTGAACCGAGAGTGTTTACCGCAGTGAACTGAGAGTGTTTACCGCAGTGAACTGAGAGTGTTTACCGCAGTGAACTGAGAGTGTTTACCGCAGTGAACTGACTGTTTACCGCAGTGGCCTGTGTGTTTACCGCAGTGGCCTGTGTGTTTACCGCAGTGACCTGAGTGTTTACTGCAGTGACCTGTTTACTGCAGTGGCCTGAGTGTTTACTGCAGTGGCCTGAGTGTTTACTAAAGTGGCCTGTGTGTTTACTACAGTGGCTTGAGTCTTTACTGCAGTGAACTGAGCTTTTACTCTGTTCCTGTTCTGACCTCGAAGTTCATGGAGATGGGGGGTCGAGCCCATTTCTTCTTGTCGTTGGTTGGCAGCAGCTGAATCTCTGCACTGATCTGAGACTCCTTCATCCCGGCCATTCGCTTTACCCTCTCAGACCAGAGGGATGACTCTGAAGGGGAGAATGATGTCTTTGGTGGTTCGGTACCTGAAAACAGTCAGACAGAGTCAGCTCTCGTCTTTCCCCGTCTCTGATAAACCATTTCCTCCTGCACGACCTCTGACCTCATGAGCTCGTACTCTCCGTCTGGAGGGATGAAGCTGATGCTGCGTTCAGAGTCAAACTTACTGAGATGAACACACTGGTGAAAGACGCAGTCATCAATGGCGATCGACTGTTTACCGCTGAGGAGAAACACACAGGTCAATCAGTTCAGAAGTCCTATTGGAAATTTGCCATTTTACAAGGTATAAGAATGGACGTCACATATTTAGAGGTCAGACAGTGAAGATGCTGATGTAGAACTGATCTTTGAGTCACTAAACACATTTCAACAAAACTTTCTTATGTGATTTCAGCTGAGAATAAAACAGAAACTGTTTCGTCTGTAAAATATTCACATTAATCAGAAAGGATGTATTAATGCTCATAATGAGTCCCAGCATTTATCCAAGGTGACTGACAGGAACACACACCAGGAGCAAACCGTGGTTCAGTAGACAGGTTCGACTGCCGTCCCAGCGGTTAGTCGACTGACCTCTTAGCGGCATCCTCAGAGCTTCCTCCTTTCCCCTGCTTGTCGATGATGTTCTTGTCCTTCATCCCAAATTTACACTCGGGCATCCTGCTTAGGTAGCTCTTCATCACCACGCGGCCGGACACGTGAGCGCTGAGCACCTAACCTGAGCACAGGTGGACCGAGGACAGCACATGAGACTGGTTTGTACAGAAGCTGCTTCAGGCCTGAGCAGCTACAGCTCCAATCTCAATAAGACCAGCAGTCTGAGTGCTGGTACAGTAGTACAGTAGTACAACAGTAGCAGTAGTAGTAGTAGTAGTACAGTCGGCCAGCTGACAGTCTTGTCTGGGCCCGGGACAAGACAATCTTAGATGCCCCCCCAAAACCCACAGCATTCTGACATAAGTTTTTTTTTTTAACCAAATATCATTGTAAGGTGAATTTAGCGTTCGTATTGCCATCTAACGTATGACGTTCACTCTATCAGACTCGTTTTTACAGGATCGCTGTAATTAAGTGTCTGATCAGTCTCCTGCTCTCCGATGGGGCACCGAGCCCCTCCCACTGTCGTCGGCTCACTCTGGCGCTTCTCTCCGGGGCAGGCAGACCCTCTCATATCTAAGTGGATCGTTCTCCTCCTCTCTCTCTGTCACCTGAACAACTCGCCTCAGCAGGTTCTCCTGCTCCGCTGCTGGAG
>JAUMHL010000005.1:252237-282361 GCA_032362345.1 Sandelia bainsii
CAGTCTAGTTGGGATGGGGTCTAAGAGACATGTAGAAGATTTAGATGAATTAATTATTGAAATTAACTCTGCATGATTTACAGGAAAGAAGCAGTCTAAGTCCTCCTCTGTGTAGGTACATGTCACTGGATTAAAGGATGATGGAATCATTTCCATAAATTAGGAAACAGCATTTTCAGATGAACCTGTGTTGTTTTACCTCGTTCTCTCCCGTCTCTCTCTCTCCTGTCTGAGGCAGCAGGTTTAACCTCTGACCCCTGGGGTTCATCATGGCTGCTGACGGCTGCAGCACTGACACACAAAGACACAAAGATTCAGTCAAAAACATGAATGAATGAAGTTTGTTTTACCCCTCTTGGATCTCAGTAGCGGACCAGAGTCCACAGACCAAATCTGAGTCAGCAGGCCCCTGGACCAGCCAGGTAAAACTCCCCTGAGCCTCAAGTTGTTTCTTGTTTGTGTAGCCATGTCATGTCTCTTTGTAGTTGTCTTTCACAACTTTGTCACTTTTATGTCTTTGCCTCAGATGTGATTTTTATTATTTGATATTTATCTGTTCATCGGTAAAATGAAGTTTTTAAACTGTGCACTTCATCGTTTTTCTTGTTTCTATATTTATTCTGAAGGAACCTCATCAGTGTCAAACACAAAAATAACTTCCTGTTTGTTTTATTACCAACTGAAATTTATCTTTTTCATGTTTCTGTTTTCATTCCAGGATCCAGGTTTCCAGGATCTGCCAGGAACTAGTACTGTAGTATTCAGTACTCAGTACTCTGTGGTTCAGGTGAACTCACTGGAAGGACGGAGGTCTGGAGTCCCCAATTCCACCTGTCCTCTCTGTGGGGGGAGGGGCCAGGCTGGTGGGTGTCGTCACTGACTGGACACCTGACTGACAAGTATCTGAGGACACCACCTGGACAGACACGAGACAGGAAACACATCAGTACCCGAAGATCACCTAAACCTGTGAGGACATTTCTGTCTCTGTGAGGACATAAAACATGAGGTGTGTGTTTCTGACCCAGCAGACGACTCGTCCGTTTACACACGGCAGTTTGGCATCGTCATCACTGATCTCCTCTTTCACAACCCTGTGGACACATCATCATCATCATCATTCATTTCCTGTGATTATTTACATGAATTATTGACTTTATGTCTTTGTGACGTCCCCACGTTGTGAGAACAGGAACACAGTCTGTGTAGAGACAGATGTAGAACATGACAAAGGTCTTTGTGTTTTACACTGTTATATAAGTCCACTGTGTGTCTGTGTGTGTGTCTGTGTGTGTGTGTGTGGGGGGGTTATATAAAGTTATTCACCAGCTTTTGTCTCATGTTCAAATATCCTGAAGGTTTTATTAATAATTGCAACAGAAGAAAAAACTGTCTCAGCTGTCGTGATATTGTCATTGAGCTGCTGCGCTGAGACGTCCTGATTATTAATAACATGTCTGATCGATCAGATTATTAATCCTGAGTCCTCGTTGCAGCTGATTTAATCCTCATTACTTAGAGTAAAGGAGCCTCGCAGCAGGTTTTCTAATATCTTCACACGTCTCCCAGATGTGGATAAAACTGATGATTAAATATTATATTTTAAACTGATTTGATATGCAGCGGCTGTAGCTCAGTGTCTCCAAGACCACATCACCATCGGACTTTAACCTCCTGCTGGTACATTCATATTTTTATAATGTTTAATACTGAATTTACAGGACATCATGTTGTACAGATAGATGATAAAATCAGATTCTAAGAAGAAAATGTCAGATTGAATCTTTCATTAACTTATTTTTTTAAGAATAAATATTAAATGAATATAAATTTCATATTATTATTGTGAATAAGATCCACATTAACGTGTTATAAATATTGTTCATATTCAGTATTAGAATAAAGTTAAATCATCTCAGATCATTTTCATTTAAAATTAGTAGAAATTAATAATCAACTAAAACATCTATTTAATATTAATAACAGATCAGATTCATTATTAATTATTGATCATTAATATCGATCTCTGATCACGTGACTCACCCGAAGTCTGCATCCTCCGACTTGAAGAAGAATTTCAGGTTCGGTTTGTTCAGGACCTGCTTGAAGTCCGCCAGGGTGACGCGCTGCGGGGGCACGTTGATCCGGATCAGGTAGGGGGTCTCCTGGTCCTCCAGGTGGTAGATGACCCGGGTCCCGTCCGCCGTGCTGTCCCCCATGGCTCCCGGAACGACCACAAGCCAGACACGGCCCGGACCTCACCGGCTGGAGGAGAGGCGGACGGAGCAGGAGGAGGATGCTGCGGGTCCACCTGCCGGACCACGGTTCGGTCCACGGATCTCACGTGTCGGCTTCTCCTTGTGCGGGTCTCCGCTCGGATCCCGGTCTGGTCCGGTCCAGATGTGTCCGTCCAGCTGCTGCAGGTTTCTGATGATGCTGTCTCCACCGGACGTAATCAAGACTACCACAGTAAGATACCCTTCCGACTGAGCCCTTCGAAATAAGAGCCGCCCAATGACTGCGCACGTGCAGAGAACACGTTATAAACAGAGACAGGAAGCAGAACCACGTCCAGGTCCTGTCTGCTGGGGCAGCAGCATCAGAGCCGGAGACACAAACAAACTGATCAGGAAGGCTGGCTCTGTGCTGGGTACTTCACTGGAACCCTTAGAGCAGGTGGTGGAGAGGAGGCTGCTCATCAAGCTGCTGAACATCATGGAGAACAGCTCTCATCCTCTCCACAGCCTGCTGGTCAAGCAGAGGAGCAGCTTTAGTACCAGACTTCTTCAGCTCCGCTGTGATAAGGAAAGGTACAGGAAGTCCTTCCTGCCAACAACCATCACCCTGTATAATAACTCATTATGACAGAGGGTTCTGTTCCACCTGTTTAACTGTCTGTTGTGGGACTAACTTTATTTTCCACTGTTACACAACTGATCCATCCATCTATCGTCTTTAAAAAGCCTGACAGTGCAACGACTGCATGAAAATTAACTTTAAATTTAAACGGGACCGTTTCAGTCTCAGCATCTGAATTTATTTCCAACATTTACGTCAGAGCTGCAGTTTCCACTTTTATTTTGAAGCAGCATTTCCGGTACATTACGGAAGCTGGAGACAACATTTCTAACTTTACAGCAGAGAGAAGGGTCTCCTCACACTTCCGCAAGTTTTACAAAATAAGAGTTCTGGAATTAAAAAATAAATAATAAATAAATAAATAAATGTGAAGTCAAAACTGATCAGAGGAAAAAACGATTATTGATGTACAGTGATGGAGGAATTGATAGAAAGAGTCAAATTCATTTGAATTAATAGTTATTAACACACTTGAAGCAGAATAAACAACTGAGCGGATATTAAAGACAAAACGTCAAGTTTTACATCCAGTGGAGCAAAATAACTATAGAATTATGAAGTACAATTACAATTATGAGGTACTACATCCATTGATATTTTCCTTTCATTTCATACTTCCACCACACAAATCTGACAACTACAGTTATTTAACCAATTAAGCTTTTTGTTATTAAAACGTTTAGACATAAGTGACTCAATTAAGAAATGATGAGTACATTCTAATCAAATTATAACTATTAATGATTAGTAATTTTTAATATAACAACACATATTTTGAGGATCCAGCTTCTTAAATGTCAGATTTTCCTTTTAATAATTATAATAACATTTATTGGTGACTTTTGATGTTTTTCTACCAACCAAACAAATTAAATATGAATCATCAGATCAAAACCAGACAAAAACATTAGAAGCAGCTTTGTATAAAAATCGGAATCAACAACAGTAAAAATCTGTTTTTGGCCCGATTTAATCAGTCACATGGAGATTTTTTTTTATATTTTTACTTCTGTACAAGTTTAAATGCAGGACTTTTGAAGTATTTTCACAGCGTGGTATTAGTACTTTTACTTCAGTATAATACTGTTTATCTTCCTCTGAATTACTGAGCAGATTTAATTTGGTTTTGTGGCCCTGTGTGTTTCAACAGATGCTGAGAAAACAAATCACACAAGGACAAAAGTTTCTAATCTGAACTTTTTATTTTTAGTCACAGTCATTAGAAATCTGTGAAGAGGCGTTCATGGTCAGCTGGGAACAGTGGGACGTTTCAGAGCTGAGGAGAGGACAGAGACTGCCGTTTCAGCTTTAAATACGCTTTTGTGTCTAAAAGTTAAAAATACAAAATAAAGTGTTTCAGACTCACTGAATATAAAACAAAAAGAGTTTGGATCAGAACAGTTTCATTCAATTAAACCGTGACTCAGAGGCTGAGGTTCATTGTTTCTATCTCATTTCTTTATTCCCTCAAATCTGAATCTGAAATCAGAAATTAAAAGAGAAATCTAAAAATCTGCTGGTTGGAAAACTGTGAGACAAACGGACGTCCCAGTTCCCAGCTGCACTGAAGGCAGCATCAAGGCCTCTCAGGTGAAGTCTGCTGGTTTTTACATTTTCTGCAGAGTCCAGAGTCCAGTACACATGATGAGTCCAATATCCTGACTGAGTCTCACTGAGGAGCTCTGGGTCCTAGTCTGCAGCTCCGGCAGGATCCATCAGATGGAGGTAGACTTAAACACGTGTTTCTGGTTCCTCCTGAAGGTCACTTGTTATTGAAGCAGCAGTAAAAAAAGAAGCAGAAGCACAGAGTGACCAGGTGACAACAGGTGTGGACAGGTGACAACAGGTGAGCTCCAGTATTTCCCAGCTCACTGCCAGGAAACTGCTGTTTAGACGTTAATTAGCAGGAGACGTTATGTTTGAGTTTTAACAAATTAACGTCCGAATGTTTCAACATTGGTCTTTGAATCTTTAAACTCAGAACGTTCAGAGTTTAAAGTTCAGGTGTTTCAGAACGTGAAGTCAGAATATCGTGATCACAGGAATCTCTTTTTTCTGCTGTCACCTGTTAATTTTCCAGCTCTGTGGAAACAGGAAGAAGTTTTATTCTGAAGCACTGAAGCTGATTTTTACTGAAGCTGATGCTGCAACTTCACAAACTGATGATCAACAAACAAAACGTTTCACGCTGTCAAACCGTTTGTTGTCTGACGTCCGCTTTTACCTTCAGTTGCGCCACAAACACTCAACGTAAGAAACGAGAAACTGACCAATCCTACGCTCCGCCTCCTTCCCTCCGTGCATCAGTCGCACAAACACCTGGTCCACAGGTGTCCCTGAACTCTCAGTCCTGCAGGTGTCACACAAGTGTGGTTCTGATCTGGTTTTAGGACTGATGACAGAACCTGACATTAACACACTAAACATGTTCCATCATCAGAAACAGTTTGACAGGAACCATGATCAGTATGACGTGTTCCTCCTCTCACTGATCTATGAAATATCACCTGGATGTTCATGTTTCTGGACCACTGAGCATGCTCAGTAGCGTCCTTCTCTACTCGAGTCTCTTGACACTTCACGGCTCAGTGCTGTTCTACTGTTTATCATGTGACAAAGTGACAAATGATCCTCAGTGGATTTATTCTGACAGAGGGTCTGAGCTGCATCAGCAGGAGCAGCCGGGACTGTTAGAAAGATCTGATCCACAGTCTTGCAGCCTGTTAATCTGTGCAGGGACAGAGCCTGTGCATCACATGGACCAAGCAGTCAGACTGAAACAAACTCCCAGCATGCACCAGTACAGTTAGAGGACACCTGCAGCATCAGACCTCACAGGTAAAGCGACAGATTTATTAGTACAAATATTCTCCCGTTGAAGCCTCCTGTGACTCAGACACAGAGACTCAGACTCAGAGACTCGCTTGTTTTTGCAGTTAGCGAGTAAGGCTCGTTCTTCTAACCAATCAGGGAAGGACAACGATTGTTTCTACTTCTGAAGCTGTGTATTTCTTGGGCCTGACTGATTCATAATGTGGCTTTAACAGCTGGTCTGACGTCTTGTTGAGGGAAGGTGTCTGACAGTGACTAAGGAGGCGGAGCATAGGACAGGCCCAGTTAAAGGACAGGTTCACAGTCTTCCAGTAAACAGGATCACTCCTTCTGGTACCGACCTCTAAAACACACTGATGTGCTCTTAACCTAAATGACAGGGGACAAAATCCAGTCCAGTGTGAGACTAACGTCAGTCTTCAGCTGCCACAGGTCAACATTTTATTATCCGCGTCGTTTTCAACATAGTCCCAAATATCTCTCACACACACACACCTCTGAGGACTCATCCTGAACGACTGCAACTTCAGATGATGTATCTGTATTTTTTAAAGATTTGTCGCCCCATTAGAAAGATACTGAATGAATTTAGCTCAGTGCTAAGTCTCACAGAACCATCACTGTCCATCACTTCTTACAGTGAAGAACTATTGTCACGTTCACACTGTATCAGCACCTCCTCACTTTATTAACACCAGCCTGAAAAATGCTGAACTGTTCCTTTAACTCCAACTGGATTTGGTCCCCGTCACATCTAGAACAGATGTTTTCATGGTCACTGTGAACCTGAGCTTTCCTCTGCAGTTACTTGGTAAATATTAACTGGACGCTGCTGAGGCTGAATCCACACGACGACGTTAACGACATCACACGACATCTTATTTCAAGTTGTCTCCTAAACTGCACTGAGGAGTAAAAATCATTAAATCTTCACCAGACTCTGGTGTTCGACCACAGGACTCGTGTCAGGGCCACGGTCCACAGTTTAATACACACATCAGCTCAGAATTTAAAGGCTCTGATGAAAGTTCAGGCAACAGGTGATGAGTTAAATCAGAGCGTCAGCAGCATCTTTAAAAACACTAAAAGTCACGTGATGAGTCGCCACCTCTGGCCTCTCCCACATCGACACCCCCGCGGCTCAGAGTGAACTTCCTGTCGTTTCCTCTCCTCTCAGTGTTTGAGCATCTCTAGCTGCTGCTGCTGCCACGGCAACATCACCCCGTCACCATTTACCTGTAACCAATCACAGCCTCCAGTCAGGTGACGGGACAGGTGGACTTCACGCGGAGACGTTGACGTCTCTCAGAGCGATGGCGGCCGTCGTCCCAGCAGCGGCAGTGGAGGCGGTTGCCGTGGCAGCAGGTGGCGACTGTGTGGAGGTAGGAGGTGAAGTGGAGGGTGAGGGGGGCACGACGGGCAGAGCTGGACAGTTCTGATTGGTCGGGGCGGTTCCGGTCTGGAACAGGATCTGCTGTAACGTCCGTCTGAGGTTTGGATGCAGGCGGCGCTGAGTCTGGTAGAAAATCTCCACGGCAACACACTTCATCACCCCGGCAACCAGGTCCTCATACAGCGGCACAGTGTACATCCTGGATGTCTACAGACAGGAAACAGGACACACAGATGGTGGCAAAGCATTATGGGAACTGTAGTATTCACTTTATCACAGTAGTACCAGTAGTAGTAGTTGTTGGACTGTTTGGGCATGAGTATTAGTACCAGTACTCCAAGCTGTAGTATCAGAAGTAGCAGTACTCACGTGTTTGTGGAGGAAGGCTCGAACTCGGGGCAGGTCGGGGTAGAAGGTGTTCCTCACCACCATCTGCAGCCAGCGGATCTGAACCTCAGCATTCAGACCATCAAACAGAGACGAGTAACAGTCAGACAGACTCACCATCACATCTGGGGGCAGAGGGAGGGGGGGGCTAGTTGTAGGTAAACAGTGTGCAGTCCAGGTACATTAGTAGTTTTAGCAGTAGGGAAGTCCTGGTCCAGTCTTTTGGTCCTGATCTGATCCTGATCTCCTCCTCCAGTCAGTGCAGATTAAATCAGTGACTTATGAATCTGACTTTTGTGTTTCATTAATTCGACCACATTATACAGCTGACACTGATCTCAGCTTCCCTCCACTGGCTCCCTGATCCAATCACACTTTTAAAATTCTGATGACTATAGAATCCTTCACACCTGTCTGATCTTAAACTTCTTACTCCACCTCATACCCTTCGCTCTCCGAGTTAAAAAGAAGTCAGCAGATCCTTTTCCTACCGTGCCCCCCTCCTCTGGAATAACCTCCCTGGTGATATCAGACAGTCTCACTCTGTAGACGTCTTTAAATCAAAACTTAAAACTCATTTATATGACCTAACCTTTAATTAGCTGCAGGGATTCGTACCTGTTACTTGTCCTTGGTTGGGGGGTCAGTTTCAGTCTCAATGAATTAATAAACCCAGTATTTCAGTGTAGCTCTTATAGTCCTGCCAACCAGACCATTGTATTTACTCTAAAAACCACTGCATTCCTCTTACCCGGTTCTTTCTCTCCCAGGCACATGAACGTACAGGCCGTGTGCCTCTCCCTCTCTTTTTGTCTCTCTTGTGCTTTCTATCCTTCCTCCAGCTCCTCATCATGGGAGGTGGCTTTGTGGTCCAGGTTCTACTGGCTGGTTGCACCAGGAAGCTGTTGCATTCTCCCTGATCATGTTCTGTCTGTTGCTGTTATGGTCTGTTCTCTTTTTCTCTCTCCACTATCTACTCATCCCAACCGTTCGAGGCAGATGACCGCCCATCCTGAGCCTGGTTCTGGGGGTTTTTCCTTTCCACTATCTCCTAGTGCTGCTCGAGGGCGGATGTTGGGATTCCCTCTCTGTATAACCCTGTACGGTCTTGACCATAATATGTGTCTTCGGGTGACTCTATAAGTCAACTGAAATGATCTGCAACCTCTGACTCACTCTAATGTTCTCTGTCCTCTCTGTCGAGTCCGGCTGTGAAGCAGAGCAGCTGAAGCATGTTGGAGTTCAGTAAAGACAGGATTAGATCTGGTCTACTTTATTTAAACTGAAACTGATCCTTTAAAATCTGTCTGGATCAGCTCAGATCCAGATCCTCTGAATGGACTTGGACAACTTTAAGTAGTAGTAGTGGTATTCACAGGAGGAGTATTTGCAGTGTTACCGTGTGGCAGTGGTGAGTAGTCCAGCATGCGGTCCAGGAACAGGACAATCTGGAAGGTGCTCCAGGCTGAGAGGTCAAAGGTCATCAGGGTCTGCAAGTCAGGGGGGTTGCTGGTCCTCCACAGGTCACACAGATCCTGGACCGGCTGGATCAGAGAGGCCCCTGCTGTCAGATCTGGTTCACAGAGTGGGGGTCCACAGCCGCTGAGCCAACGCTCAAACTCCAGACCTGAGACCAGGAGAAGCCGTCAGAAATCCTGATTTTAAACGAGACCGTAAAGATGTGTTTAGTTTGTCGACCGTCAGCTTTAATTTAAGGGTTTGGATGAACTGTGGAGGAGATACAGGTGGCTCAGACCACTTCCTTAGGGTAATCTGGGACTTCATACTGAAACAGGTTCCAAAGACAACAAAAAAACTGCAGACGTGTAAATGAATTAAAGAAGGAACAGCCGACTGTGAATACAAACGTATTCAAACCTATCAAACCTGAGATTAAAGCTGACAGTATGCAGAGAGGAGTCGACCTCAGCTCCTCACCTTCTCTCTGAGCGACGGCAGCGTCCTTCAGCTCGGGGAAATACGTCAGGAAGAAGTCGATGAGGTCCTGAGCCACCACGCTTTTAAACTTAAACTGTGAGATATAATCCTGGAAACACAGAGACAGAAGCTGGTGACGCTGAGACTCCTTCACGGGAACCGTCCTCTGCTAGTCCGAGCTCTACAGAGGATCAGACTGAACTTGACACTGAACCATTAAAAACCAGCAGAACCACACATTCGTGTTCCGGTTCTAAAAGTGTTTGTGATGTTTATGTAGAACAGGACGTGTGTGTGTCACGAGACTTTCAAATGTATGTAAATGTCAGAGCAGTGACGGCTCTGATGGTTTCTGTGTTTACAGCAGCTTCACAGAGTCTTTACACAATGACGAGTCAAAAACTGAAACCTCTCACTGACAGACACATTCAGACCCTCTGCTGTGGCTCCAGAGTGTAATCTGGTTCATTTGGTTTTCCTGAGATGAGTCTAGAACCTTACTGGAGTCCACCTGTGGTAAACTGAGCTGACTGGACATAGTTTAGAGAACACACCTGTTTATGTAAGATCCTAGAACTCACACTGTCAGCACAAAAAGTCCAGGGACGTCTCCAGGTCAGAGAGACTGACCTGAGCGGACACAAGGACAAATGAAAACAAACACAGTAGACCTGAGACCTGAAATTGGTGCCTCCTTTCAAGACAAGTCTCTGGCTGTGGCCCAACCAAAGTCCAGCCTTAAACATCACAGCTAATGATGGATCTGTCAGGAAGGACAGGACGAACTGAGCCAGGAGCCTGTAGAGACTCAGAGCCTTACTTACAAAAGGGGGTCTACACAGAACTGAATACAGGGTCTAAATACTACTGCAGATGGGAGAACTCAGTTTTTAATTAATCTGAAAACTTTATGAAGCTGCTGTGTTTCAGTTTCTGAGGTTGTCTTTAGTTTAATACTTAAAACTGTGATGACATTTTGTCTGCAGTCCTTCAAAGGTCTGTTTTAGGGCTCAGGTTAGAACCGGGCTCAGGTTAGAACCGGGCTCAGGTGTGTGTGTGTGTTTACTGACCCTGAGGAAACAGTCGAAGCGCCTGACGTCTCCACAGAGCTGAGACAGGTACGACACGAAGCAGAAACCTTTCTCGTAGGTGAACAGATTCATCAGAGTGCTGGGGTTCACACCTGGACGAGGGAGCAGGTAACAGAGTTGTAAACTTACCTGTACAGTACACCTGACTGTGTGTGTTTGTGTGTGTGTAGTTACCTGACTCGAACTTGACCTGCAGTTTGCTGACAGGGTTGTTGTCTCCGAGGAGACGCAGCTGTCTGTGGAGGGCGTCCAATCGGACGACAGTTTCTAGACAGGTGAACGCCTCACCTGAAGACAAGGAGCAGGGGAGAATTACTGCAATTCATCCAGTGCTACTGTGCAGTACTCCGTATTCTGAGCAGTATTCTTACCATAGGCCTCGGTAGTGATGCGTCTCTGTGCGTATGTCGCCAGGCCCTCGCTCAGCCACATCTCCTCCCAGGTGGCGTTGGTGACGGCGTTCCCAAACCAGCCGTGAGCGATCTCGTGGATCACATCGATCAGCAGGAACTCGCTGCACTCCAGGATGGATGCAATGATGAAGGTGAGGCAGGGGTTCTCCATGGCAACGATGGGGAAAGATGGGGGCAGGAACACGATGTCACACCTGAGACAGGTGAGTCAGACTGACAGTTGTTTTATCAATGTTTTAGTCATTAGAATATGATGAACTCTCCACTCACCTGCCCCACAGGTACGGTCCAAACAGCTCCTCTGCGACGCCCAGCCAGTGCTCCACACTGCCCCCCAGTTTCTTCACTGCACAGGACAACAGACATGGCTCCGCCCACACACGACTCCTACAGGTGGAGGAGGAGGCCAGGTAAAGGCCAAAGGTCAGGGACAATAACCACAGCTACACCTGATCCTTAGTAATCTGATGATGACGACAGGTAAACATGAATCCAGACACTGAGTTTACTTTCAGAGACGTGATCAAGTAGTTTTTGATGCTGAGTCCTTTAATATCTGATCCTGATCTGATCAGGATCCAGATCAGATCCGGATCTGACCCTGTCTGATCAGGATCCAGATCAGATCCGGATCGACTTCAGTTATTGATCTGATCTGAACTGAAAGGACGAGAGTCTGACACTGAAGAGATCCTCTAGAGTGAAGACGCATCACTCTGTTGGATTTTCTGGAACTACAGAAAGACTCTGTGTTACAGAGTGGAGCATCTTCCCTCACAAACAATCTTTGTCTGAGTCCAGACTCCGGCTACAGAGACACTTCTGTTCCTCACAGAGTTCATGTTCATTAGTGAAGCTGGAAACATTTATTTAAGAGAAATAAATCTCTTTGCTCTGTGTAGGAGGCTGAGGGAGCTGCTACATCTCTACAGTCTCACAGTCCACCCTGGGTTTCTCTGACCTGGGGCCGACGTCCACGTGCTGCAGGTCCCCGGCCACCAGCGCAACCAGGTAGGACGGGACAGGAAACTCCATGGAGAACTGAAAGACCCGGTCCTGTTTGGAGTACGAGCTCCGAGAAGCACTCATCAGTACTGTGACTCCGTCTGGGACCTGGAGAGGAAGAGGTGTTAGTGGTGGACAGAGTGTCTATCTCCTCATTATCCACCATAATCTCATACTGTGCAGAGAAACCTGATCTAAAGTAGTGAAGAGAACCTGGTTTAATCAGATTACACAAAACGTTAGAGTGAAGCCTGATGTACGATACTAGACACAGAGAAAAACCAGAGGAGAGCTCCAGAAGGTGATGGTACCTCGCTCTGTGGGAAACACAGTAACTTCCTGTTTTATTTACTCTTTACTAATGATCAACGTTTATCTGGGTTTGAAATTAACAACTACGCGTGTCCGAGCTGTTAGTTTCCCGTTTCTCCTGCTCTTTAGGTCACGTTCATCTCAGCAGACGTAGTTTAAAGTGTCCGTGTGTGTCTGCTGTGTTATGTGTTTTTAATGAGCAAACCAATTAACACAGCAGCTTCACTAACAAACCTGTGTTTGTGAATCAACTAGAAAAGAGGAAAATCACAACGTTCCACCTAAAGACAGAAGCTCACTACGACACAGTTTCAGTGTCACGTTACAAAATTCCAAGAACAAAGTCGGAGACAATAAAATGAGAATTCCAGGAATAAATAAACAAACAAAACAAGTCACTGGGGTTTATTCTCATGGTTCCAACTTTATAATTATTCTGACTTTTGTGCTAAACTCTGTTCTCATGGTATCGTCACTTTATTCAGTAAATATTCTGAATTTTCTCAAGAAAAAGTTGCAAAATTGAGAATATTCAGTAAATAAAGTTGGAATATTGTGACTTTATTTTATTAATATTCTGAATTTAATCTGCAGATGTGGATTAAATATCTGAACACTGAATTATAAAATATTTCAAATTAAATCTACAGCACAGTGAAGTGAAGGGATCCGACTACGTCCTGAAGCTGCTGTAGTTAAGTACAAACTACAGGTGTGACAGTGCACAGGTGGGGTCAGAGGTCAGGACTCACCCTAACTGTCGCGGTGTACGTGGTCTTGACGGCAGGTGTGTCGAAGCAGGGGAAGAAGGAGCGGTTACACACGGAGTGACCCTGAGTGAAGACCAGAGGACGGGACTGACCACAGGTCAGCTCCGAGTCCAGCCACCAGATCTGAGGGAGACACAATCACCATCATCATCATCGGTTACAGATGATCAGACTGATTCTTCAATTAATATAAAGACAGGTGGAGCTGTGTCCCTGTACCGCGGGTCCGTCTGTGGTGGTGTAGCGGACTGTAATCTGGATCAGTCGTCCTGGTTTCACAGCTGCTGTCGGGAGGCTGATGTTGAGCGATGATCCGTAATCTGTGAACGGGTCCACCCGGTATGTCAGGGAGACAGGCTCCTCCTGTCCGACCCCGGGGACTTTACAGTCTATGGAGTGGATCAGCAGGGAGGGATGAGAGTCTAGAACCAGCGTGTGGAACCCTGGCTGGACAGGGACCAGGTCCAGGACCAGCCAGCCGCTCATCTCCTTCACAGCAAAGTTCAATCGCAGGTCTAGGTGGAAGTGTCGCAGCTGGAAGCACCTGAAGTTAGACGCTGAGGCCACATCCACCAGGGGGCACCGTGGGGAACCAGGACCTGGAGCCACCGAGAGCCAGCTGGAGTCCCCAACACACCGGGCCCCAGAGGCCGGCATGGATTTACGGCAACAGCACAGCGAGGTGGGAGTCTGGTGGAGCTCTGCCATCATGAGCTAAACCTGGGACTAAACCCCCCTCAGACCTGAATTAACCGCATCCACAAGAACCAGAGGAGGACTCGTTAAACCTGAACACTGTCTTTAAGAGGACAGGAAAGACCAGGTAAGACTACATTTATAACCAGTTTTAAATGGTTTAAGAGACTAGTCTAACAAAATCAGAAATAAATAAGGGCACTTGTGATCCAGAACTGAGCTTAAACCTGGAGCAAACCCAGGACAGACTACATGTAGAACCCAGTTTAACTCCGGACTAGTTCAGACAGATTAAGACTAAGACTTAACAAAGTTAACCCAGTTTTAAACAAGAGACAGACTGAACTGAAGCCGGACCTGACCACATCCAAAACCCATGAAATCAGAAATTTATCAGAACTGAATTTAAAACTCAGACTATAAATAAACAGAGTCACTCACTGAATTCAACCTTAAACTACATTCAAAACTCCATTAAACAAACGTCTAATTTAACTTCTACTTGGAAACAAACACTAATAAAGACATTTGTGACCAAGAACCGGGCTTAAACCTGGTCCAGTCTATTTTTACATTAAACCCAGAGTTAATTACAATAACACAACTTTTAACTTGGTACTTCAAGCCCAGTTTCAGCTCATGTAAAACTCTATTTAACCAAACTTAGTCCACATTTAGGCCAAACTACATTTCACATTTACTAAAGTCTGACTGAACTAAAACCTGCTAAAACACCAGGAAACACATTTTAATCAATGACTGAGTTAAAGTCATTATTTATACCCAGTTTTAGCCCGTTTATAACTCAGTTTAACCAAACTCAGACCACATTTAAACCCGGTTTCACCCGGACTCTTCTGTAAATTAGCACCTTTAGCTTTAAAAAACAGGTACTTTTAACAGACGAAGTTAGAGGTCACAGCAGCGTTTCACTGACCTGGTTAGCACAGCCGGCTAATTAGCACAGACATAATTAGCATTAGCACCACAGAGCTCATTATTAGCGGTTTTAACGAAAAACTGTTTAAGTAAAATCCATCAGGAGTCGGTGCAGAAAACCACACAAACACCGGCTCCTCCTGAGAACTCAGCCCGACTCCCGGCTCTGTGTGCCGGTCACTGAATCCAGATCCTCCCGGTGGGTTCGGTGTTAGCCGCCGGAGATGAGCGAGTGTTCGCGTCGAGAGAGACAGAAAAAGAGAATTTAAGGAAAGAAAAAGACAGAAAACAGCAGAGACGAGAGACGAGAGGACGCAGCAGGATCCGCTCCGGACTAAACAGGAAGTAACAGAGCAGGAAAAGTTTCTGCGGAGCGGAGGGGGGCGCTGCTGAGCCCGGGTCAAAGGTCAACCCGCAGCCTTAATTAGATCCATCAGTAGTTAAACACTGTACAGTTGTGTAAAAAAATTAGTAAAGACAGAACAGAGTCAGCATCAACAGTGTTATACTACAGTACTATAATACTTAAAATACTTTTATCAGTAACTCAGTGGACTGATGCCAGAGAAAACACTGCAGTACTTTAAGTACATTTATACCACCTCAGTAGTACACGTTTGGGTGTTTCAGGTTGATCTCAGTATAACCTGTGTTGGTATTATCCTGACAGTTTTTACTCACAGTATGAATTTAATCACTGATCATAAAGTGAACGTGTGTAAACAGACAATTAGATGAGAATCAGTTTGTACGGAGGCAGAACTCGGTCAGTATAACTGTGAACACTGAACCAGTAAATGTTCCAGATTTACTGCACTGAGGAGGAAGAAACACTGATTGTTATTTTACAGGTAAGAAACGATGACAGATGTGTGCTGAGAGACTGATGAAGAGCACGATAATAACTCTTCTATTAGAAAGAGACTTTTATACTGAAGGGGAAACAGGAAGTTTTGGGGACCGTGTTCTGCTGAAAACATCAGTGAAGATGAGGAGTAAATGTTTGTTGTTTTCTGTATAAAGATGCTTGAGACAAAAATCTGATCAAACTTCATACATTTAAATTAAAATTTTATTAAAACCTTACTCAGCACAGACAACAGGAAGTGACACAAACTTTTCATCTTAAAATTGTTTTATTGACAATATTAGAGAACAACCCCCCTCCCCACACCCCCAGCTAACAAGGCAGTTATCAGGTCATGCTATGAGGCTGTTAGAAAAATACAGCAGACACACACAGATGATTTCTACAAGGCTGTTAGTTCAGTATAATAGAAAATCATGTTAAAGGACAAATTCGTTCATCTTACACAACTGGGCTTTTATTTTGGTGACAGAGACGAGTCTGAAATAAAAAGCAGGTTGTAAAAAACCAACAGGTTAAAGTCGATGTCCCGACAGCAGCAGAACTCAACGGTACAATTTTCTGAAACTATTTCAACATCGAGGTAAAAGAGAAACTCAGGTTTTTACAGTGTAACATCAGCAGCAGTGAGAATCAGTAAAAATAAAAAAACAGACTAAAGAAATCATCACGTTTCCTCCTTCAGTCCAAAACCACTTCCTGTCAAAACAGAGAAAAAGATTCTGGGCTCTGACATTTATGGCACTGTGAAGATTCACTTTAAAACAGCTCAGAAAATGTTTTTATTTCTGTCTTTTCTTTCTATACATCAATAAATATCTTCAAATGCAAAAATGTTCTGTATGACAGCGTTTTAGTGCCACCGTGGAAATCATCAGAACACAGTCCACTAAATTATAATTAAACTGGAATATTCAGAGAATAAAGTTGGAATACTTCAACTTTATCCTCTGAATTGTATTTACGGAGGCTTAAAAACACTGTAGTGGTTTCTCCTGAAATGCTGAACTAGCCTGGATCAGATTCAGTGACTGTTTCAATAAAACGTTTAAAATATGTTCAAATACAAGTTGAAAGTGACGAACTGAGACGTTTGTGCTGATTTGAAATTTGAGAAACAACTTCGGCTGAATTAAATCTTACAGATTTAAAAATGAGTCCTGATACAATCTGAACATAATCCAGGTTCTGTGTGGTGAATATTTGTGTGAAACAACCAGTAAATGACAGAAACTGAAGGATTCTGGACTCTACTTTCCCACTAAGTCTTCCTTTAACTCCTCTCTAACAGTGACTGACAGTACCTCACACAGGGTTCACCACAATAAAACAAACCATAATAATAATAATATAATAACAATAATAATAATAAACTCAGACCTGGTTTATCAGGTCATAACCACAGAAAAACGTCTTCATGTTGCAAAAAAGCAACAGTACGTCAGAGAGATGATGATGAGACATCAAAGATAAACTCTGAGCTGCTCTCAGATCAGTTTTCTACAGGACAGAAACAGCACCTTCAGCTTCTGTGAATGTTTATGCTGGTTTTACTGGTTTTACTGGAGCACAGGTGATCTAACGTGACCTCCTTCATCCTCGCACAGAGATCTTGTTTTCCACAGCAGCGAGCATCGAGCACAGACGAGAGTTCTCATTGGCCAGCAGCCTGGACGGCTCGTCAAACTCCACCACCTGGACCAATCAGAGCCAGGAAAACTTTACTCACCTGTTACTCAGGTAATAAACTGAAACTCAGAGTTAATGGATTTGTGGCGGTCGGCGTTACCTGCCCCTGGTTGAGCACCATGATGCGGTCGGAGGCGAGCACTGTGTGGAGGCGGTGGGCGATGGTCAGGGTGGTGCAGTCCTGAAACGACGTTCTGATGGTCTCCTGGATCAGAGCATCCGTCTCAGGGTCCATGGCTGCTGTCGCCTCGTCCAGGACCAGAATCTGAGACCAGAACCAACCAATCAGATGACAGAACTGAGAGCACAACCAGCCAATCAGATAGGGGGGTTAACCTGTCTCTGCGACCTGTCTGTCTCTCACCTTGCACTGTCTCAGCAGAGCTCTGGCGACACACAGCATCTGTCTCTCTCCCACTGAGAAGTTTTCTCCGTTATCCACCACCTCCGACTCCAACTTCAGCGGCAGCTGGGACACCTGAAGGACAGACAGACAGGTGAGCTCCTATATTATGTGCACCTGGTGTGCACATAATATACGTTCACTAAAAATACCAGAAAACCTGCTGAACAAGTAACGAAGTACATGTACTCAGTTACAGTTACTGTGTATGAACTTTGAGGAAAACTCAACAGCTGGGACAAAGTTTGTTGCAGAACCGGACCGACAGTCCCAGGATGCTGATGTGGATCAGCTGAGACATCTGGGTCCTGGACTTGTCAGTGATTCCGAAGAATCAGGTTCACAGGTTAGAACCACTGCTGTGTGTCAGCTACACGAGTACACTGAACATACTTGAGGGTACTCACACACTCCTTCATGTGACTTCTCTCGAGAGCGTCCCAGATCTGCTCCTCTCTGTACTGGTTAAACGGGTCCAAATTGGACCTGGAGAAACATGAAATCATCTGTTTCAGAACATTTCCACGCTGTGACTATCCAACGGACGAGCCGGATTATCACAGGTGTTCTTACCTGACCGTCCCGCTGAATAGGACCGGGTCTTGTGGGATGATGGACAGTTTGCTGCGAAGGTCAGCCAGTCCGATGTCGTGGATGTCGATACCGTCGATCAGGATGGATCCTCCACAGCGCTCCACCAGCCGGAACAGGACCACACCCAAAGACGACTTCCCTGCAGAGAGACAGGAGTGAGACAGAGATGGACAGAGAAGGAGACAGGGAGACAGTCCACAAGTCTCTTGTGTCCTACCTGATCCGGTCCTGCCCACGATGCCGACTTTCTCTTTGGGCCGGATGCCGCAGGAGATCTTGTTCAGGACCAGAGGCAGGTTCTCCTGGTACCTCATCTCCACCTCTTTGAACACCAGCTCTCCCTGCTGGGGCCAGTCAGCAGGAGGGGCCCGACCTTTGACCCGGGCCGGGGCCTCCTGGGACAGGGACTGAGACCAGACAGATCATAACCAGTGATTAAGAACAACAAGTCTGAATCACATGCTGAACTGATTCCCAGAGCTAATGTGAATCCAGTTTACCCAGCTGGACCAGAGCCAGTACCTGGATGTAGTGGTGGATTCTTTCCACAGAGGTGAAGCGAGCTTCGGTCTCAGAGGCCAAACGCACCGTGAACTGGAACAAGCCTGTTAACTGAGTAGGGACAAACACGTTGTTAAGTACTCACAGGTAACAACTGGACTCAGATTCCTGAAGGCGTTTCCCCTCTTTTACAAAGGTTCTTCAGTTCTAAATGACACAGACAGTTTACTGATGAGTATCAATAAACAGCCGAGGTGGTCCATGAGACCACTAACATCACAGTCCGGACCTCTGTCTCCGGGCTGTTCAACAGAACTCACACACATCATCTCAACGTGAGAGGTTAAAGTCACAACCAGTCGTTTAAAGCTGAAGAAGCATTTCACATTAAACATCCTCAAGAACCTTAATGAGGTCCAGCTGCCACTGAACAGGACCTGGATGACTGAGAATCTCCACAGACTTTAAGCTACCTGCACGGCGTAGGAGATGGCGAGTCCAGCGTAGGCGGGTGGGATCTGTCCGTGCATCAGGACCATCATCAGGGCAGTGATGCTGATCAGAGCCATACTGATGACGTCCAGACGTACCGCTAGCCAACGTGTGGCACAACTGAACAGGTAGCATGGAGCCTGGTTCTGGTCTAGCAGAGCCTGGTACCTGAAAACAACAACATATACAGTAATGCCATGGGGTTCAGGTTGTTATCATACCCTGGGTTTCAGGCTACATTCCTACTTTGCACACGGTTCCAATCCTGACCTGCTGAGAAAGTCCTGGCCCCTGTCGTAGGCCTGCAGCGTGGTCAGGCCCTGGATGCTGGATGTGATGTGGGACATGAAGGGCGACATCGTCACATTGTCCAGGCGCTTCAGCTCCCGGATGAAGACCCTGGAGACGCTGTGGAGAGCAGCAAAGAGCAAGACCAGAGGACCCACAGCCACGAGGAACCATGGGAAAACACAGCTGATGACACCAAGGCAGAAGAAAACCAGGATGACGTTCTGGATGAACATCTCAGCCTGGAACGGCAGACGGGTGTCGACTGAAGGGAGATACAGAAGAAGTTACTGCTAACATGTCTGTGACTGGGTATTCAGGTGTTGTCCCATCTTTTACCTTCATCCATGTCCTTGGAGAATCGGTTCAGGATCCGTCCTGTGGGCGTCGTGTCGAAGAATTTCATGGGGCAGCGGAGGATCTTGTGGAAGAGCTCATCGTGCAGCTTGGAGGAGGCTCGCAGAGTTCCCTGCACGCAGACAACGGACAGAGATCAAACTCAGGAGACACATGAGACATGACGAATGTTTCATGTCCCTTAAATTAAATATTAAAAGATGTTCTGTTCAGACACACGTCACATAATGTTAAAACAACAGCACATGAATCCCTCTCTGTTAAGGAAGGTTTTTTGGCTCCATCTGAGTCCCTTCATATCAGTGTGGTCTGATATTCCCCCACAGTACATGCAGGCAGATTAAATGACTCAGACCAGGATCTGGACTAAAAAACCTCAGCAAACTGTGACATCTCTCTTTCATCAAACTGAACACTAGAGACGTGATCGTGTAACGACTGAAGCAAACTTCCTCTGGGGAACATTTCACTAAATTTAATGGTATGTTGTGAACACGCAGACCTTCTGTCCCTGAAGTCATCAGGACTCTGTGAGGTGTTCTGACCTTGACAAAGGCGATGCCCCTGATGAATTTGAAGAGCAGCATGACTCCCATGGAGGAGGCATAGATGGTGGCGTAGTACTGCATCATGGGATTGTCCTTCATGCTGATGCTCACTGCTGAGCTGTTTCCTCGGAGTACCGTGCTGTTCTGGAAGAAGGAGGACAGAGAAAAAGGAAAAGACGAGTCAGGAGGAGGACGAGGTAGAAGGTGGAGCCCATGGGTGGAGACAACAGGCCTGTCTTAGTATTCATGTTGTGTCTCTGTAGCTGCTTTTTGTGGTCATGTTGCATCTCTTTGTGTCTTTTATCGGAGAGTCAGGAGGAGAAAGAGGACATGAGGGTGAGGAGAGGTACGGAGTCAGAAGGAGGTGAAGGGATGAGGAGGAGCGTCTCACCCCGCCGCCCTGGTTGATCCAGTAGCTGAGCCACCAGTGGCAGAAAGCCGAGCTCCCCATGTTCAGAACGAACAGAACCAGGATCAGCAGGCAGGAGGACACGCCGCCACACCCCACCATGTAGAGCTGAAACACAGGCCAGGCCACGCCCCCACACTGCTGCTCCTCCCCTTTAACGTCACATGACCAAACAGTGAAAAACAGTAGAAACAGTAGAGTCCAGAGAAAAGAACAGAAGTGTAACACTCATACCGTTGTCCTTAACAACTGGAGCGTTCTTCTTCACAGATCCTGGTTTACTGTCTGCTGGTTTCCTCTGAGAGCCACCTGTCTTCCTGCTGGGAGCCTGGAGCAGACAGACAGACGGAGAGAGAGAGACAGGCAGGCAGTCAGAGAGAGAGACAATCAGTCAGAGAGACAGACAGAGACAGAGACAGGTACCTCGATGTACGGGGTGTCTCCCAGCTGGAAGTGGTTGAACATGGCGGCGTAGTCTCCGTTCAGTTTCATCAGGTTGTCATGGTTACCCTGTTCCACGATATTCCCCTCTCTCATCAGGACGATGTCGTCACAGTCCACCAGGTACTGCACAGACACACAGGTCATCACCACGGTAACCAAACTGTAGAAAAGCGTTCCTGTACCTGTTTGCGGAGGGGGGGGTTCACCTGCAGCTGGTGGGTGACGAAGACGATGGTCTTGTGGCGGAGCTGTTTCCTGATGGCGTTGCGGAAGACGTGATTGGCCACGTGGGCGTCAAGGGCGCTCAGTGGGTCGTCCAGAATGTAAATGTCCCGGTCGCTGTACAGGGCACGGGCCAAGCTGATTCGCTGACGCTGCCCACCGCTCAGGTTGGCACCACGTTCCCCGATCTGATGGGACGGAAACAGGAGCGTCTTCAGAGAGCTGCAGCTTTTTAACGTGTCACATATTTATGTCACGCATCAGTTTAAATGTGATAAAAACTGTTTTCCAGTCAAATTACGTCTCCTGGTTTACTTTACTTTACTTTACTTTACAGTACAGTAAGAGTTTAGAACCATCGAAAAGTCCAAAAGGTGCAACACGGTGCCCAACTGTCAGTTTCTGCCTCTTTTCAGTCGCCTCAAACAAGTCCAGTTACCACTGAGTTGCACCTTTGGGGGTAAAGACCTGGATGACTGAAGATCTCAACAGACACCTGAATACCTGATGGTGCAGAGGCCCCTCCCTCTACCTACAGAGCTCTGTGTACAGTAAGTTAAAAAGGTAGTGACGTCACCTCAGTCAGGTCAGCGTTGGGCAGCAGGGCCAGGTCCGGTCGGAGACAGCAGGCACTCAGCACAGACTGATACCTGCACAGAGAGAATAACAAGTCAGTCATTGGTCCCCAGGTGTCCACACCAGTGAACACAGGTGAGCTCCGCACATGTTGAACTGAAAGGTGATCCACACCTGGACAAAAAGATACAATACACTGCAACAGCAGTGAAAACAATGGTTCAGGACTTTCCAAACAACAGGTCTGTGAACTGGTTCTTGTTTCCAGAGTACACGTTAATGTTTTCACTGTAAAAAGTGGGGACAACATGTTCAGTCCTGGTTCAGTCTCACTGAGCTGAATCAAGCTTCAGTATGTTTAAGCCAAACTTCACTGTTGCTGTTTCCTCTGACAGTTTCTGAAACCTGAAACCTGAAACCTTTAAACAATTCTGTTTGACCAAAACATCTTTCAGTCACTAAGAGAAGAAACAAATTCCATAAGTGCCTGAAGCTTTTAATCAATTATCCAAACTGTTGCTGATTTTTGTTTTTAGCAATGAATCAACTCATCCGCTGCTTTGAATTAATATTTCCTCTGTCCTTATCTCAGGAAACCTGGGAAACTATAAAACCTGCAAACATCCAGAGACTGGAGGGAAATAAGAGAAAGAGCTTGAACTTCTGTTGAGTTTGATCCGAGTCAGAGACTGAACTGAACTTTGTTTCTTTCAGTTTGTCCTGAACAGAAGATTCTTCATAAACTGTCCAACACACAGGAAACGTCAAATATGAAGCTGATCTAGGACCAGATCTGATCTGTGGAACCTGACGTAGTTTGTGAGCGTAGCCCAGGTGTCCCCCTCTCACCTGTCCTCCTGGTACTCTTGTCCAAACAGGATGTTGTCTCTCAGTGTTGCGTTCAGGATCCAGGCCTGCTGAGCAACGTAGGCCAGCCTTCCTCTGACGGCCACACCGCCCTCCAACACAGTCATCTGTTCACACATCAATAATCAATATTACTGATCAATAATCAATATCCTTCCTCCCACCAGGAGGAGAAGCTGTTACTGAAGCAAAGGCAGCTTCACCTGTCCTAAGATGGCCGAGATCAGGGAGGTTTTCCCGCTGCCGACGCTGCCACAGACCCCGACCAGCGTCCCCTGCACAGACAAACAGGTTCTCAGTCTCAGCTGCTGGACTAACATCAGGAATTAGACCTGAATCCTGACTTTACCTGCTGGATGCTCAGGTTGATGCAGTGCAAGGTGCTCTGAAGGCGCTGGGAGACAGGAGGGGCAGACAGGAGGGGAGGACAGGTCTCCACCTCCCCCTCGTCTCCTTCTCCTCTCAGCAGGGAGCCGGTCACCTCCTCCTGCTCCTCATCCTCCCGCAGACCTGCAGATCTGTCTCTGCACCTGGAGACCACCACACATAGTTTAGCTCGTTCCAGAGCCTGATTGTAAAAGTCCTAATGTGAGTCTCTGTGCTGCAGGGATTCAGGTGAAAACAGCATTTACAGTTACACAGTTGATCTGCAGGTGTGGTAAACAGATCATACACATGCATACACTCTCTCTCACATTGTTGTGGTCACTACTCAAAGCTCATGTGAGGTGAGACAACAAAGAGAAACGTGTAGCTTTGTACCTTTGTCTTCCTGCTCTCAGTACTGGAGACGCACTGATCACACCTGGCACCACGTCGGCTATTTACACAGGTATGTAGTAAAAGTCTGTCACCTGTCCCTGTGGTGACGTCTGCTGGCTGATCGGACACATGGACTGGGTTGAGTGCTCTGTCCGCCCCCCTCCCATGCCAGAGTGGCCCCACATAACTCCACAGCAACCTGAGGATCACCGGGTAACACTCGAACGCTGTCAACCTCCGGCTGCAGGAAGAGACTCTGAAGAGACAGACCAGGAAAACCAGATCAGACTTTAGTTTGACTGGGACTAAAACAAAGATGGATGACAAACATGTCGGCTTTGTTTTATTTCTGCTCACTGAGCTCGTTCCCTCCAACCATCATCCAACCATCGTCCAACCATCATCCAAACATCGTCCATCGACCAAACATCGTCCAAACATTGTCCATCGACCAAACATCGTCCATCGACCAAACATCGTCCAACCATCGTCTAACCATCGACCAAACATCGTCCAACCATCGTCTAACCATCGTCCAAACATCGACCAACCAAAACATCGTCCAAACATCGTCCATCGACCAACCATCATCCAACCATCGTCCAACCATCATCCAACCATCGTCCAAACATCGTCCATCGACTAAACATCGTCCATCGACCAAACATCATCCAACCATCATCCAATCATCGTCCAACCATCATCCAAACATCGACCAACCATCGTCCAACCATTGTCCAACCATCATCCAATCATCGTCCAACCATCATCCAAACATCGACCAACCATTGTCCAATCATCATCCAACCATCATCCAATCATCGTCCAAACATCGTCCAACCATCGTCCAATCATCATCCAAACATCGACCAACCATCGTCCAACCATCGACCAACCATCGTCCAACCATCATCCAACCATCGTCCAAACATCGTCCATCGACTAAACATCGTCCATCGACCAAACATCATCCAACCATCATCCAATCATCGTCCAACCATCATCCAAACATCGACCAACCATCGTCCAACCATTGTCCAACCATCATCCAATCATCGTCCAACCATCATCCAAACATCGACCAACCATTGTCCAATCATCATCCAACCATCATCCAATCATCGTCCAAACATCGTCCAACCATCGTCCAATCATCGTCCAAACATCGACCAACCATCGTCCAACCATCGTCCAAACATCGACCAAACATCGTCCATCGACCAAACATCGTCCATCGACCAACCATCGTCCAACCATCGTCCAATCATCGTCCAACCATCATCCAAACATCGACCAACCATCGTCCAACCATCGACCAACCATCGTCCAACCATCGTCCAATCATCGTCCAACCATCGTCCAACCATCATCCAAACATCGACCAACCATCGACCAACCATCGTCCAACCATCGTCCAATCATCGTCCAACCATCGTCCAAACATCGACCAACCATCGTCCAATCATCATCCAACCATCATCCAATCATCGTCCAACCATCGTCCAACCATCGTCCAAACATCGACCAACCATCGTCCAAACATCGTCCATCGACCAATCATCGTCCAACCATCGACCAACCATCGTCCAATCATCATCCAACCATCATCCAATCATCGTCCAACCATCGACCAACCATCGTCCAAACATCGTCCATCGACCAAACATCGTCCAACCATCGTCCAACCATCGCCCATCGACCAAACATCGTCCATCGACCAACCATCGTCCAACCATCGTCCAACCATCATCCAACCATCGTCCAAACATCGTCCATCGACCAAACATCGTCAAACCATCATCCAATCATCGTCCAACCATCATCCAACCATCATCCAAACATCGACCAACCATCGTCCAGCCATCGTCCAACAATCATCCAACCATCGGCCAACCATCGTCCAATCATCGTCCAACCATCGTCCAATCATCGTCCAACCATCGTCCAACCATCGTCCAATCATCGTCCATCGTCCAACCATCGTCCAACCATCATCCAACCATCGTCCAAACATCGACCAACCATCGTCCAATCATCGTCCAACCATCATCCAATCATCGACCAAACATCATCCAAACATCGACCAACCATCGTCCAACCATCGTCCAATCTTCATCCAACCATCATCCAATCATCATCCAACCATCGTCCAATCATCGTCCAAACATCGTCCAAACATCGTCCATCGACCAAACATCGTCCATCGACTAACCATCGTCCAACCATCGTCCAATCATCGTCCAAACATCGACCAAACATCGTCCATCGACCAACCATCGACCAAACATCGTCCATCGACCAAACATCGTCCATCGACTAACCATCGTCCAACCATCGTCCAATCATCGTCCAACCATCGTCCAATCATCGTCCAAACATCGACCAACCATCGTCCAATCATCGTCCAATCATCGTCCAAACATCGACCAACCATCGTCCAACCATCGACCAACCATCGTCCAAACATCGTCCATCGACCAAACATCGTCCAACCATCGTCCAACCATCGTCCATCGACCAAACATCGTCCATCGACCAAACATCGTCCAACCATCATCCAATCATTGTCCAACCATCATCCAAACATCGACCAACCATCGTCCAACCATCGTCCAACCATCATCCAAACATCAACCAACCATTGTCCAATCATCATCCAACCATCATCCAATCATCGTCCAATCATCGTCCAAACATCGTCCAATCATCGTCCAAACATCGTCCAATCATCATCATCAACTGGGCCAATAGAAGGACAGAAGTATGGTAGGAGGGTAGAAAGGGAGGAAACATGGTCTAACATTTAGGTGTGTACTGTAGATAAGTCTGTTCAGGTGCAGCCACATTTCAGACCTTGAATCGTTCCATGGCCACTGAAGCTTCAGACAGAGACTTGACAGAAAATGGAGTCACCTTCAGGGCAAAGGTCATGGCGTTAAACACGGTCACCACGGTGAAGGCCTGACAGGAAACAAACTGTGTTAGCGTACGGTGCAGGTAACAGTTGACATTTGGCAGACTCAGACTAAAGGACATGACACAGGTGTAGTCTGCTACCTGAGCGGCTGTCAGGTCGTATCCTAGCAACATGTGGGCAGAAAATGTTGCCACGCTGGCGATGACGACGACGACGGGGGCCACACCGACCGTGATGCTCTGACAGTAACCTGTGAGCTCGAGGATCCTGCGCTCCTCCTCACGGATACCTGGGAGGAAAAACACAGGTTTCAACACTGTATACCTGGGTTACTGCGGTGACAGGACCACCAGGTGTCAGGTGAGTACGTACAGCGGACGTCCTGGGAGAAGGCTTTGACCCAGGCGTACATCTTGATGAACTTGATGTAGCTGAGGATCTCGTTCGTCTTCTGCACTCGTTTGTCGGTGACGGCTGCTCCCTTCCTCCTGAAGTACGCCGTCAGCCTGGAGCTGAACATCTGATCAGAAAACACGAGGATCAATCACCTGACCAGGTGTCACAGTACAGGTACAGGTACAGGGAGAGCATCTCATCACAGGTGTACCCACTGGCTAAACACCACAAACTGTGATTTCCGAGACAAGATCGTGTAGAAAAGATAAAACTCTATACCAGAGTCCCTTCAAGAAATGACTCTTTTAACAGCCATGGACAGTCCTTTGAGATTAGCAGGACATTTTTATTTTTAAATATCTTTTGTCAGACCTTTGTGGCTAGCGTTTTGTTTTATGGGGTCATATGTTGGGGTAACAGTATCACTGTCAGTGACAAGTTTTGGGGATTAATAAAGTTGTCTAAACTGTGACATAATGGCCCCCTGGTCACAGACGTAAAACTTCCTCATCACTACATAAGAGCAAGAGACACTGTTTGTTTCTCTTTTTTATCCTTTAGTACATTTATTTATTCATTAGGAAAACATTTAGTCAAATGTCATAAGCCACAGGTTAGTGTAATATTTCTAACTTAACCACAGTCTTCTTCAGACACTGGTCTTTGATAGACAGGTACTGACCAACGTGGGGTAGAACAGGATGAACACAGCTGATCCCAGTAAAGATGTTGGTCCCAGTATAAACAGGTTGTAGGCAACGCCCAGTACGGCCACCAGGGGGCCCCCTGCTAACAGACTTCCTACTGCTGCAGCTTCAAACATCCTCTGACCGTCACTGGAGCACATGTTCACCAGCTGGGGGGGGCAAGAAAGGAGGCAGACGTACAGCATCAGACTTAAACCAACTGGTAGATTCTTACACAGGAAGAAAAGACAAGGAAAGGAGGCAAGGAAACATGGAGACATAGAAGGAACCATCAGACAGAAAAGGAAGAGATGAAGCAAAGAAGAAAGGAAGGGAGGAAGGAAGGAAGGAAGGAAGGAAGGAAGGAATCAAGTGAAAGGACAAACAAAAACTAACGAGAGGGAGGAAAGAAGGAAACAAAGAGTCCAGACCAGTACCTGTCCCATGGACCGGTCCCTGACGCTGCGGAGCCGCAGGATCTTGTTGAAAGCCAGACTGAGGATGGCCCCCCTCAGCCTGGTTCCAGTTCTGTAGTTCAGCGCCCAGGTCAGAGCCAGAGACCAGGACCGGATCAGCTCTGTGGTGAGGAGACCCAGTACCAGCAGCAGACCGTAGCCCAGGTTGGACTCCTCCTGCTGGGTGTACTCCAGCAGACGCTTCACCACAAATGCCTGGAGGACAGCTCGGTTATTACTGGGTATACTGGTCTTACTGGTCACACTGGTCTTACTGTTATATTGATTGTATCTCTTCAGTCATACTGGTCTTACTAGTAACGCTCTCACTGGCTTCATTAATTATACTGGCCTTACTGGTCTCACTAGTCCTGTATCACTGGACCAACTGAGTCATACTGGCCATACTGGAACTGGTCTCTCTGGTCTTGCTGGTCATACTGGTGTAAGTGGTCCTGACTCACCGGCCCACTGAATCCAGCCAGCTGTGTGACGGTGAGACAGAGGATGGAGAGGAGGAGACGAGTCCGGCAGAAAGACCAAACCACCGAACACAGAGACGCCTCGCTGCCCTTCGCCCGCTGCTCCTCCTCCCACAGAGATGCCAACCTGAGGACCACCAGGAGCCGGACTGTGACACTGAGCCCACCTTCAAACGCTCTGATGCGTGAACGAGGTAAACACACGATACTCACCTGAGGCTGTTATCATGACAGTGCTCCCTCTGTGACACAGGCCGGACATCGTCCAATAGGAGCTGTCCTTTCCTGTGGGCGAGTGTGGCCAGAGGAGTCAGCCAATGAAACGTCATGAAGGACAGAAGACCTGCGCTGTCGACTGGATGGTCACACCTGTGGAGAAACAAACACACCCGAGGAGACACAGACTCAAACTTGGTTTTAGGGTTCAGGTGAAAACCAGGTTTAGGTCTGGGTTTTTGGGGTCAGACATTGCTGTTCAGTGGCAGCTGGACCTGTCTGAGCTTTGTTGTTTCATCTAGAAATAGCTTCTTCAGTTCTGACTAAGCGGTCTGAGTCCCAGGTATTTCACCTGTGGATCCTTAAGACTGAGTTATTGAGGTCATGAGTCAGAGTGTGTCAGTTACTCTGCCTGTGGAGGGAGGTCAGGACTCTGATTGTGGTCCCAGTTTGACGTCTCCTTCACTTCTCTTTCAGACCATGTGGACGTTCCTGTCTCCACAGTAGGGTCTCTCGTCTGGGTCTGACTTAGAACAGTCAGAGGACGAGAGGGACGAAGGACGAGGATCAAGAGCGAGAAGAGAGACAGTTCACCTACACCTGCTGTTTCAGCACCGTCCACGATCTGCCCCGAGCAGAATGATGGTCTGAAAGACAAGGAGGTCTACGACACCACAGAAGAAGACTTCAGGTCCAGCTGTCCCCAAACAACAGAAGAAACCACGACGTGGTTCAGGTTGCTACAGAAAAACCAACCTGTTGTTCTCTCCTCCTGGGTTGTTTGGGGTTCCCTCCTCCAGCTCTTCACCATGGCAACCAGCCGATCTGTCCTCACACAAACCCAGTGCATCCTGAACACACACAACACACACACAACACAGAGACACACACACACACACAGACAACACACAACACACAGAGACACACAAACACACACAACACAGAGACACACACACACACACACACACAGACAACACACAACACACACAAACACACACACACAGACAACACACACAGAGACACACACAACACAGAGACAGTAACACACACACAGACAGTAACACACACACACACAGACAACACACAAACACACACACAGACAGTAACACACACAAACACACACACAGAGACACACAAACACACACACACACACACAGAGACACACACACACACACAGACAACACACAACACACACAACACAGAGACACACACACACACAGACAACAAACAACACACAGAGACACACAAACACACACACACAGACAACACACACAGAGACACACACAACACAGAGACAGTAACACACACACAGACAGT
>JAUMHL010000005.1:292922-309019 GCA_032362345.1 Sandelia bainsii
TGCCTTGAGATGATTTTTGTTATGATTTGGCGCTATACAAATAAAGATGAATTGAATTGAATTGAATTGAATTAATGATAAGTGTAAAAACTGTTAAAATCCTGTAATAATAGAGGAAAAATCTGATATCTGAAAATGAAAAGTAAAACATAGTTGTGGAAATGCTTCACTCTATTATTCATGTTGTGAGGAGAATCTTTGTAGACAGGGTTTAGTAGCTACAGCCCCCCCCAACATGTGTGTTTGTCTTCAGGACGAAGCAAACGATGGATATGAGACGAAAGTTCAGAACTTCAGATTTTATTCGATGCTTTGTTCACCTCAATATGTTAAACGACACCAAAGATAAAACCTTTTGTTTATAATGAGTTAAAAATGAAACACGTGACCTGTGCCCAGGTGTGAGATTGATTTTAATAAGGACTAGTTCTGTGGCTCAGGAGGTGGAGGTAGAGCAGTCGCCTCCCGATAGCTGCTTCGATTCCCGGCTCTTCCCGTCATGTGTTGAGGTGTCCTTGACTGGACTCCAAGTTGCCCCCAGTGTGTCACAGTGTAAAAAAAAAAAAAAAGACGTTTTTTTAACAGAAATTTGTCATGAAAAATACGAATATTTGCCATATTTTTTGTTTTGCAAGCATATAACCATTAAAATACAGTAACTCAGTTTAACAAATAGACGCAATGGAAAAAAACTAATTTTCAATGGAAACTTACCGTAAAATAACATTTGGTATTATACCGTAATTTAACGTTAACTGTTTGGCAACTTTGCTGCCAGACTTTTTACCGTTTTTTTACGATTTTATTTTGTGTGTGTGTGTGTGTGTGTGAATGAGAACCAGTGAGATAGAAAAGTGCAGAAAATTTCCCATTTAAATGACTGCTACTATTTTCAGCCCCGTGAAAACTGTAGTTGTTGTTAAGAGACACGGCACAATATTGAAGTCAATACAACAGTCCTCATGATCATACAGAGGCCAAACCACAAGGTGTGAACGCCTCATGAAGAATCAGAAAGACTGGAGGAGGAAACGATCTGCTCATGAACTGTATGTTGTAGAGTTTCCTACATAATATCATGATAATATCTCAGATTCTCAGGAAATTTCATTCCAATAGAAACAGTCACGTAGATGAGATGATTTCCAGGAGATGTCATATTAAGTGATGGGAGGCCCCAAGTAACTGGGTACATTTACTTAAGTATGATACAAATTTGAGGTACTTGGACTTGAGTATTTCTTTTACTTTCCCTTCTGTGACAGATGTAGTTTACAGACACACATTGTTCAAACAGAATCTAATAAACTAATAAAATACTTGATGTTTTATTCTGGATGAAGCTGTCAGGACATAAAAGAATAACAGGAGCAGGAGGTGAAATTAATAAATCTGTCTGTTTCTATGTTGTTAAAACTGGATTAAATCTTTTAGCTTTTTAAAAGTACAGTTATCTATAGTTTATCTATATGTTACAATTTTTATCACTACTATTATTTTATTATTAGTTTTTATTTTTAATTTGCTTTAATAATTCACCTTGGTTACTTTTTTACTCAGACAGTGGCTCATTCTTTTTATTGTCCACATCTTCTCAAAACACCTTTGGAAAACAAATCTGGCTTTAAGGATTCACTCTTTTCTTCTGCAGCATCCTGACTCCAGCTCAGATTTGACCTTTAGGACAATAAAAGCATCAACATTCAAGAGTCACATTAAAATATTTATTTAATGCACTCAAACTTTACTCTTCATACAGATGAGTATTTAAATCTTTTTATACAGTTTTCAGCAAAAAAAAACTAAAGTGAGAAAATGTAAAACTTAAAAACTGTGAAAGTCTCTTTGTCCTCTAAGAAAAACGGTGGAATGTCCTTTAAAACCATGTGACCGTCACCACTGTCACATGACTCATCACCGCAGCAGGAGAAACACACGAAGAAGAAAAACATTAAACTGTACAAAGATAAAAGCACAATATCTGTCAGTCCACCTGTGAACCACCTGTCCACTCACAGAGCCACGGGATTGGACAGTACACCTGTCGATCACAGCACCTGCACCTGGAGCAGCTGCTGGGCTCATTTTAAAGACTCTGTTTCAGTTTTGTGTCATCAAAACGTTTTGTTAGGATGAGCTGATTACATCTCAATGTCCCGCAGCACCTGAACACAACATGAGCTCCGAAACAGAAATAAACAAATTAAACGGATGTTTTTCTCTCCTTGTTCTGAAGTTCACCTGCAGCTCAACCCTGAAACCAAAAAAACCCCGCTGCAGACTTTCTCCTGAATCTCATAATGCTGGATTCAGATGCTGCTTGTTTAGCCTGAGGAACTTTAGCTGGTACCTGGACAGAAATAAAAAAAGACATGTCTCTACATAAACGTAGATTAACATGAACTAACTTCTGTTTTCAACAGGCTGCAGGTGTGAACAGGTGAAGGAGCCGACGACAACTTGTTTTGTTTTCTACTTCCTGTTTATATTAAAACCACTGTGAGCTGCACTGACTCGACGTTTAGACTCTAAACCAGTGGTGAAGAATCCACCACAGAGTAACTCTTCTTTACTCATCTCCACCTGGCTGCAGGGACAATGATGTCACTGTACACTCTGGGTGACATCATCACTAGTGGGTGTGGCTACAGGTGCTGCTGACGTTTCTTTAAAACAGTTTGTCTTTTGCTCATCGCTCTGATCGCAGGACTGTGTCCATGATGCTCTACGTCACCATGGTGACACCACTGTTTCAGCCTCACATATATATATGTATGTATATATTTACAGAATATATTTGTACACAAACATCTGGTGAAGATAAAAAAGTGTGACAGTCCACACAGTGTTTTAGTGTCAGAAAATGTCCCAGCATGCACCACAAGGAGGAGCAGGTGAGCAGACACCACCTGACTGTCCTCCACCAATCAGGACCTTCAGTCTCTGTCTGTACCTGAGAGCACAGCTTAGATGAAGTTTATAAATAACGAATAATTAGCTTTTATTCTGAAAGGCTGAGCCTGAAATTAAATTTTTGACTTTTGGACCTAAATAACTTCACTGAACATTAAAAATAAACTAAAAGTCTAAGGTGACGTTTGATTCTACTAAACAACAGGATCCAGTAGTTTAGACAACGTTTTACGTTTCAGTAAGGTTGAGTTAAATGTATTAATACGGTTTGTTAGTGAAGACATCAATGATTTCACAGAAACTGAAACGTGTTAGTGTTTGTCAGAATCACGGGTAAATGATTTTATCAAAAAATATGAATAATAATAATATTAGTGTAAATAATTCCCCTGACTGTGACTGAAGGACCGACTGTAGTTTGTCTGTGTCCACTTTTAAATTAATATAATAAATAATGTAAGAATATTACACGTGTACTGCAGCGTACAGTGTATGTGAATGTCTGTGCAGGTTCACCTCTAATGATTATTTTACTTATTAATTAATCTGCAGTTTATTTTCGTGATTCTACATTTGTTCGATAAATGTCAACAAGTGTCAAACATCCTAAAACTGTTTATCAGTCCAAAATGTTGAAAAAACCCAATGTTGAATAGAAACTGACCAATTATTAAACCCAGTAACATTTTATATGATGTCCACATATTTATGGACATGTGGTGACCTATAACTTCCTGCAGGACAACAACATCACATTAGCGGCTTTGTTTCCCTGATACATTTTATTCTGATTGGTGATTGATGAAGGTCCTGATCACATGCGGAGGATCAATCAGGAGGTGAAACAGCTGCAAACATCTGTTCAACCTAAAACTACAAACCAGCGTCAGGAGAACAGGAAGGTAAAGACAGTAAAACATTAACCAATAAAACATATAAACTCCTCCAAGTCAGAGTTCAGGGTTGAATCATCCAAATGCTGCTTCTTTCAATAATGAGAATTAAATTCATTAAAAATTTGGATCTGATGGAGACAAACAGAGCTGAAGATGTTACAGTAGCTTAAACTAAAACCGAGCGGTTTAACGTTAGCTGAACATTATGGTTTGTAACATTAGCTAAATTTAGCATTTTTAAATAAAGTACTTAAACACATTAACTAGCATTAGCATTAAGCTATATTAACTTAAAAAAGACCCTAGTATTTTAAAGATAGCTTCTTCATTCTTTTTCATTTTTATGATGTAAACTTAAATCACAAACCAACTCAATAACGTTAACTAAACTTAGCAGTTGATATTTTCAAGCTACTCTAAGCTATTATTAGCAGTTAGCAGTGTCTTTATCAATGTAAACTACTTTAACTTCAAATAAATTAATGTTAGCCATGTTCACAGCTAGCTGTGTTAGCCTTAAATACGTTTAACAGTTTGTGCTATTTTATGTTGACTGTTCTTAGCAATTGGCAGTGTTGCCACTAAACTACCTTTATCAATGTTAACTAACATTAGCAACAAGCTACGAATATACTGATGTGTGCTGCTTAAAGCTAAAGTTTCTAACTACATGCTTTTAGCTGTGTTAGCGTCAGTTCTAATTTAAGTAAAGTGTTGGCTATTATTAGCAGCGTGCTACATTAGTGTTAAATGTAAACATAACTGTCCACGTTAGCTCTAAATAGCAATTAGCATTTAGCTTCTATTAGCTTAGCTTTCAAACATTCAAACCCACTGCGTTTATGCAAACAGGCCAAATTTAGGTGGTTTGCCTTTCTGTGGATATTTAACTCAATTTTAATTATGTTTTTTAAGTTAAAGTTTTTTGTTAAATGCTGAAAACATATGTTGTCAGTGTCTTTTGTAGAGCCATAAATATTTAATTTAAATAAAATCTATCGTCTTTGTCATAAAAACTGCAGAAACCTCTGACCCTGTTACCTGCATGTTGTCGAGTCTGTTTCTCCTCTGACGTCTCATCACGTGATTACGTGGCTGCAGAACACTGAGACCAGAATCCTGTTGAACATGCTTCAACTACTTTACTTGAGTTTGAATCTTCTTGTAAACGAGCACAAAGTCATCAGTACTTGGGACATCTTATACCTCCACTCGTGGGATCTCGGCAGCTGTGTAAAAACTAACTGGACGTCCTGCTGGATCACTTTAGTGTAAATAAGCTTCATAATGAAAAGTGGATTTAATGTCAGTGTCTCATCAGAGCCTGTGTTTATTTTGTGTATTTATGCAGATATCTAAATGCTCTCACCTTTCTACAGCTGCTCTATTTTATTGTATCTGTCCCCTTATCGTTTAAGCTAATTTCTCTGAGACTTTCGGGTCATTAATGTGTTCAGCTCTGTTCCCTTCTCCGTCAGATGCAGACCTGGGTGTAGCGCTTCCCTCCTGCTCCACCTGATCGAGTTAAATGCAAACCGACGCTGACTGAGCGTGTGCTGGGATGGTGGTGGTAGCGTTAGTGTTGTCTACATGGGTCCAGGTGTGGTTGATGATGGTGTTGTCGTGGTGACAGGATGTCGGGGCGGGGCCAGGTCGAGCAGAGCGCTGACGGTCCGGGCCACCTGAGGGAGCCCTCGCTCCTCCAGGATGTGAAGAGGAAGACACAACTGACTCTACAGACACCACAGAAGAAGACAAGGGAAGGTGGGGGTGGATAGAAGGATGGTAAATTAAATTAACGGATAAAATAACTGTAACCATGGCAACAGAAAGGATAAACAAGGAGCAGCAACTTAAAATATTAAAAGAATAAGAACTGAAATGATGAAAGAAAGAAAAGGTGAAAAACAGACAAGTGAGAGGAAAAATTCAGTCTGGAAAAACAAATCAACATTAGTTTTTCCTCAGCTTTCAACTGCATCTCATGGTCTTCATCTGCACAGTGATAGTGATCAAAGTATGGGCCCAGTTTTCCTCAACATGTTGACAAAGTTTCACACTTAAATGATGTAATTACTGGTGAAGAACAAGACTAAACAGCAGGATGCGATGAAAGCTGGTAAATAAAAAACGGTGGACACTGACATGTTTGTCAAATAAAGGACTAAATGACTTTTTCTATCATCTTAATGCGTCACTGCATTAACAGAGGAAAATAGGTTTCAGTAGCTTTTAGGGCTGCAATTATTCTCTCGATAAAAAGGACAGTGTGAAAATGACCTGCAGGAATTAACAGATCAGTTTAATGTCATGTGCAACAAAAAGCCTAAAATCCTCACATTTTAGAAACTGGAACAAACTGTTGATATTTTCACTAAATAACTAAAATTATGTTTGTGAAGATTCTCAGTCATCCAGGTGAAGTTGTCTGAAACTTGAGTCATGGCAACTGGACTTCTTTCTTGTAAGGTTGAGACGTTTCGCTCTGCATCCACAGAGCTTTGTCGATCTGAGGGAAGTTGAAAGTTGAAATCTGAATCCCAGGACCAACGGAGGAACCTGGTTATTCCATACATCGCTGGTGTGTCTGAAAGACTGAAAAGGATTTTTGGAAAACACCACATCAAACCCACTAACACACTGAGACAGAGACTTGTCCATCCCAAAGACCGGATACCAAAACATAAGAAGAGCAACGTAGTGTCTGCTGTTCAGTGCAGTGAAGAGTGCTCCGAGCTGTACATTGGAGAAACCAAACAGCTGCTACACAGGAGGATGGTCCAGCACAGAAGGAGCAACACCTCAGGGCCAGAATCAGCTGTGTACCTTCATTTGAAGGACAAACACTCATTTGTGGACCAAAATGTACAAATACTTAATGGGGGCAGGAGGAGTTTCCAGGGGCGTGACTGTTACATCTACCCACACCCCTCCCCTGCCTTTGTTTCACTTAATGAGCCTATTCAAGGCAGGTGTGAGGTGAAACCAACCTGGAAGATAAATTTGTGATCACTAGCCAACTTCCCTCAGATCGACAAAGCTCTGTGGATGCAGAGCGAAACGTTTCTACCTTACAAGAAAGAAGTCCAGTTGCCATGACTCAACTTCCAGATAACTATAATTATCAACTGATTCCCAGATAGATGTTGATTGAGTCAGTGGTCAATCGACCAATCAGGTGAAACTGACTGAATTAAAATCAAGTTTTGGGTGAAGGATCAGTTACGGATGGTTACTGCTGTAATAACTTGTATGTAACCTGTAATAACCTGTATCTAACCTGTATTAATGTGGCCGATGAACAACTGTGAGTAATAGACAAAGGTTTAAGGTCAAGAGTTAAAGAGACAGATGAGTCACAGTACTTCAGTTATTTTATTACCAGAGCTCAGAGGGATAAAAAAATTCTTCAGGTCAGAGTCACACAGTCTGTTAAAAACTCATCATCCTCATTCTTCATCTCTTATAAAAAATGTGGTTTTCTTGATCAACAACATTGAAGCTGGAACTTTAACCAGGAAACCAGCTCACGGCTGAACTGCAGCTGAGGTTCTTCTCTTCAGGTTCCGCTCATGTTTCCACTGTCTGGGATAACAATAGAAGATCTGCTGGGGTTGTTTTCCCTGTTGTTACAGCACAGACACTACTGAGGGCTGTTTCATTTTTTATCTGTCTACAGCAGGCCTATTCAAATAGCGGCCCGCGGGCCACATGCGGTCCAGAGACAACCTCCAAGTGGCCCAGCCTGTGGTCCTACCAGAAATGCAAAAAACTGAGAAATCCAGACATCACAGCAGTGGGTTAGAGTCAGTGAAAGACTGTGGGCTGGTTAATAGACAAAAATGTCACTTCATACAGTCGCTTCACAAACGCAACATCTGCATTAAAAATGAAACCTTTTCTCTAATCATAACCTCAGTACTTTTTTTGCCTAAACCCCAACTCAGACAGGACTTTGGCCTTGAACACCTGCATGTCAGTCAGACAGTAAACGCCCTCCATCCACCCCAACCACCTCTTTCTAAATCGCTTAGCGTTATTAAATTTATCATGTTATTCATTCACAAAAATACGTTTCAGTACAACGTAACAATTACGTTCTCTAGAAAAACGTAGTCGAGATCGCAGTTTAGTTGTATATAAACGTAATTTTTAGGAGACAGGTTTGGCTTGTGAATCAAACTTTTCACACATTAACTTGATAAACGTCAGTTCTCGTTGCTCCCTGAGTGACGTGTTCTTCATCAGTGTCTTCAGATTGTACTGACACCATGTGACCCAAAGGTTTGTACTGTTGTTCAGAACCATATATGTCACTTCTCCCACTAAAATCTTAGCAGTGTAACTGTTGCTCACATATCATCAGTGCACAGTCGGTAGTACTAATAATTTAGTAGAAATATTCGTTTGTGTTAGTTTTTTTCTTTTTTGTTATGGGTTTGCACACTTGCAGATTTGACCGTTATTTTTTATCCTGTGCCTGTCAATCAAATGTGACCGAAATATTTTTTTTTTTTTAGAAAGCCCAAAAATATTATTGGTGATACTGTGCAATATTTATTTTTGTATGGATTTAGAGACATTTATTTTGTTGAGTTTGTTATTAAATTGCTATGGCCCAGCTAACTTTCTAGATTTGAAAATCTGGCCCAACTTAATACGTAATTGAATAGCCCTGGTCTACAGGCTTTGTCATTACACCAGCTACGAACAGGAAGCTGCATCAACTAAATGTGATCTTAGAAACTGAACCAAAATACTTCAGGGATGGAGTTAAGGTGGGTTTATAGTCAACACGATGGATTAAGTAGAGTCCTGCTGTAGGGAAGTTTCCACCTCCACTACACTAGACACATTCATAGAACTGGAGTTACATCCAATTAACGTAACAACCAGGGGTTTTGTGCTAAAGATAATAGAACACAGTCGACAGTTTCTAATGATTACATGGAGTTGCCCACTAGCGCAACGACTAAAACTGGCAGGAAACACAGTGAATTCCTATTTCAAACCTGCCTGAGGCCACATTTAATTTGGTTTCATATGGGTAAGATATTGGTAGATGAGGAGGAGTAAGACGGCTCCTGAGATGACAGGGAAGCAGACCTCACCTTCCCTCGATGATACTGTACAACGTAAGGTCGCTCCAGTATCCTGGATCAACACCAGGATACATTTTAAGTGCTGCACATCGAGCATCATGGTGCAAACACAAGACTGTTCTGTGGCCTTGCTTCTGATCTGTTTTTAGAGTCTGGTTATCCTGCTCCACTCAGACACTGCAGTGAAGCGTCTCTGGTTGTGTTTGTTGTTGTTCTTGGCTTTAGTGTCACCTTCTGAGCAGTATCCAAATTTATTTTCAGCAATGTGTCCCCAAAGAGGTTTGAGAACAGTGGAAACGAAAGGAGAACAGACATAAATATGTGCATGTCAGGTTATGATTGATTAGGTTTCTGCAGTGGACTCTGAGATTTCCTGAACTGGCCCCACTGAAAAGTTTCCTAAACTTATAAATCAGCATCTCTTCAATTTAGTTTTATTGGTGACTGTTGCTCTAACACTGCAGGTATCACAGACAGGAAGACTCTGAGAGGAAAACACTGATTTCTGTTTCCTCTTTAGAAAACATCTTCATACAGGTCTGCAGGCTCTTTTCCTTGTGTGTGTGTGTGTGTGTGTGTGTTGGGGGGGGGGGGGGGGGGTCAGGCTCTGAACCACTTTACAAACAGTAAAAAAAAAACACAAGCAGTCAAACATAAGGCACAGGGAGCAAAGTTTCAACAGGCAGGAAACAAGCTTCATGGTAAACCTCCAACTTTGGGGGATTGTCAAGTTTTAACTTGAGAGAAAGTGTGATCCTCTAAAGAAATCTCAGACCCTCAGGGACACGACAGACGTGTGGCACGTTAACTACAGGCAGGACAAATCACTGTTATGGCTTTTTTCTGAAGTCCTGAGCCAAGACCAACAAGGCCCAAGTCAAGGCCAACAAGGCCCAAGTCAAGGCCAACAAGGTGCCCAAAAAAGACCAACCAGTTAATGTTGAACCAGTCTCAGGTTAAGGTCAAATTACAAATGTTGTGCTCTGAGTCCAACAGAAGCCATTACTGTCAGGCTGCAACCTGATTGGCTGCCATCAGATAGACTGAATATTGAGGAAGTGTGGGAATCACAGCAGGTCACAAAGTTTAGGTCCAGCTTTGAATTTATGTCAAAGCTGTCTAAAGTCTAAAGTCGGGTCTTTAGACATTAGAAGCTGAACATCATTAGACTCAACAAGGAAACTGAAAAGATTTGAATTTGATCAGATACTGAATTCAGATTTGATTAATGCCACCAAACACTGACTTTGGTCCAGTTAGAGTTAGGGTCTGGGGTAATGCTGATCCAACATGGCAGAGTGTTTGCTTAGAGAATCTTTCACTGGAAAAACTTGCAGCAGAAGTAAAAGACGTTTCACCTGTGTTTCTCGTCTATCTCACTGTCAAGATCGAGTTCTCCTCCAGATTCCATGACGTCTGTGACCTGGACTTGTGAAACCGGCAGAAATTAACAGACCAATTTATGATCCAACCCCTCGTGGATACGAAGGGTCACGAGGAGTTTCCTCTGTACTATCTGTCCCAGCTGGTGCCACCATAATCCTGCCCTGGGTAAGTGACAGATGTATAGATCATTTGCAGAACTGGACTAGAACCAGGCTAACTCTGTGTTTAAATTAATATTTTTAGATAGTTCTCTGACACATGCGTCTTATCCTGTTTATTGTGGGTATGTGGTGTCTGGACGGTTTGTGCTCAGGTTGTGTTCAGACGTGCTGCGCCAGGTGTACGTAGATGGCGCATAGCACCGACATGACAGACAGGTAGAACAGGGCGAAACCGGCCAACTGAACCCGAGGGGAGGGGGCGATCAGGGACGGAGCCATGGAGAGCAGTGCGCCCACGGTACCGTAAACCCCAGTCCCTGTCCCCTCCAGGGCCTCCCCCACTGAGCAAAGACTGTCCTGAGGGTGTTTGTGTATGGACATGATGATGGGAAAGAGAGAGGACAAAGGAGTGAGATGGACAGAAGAAAAAAGGATTAATGAGAGGCGGGAAGGTGAAAGAGAAGAAAGAAAGTTGTTAGTTGAAGTGAAGCGGCTTCTTATCACGTTCAGAACCAGAAACAAAGACAAGGAACAGACACTAACGTCACACTTCACATACAAGAGGCCTGAGGACTGAGGGGGGGTCACCTTATGTTTAGGATATAAGACGCCGAACAGAGGGTCAAAGACAGAGCTGAAAGTTTTCTCAGTTTAAAAGATAAAAAATTTTCAACTGAAAGCTAAAGTGTGGATCCTGAACCCAGAAGAAAATAATATCAAACTGTGAATATAACAAATATTACATTTTGATAAATTTATTTGAATAAGCTTTATTTTTTTGACTTCACGCATGCATTTCTCTTACTTTTTAAATTTATCAATTTTATTTTTATTTCACTCCAGACCATGAAAACGTGTCGTGTGACAGGAATAAAATTCACTCTAAGTTTGGTTATTTTATTATTTTTAGCTTTCAGTTTGAATTTTACCTTTTAAACAGAGTTAAGGGTCTCTATGTTTTCTTTATAACATGGTAAATATGAATTCATTGTAGTTTGGTGACATCAGTGTCCACTTCTTGTACTTTCTGCCTTCATTACAGAGACACAAACACTCCACACGTGAAAAACAGTAAATACATCAAACTGTAAAGTGCATTTTACATCTCACACAAGATGTGGTGGACAAACATTAGTTCTGGTTCAGACGCAGAGAGCCTGTGTGTTACCTGTGGGACTCCGATCCTGCGACACGCCTCCAAGAAGTTTTCAACGTTTCGTCGACATTTGGCCATGGTGAGTTTTGGCTGCAGGATGCAGAGAGAGGACCGGTCAGTGTGTTCATGTTATCGTAGCAGCTGGATCATAATAACTGACAGCAGAGCCACAAATCTTTCTGTTATAATCACGGATTATGGGAAAAAGGTCCCTGAGCCACAGACGGGTACAAGACCACAAACCACTGCAAATCAGGGTGTCACATAGTGTGGGACATCTTTGTGGTCGGTCTGTGTCTGTTTGGGATCTTGCTCTGCACTAACAGCAGATTATTGAACAACTTTATTACTACAGCAGCGCGTTTCAGCTCGCGGCCTTCATCAGGGTCAGTTAAAAGTAGACAGCAAAGATTTAATAGAAACATTAGTGCAGGGAACTTCTGCTTCCCTTTCTTATCTGATCTTACTTATCACAGCTACACAGAGGACACATTTACAGTCCCTCAGACTCACACACACTACAGATACCTGTGTGTGAAGACGTCATGAGTCCAGTTTTAAATGAATATTCTTTCATTTTTGTCAGAAGCTGAACATACAAATGAACTGTAGAACATTACACTGCTGTACTCAAAATAAATACAGTAATAAAGTAAAATACTCCTCTGCTGTTACAGAACAGCACAAACAAAATGGACAAAGAAATTCTGAAGTAGACAATATGGTCTGTTGTTGTTGTGCAGGCAAACACTGATGTTTGTAGGGAACCACCAGCACCGGCTTGGGTCCAGGACTGGAAAGTCTTGCTCTGTGCTCTAGAGGATGTCACTGATTCAGATTCTAATAAAGATCAGGGGTTTATCAGCCTCTGTGAGAACACGTTTCAACACAGTTTGCGGATCCTCCTACGTTCTGTGTGTGTCAACCTAATCTGACGTGGATCCAACTCTATTCCAGCCACAAGACTGATTTGACGCAGCGCTGTTCTCAGCCTGGTTCTGCTGGAGGTTTCTTCCGTTAAATGGAGTTTTTCCTCTCCACTGTCTCCTAGTGCTGCTCAAGTGGGACTGTTGGGTTTTCTATATTATTCTGTATATACTTATATTCTGTAAAGTCTTCAGCTTTAAACACTGTAAAGTGCCTTGAGATGACTCCTGTTGTGATTTGATGCTTTATAAATGAATTATCATTGGCTTTTCCTGTTGGCTGATAAATAAAGACGAGACAGAACAAATTACTGCATAACAGCTGTGTTTCTGCTTGTATTTAATATAATTTAACTGTTTCTTTCCCATTGTGCTGTATAAATTAAGCTTTGTGACCTGTGTATAATAATAATATGTATAATCACAACGTCACTCACCACAGCAGGAGACGGGACGTGGATGCTGGGGACGGATCGTGGCTTCACGTGATTTGCCAGGTGACAGAGGACGACGCCGTCGGTCAGAGCAGCTCCCAGATCGCTGGGTAAAGACACTTTGAGACGAGCCTCGATGTTCTGTACAGACACAAAATGAAAACTATCAGAAAGGGACCTGGTCAGTGAAACAGAGAGACACAGCAGAACGTCCCTGTGCACAGTGACACAGCCTGGTTACAGAAACACGACGGCCAAAAGAGACCGAGCTGCTCTGAAAGTTCTGCAGACGTCAGTGGAGATCAAAGAAAATTACAAACTGTCCAGTGAGGAGCTACGTTCTCACAGCACAGTCACAACATCAGGTCATCACTAATCTAAGTGACTGAGATTCATGTTTATCTCCCTGTGAGAAATGCGTCATACTGCTTTTATTTTCACCCCGTCTTCATGATTATTTAGATCATTTGTTCATTCGTTGTTTGTGTTTACTGACAAACTGAAGTAAGTTCTGCTGTTACTTGTTAGACAGGTGAACCCACAGTCTGTGTTACACCCGAGACTCTGACATCACACACATCAGAATCTGAACCTCAGCCTGTTCTGTAGGCCTGAGAATTATCACTCAGCAGCAGGCGAGTCCAGGTGCAGCAGTGCGAGGTACAAACCTTTCTGAGTTGCTCCACCAGCTCAGCGTCTTCTCCAACCAGAGGAGGAGCAGCAGGAGCCTCCTCCTGGGTCTGAGGAGGAGCAGCAGCAGCAGCAGCATCACCTGCAGGACACAGAGGGAACATCAGCAGACTCAGGTAACCAGCCTGACAGGTGTTGGCTGGTACACCTGAGTCTCTGAGAACCGACTTATCAAATATGGCAGAAAAAGATTATCTGCTCTTTTAACCGTCCATGTAAACTCTACCTCTAGGTGGTGGAACTGTCCCACCTTTCCTCTTCTCTTCTCTCTGGCCAAGGCGGAACAGGAAGCTCTCCGGTCTCTGATTGGCTGTCCGACAGGACGACGCCGAGGACGGGTACGACGGCGACTGATTGGCTAAAAGGAAAAATCAGTCATTACAAAGAAACAGATTCCAAATCACAGGGTGGTGTTAGTTCCTTTCTTACCTGTAGGAGACAGAGCTGTCCTGTCTTCTCCCTGCTGAGACACAACACAGGACAGTTACACACCTGAACTCAGCTCAGAGTCATCGTCAAACATGGGTTTAAATGAGAAAAATTAGACAAACACCAGTCTGTTGCTTCCAGAAACATGTGAAGCCAAACTGAGACTTTAAAATGGTGCAGATGTGTGACCAGTTTGCCCAGTAAACATTAAAACACAAACAGGAGCATGCTGGTGTCGGTAACTGCAGCAGGCAGGTGGTGTCAGAAGCGTGAGAGCGACAGCCCTCCACATACTGACAGACAGACGCCAGGGAGAAGAGACAAACAGAACATGACAGAAACAAAATAAAAACAACAGTTTTCTATGGCTGCACCACGTGTAGGATTAATAAGTTCAGTGACACTGACACAGCAGTGACGGGTTTGGATCTCGGTGCTGCTGATGACTCGCAGTCAGTTGGTTTCATCTTTAATTAGTTCAGTTTTATAACTGACCCACATTAGGTTCCTACATCAGTCTCTGTCTCCACAGTATGGAGGTGTTTTAGTGCCACAGCACAAAGGTATTAAAAAATAAAAGTTTGAAAATCATCTGATAATGAAGTCGACTTTTTCCTCCCAAAAATGTTTTAAATAGAGCAGCACTGACGCACCTGTCTGTGTGTGTCACCTGTCTGTGTGTCTGTGTGTGTCACACCTGTCTGTGTGTGTCACCTGTCTGTGTGTCTGTGTGTGTCACACCTGTCTGTGTGTGTTACCTGTCTGTGTGTGTTACCTGTCTGTGTGTCTGTGTGTGTCACCTGTCTGTGTGTGTCACACCTATCTGTGTGTGTCACCTGTCTGTGTGTGTCACACCTATCTGTGTGTCTGTGTGTGTCACACCTATCTGTGTGTCTGTGTGTGTCACCTGTCTGTGTCTGTGTGTGTCACCTGTCTGTGTGTGTCACCTGTCTGTGTGTCTGTGTGTGTCACCTGTCTGTGTGTGTCTGTGTGTCACACCTGTCTGTGTGTGTCACCTGTCTGTGTGTGTGTGTGTGTCACCTGTCTGTGTGTCTGTGTGTCACCTGTCTGTCACCTGTCTGTGTGTGTCTGTGTGTCACACCTGTCTGTGTGTGTCACCTGTGTGTGTCTGTGTGTCACCTGTCTGTGTGTCTGTGTGTGTCACCTGTCTGTGTGTGTCTGTGTGTCTGTGTGAACCAGGTCTTCTCTTGATAGTGTTGGTGTCAAAGTCTGTTTCAAACACCGGAACACACTGACAGACAGAGAGAGAGACATTGTGCAGGAGAAAAAGAAGAAGAAATAACAAACTAAAGACAAAGTAAATAAATAAATAAAATAAAATAAAATAAAAATGAAGAAAATCAGACACAATAATAAAAGAATCGATGACGATGGAGAAAGAAGAAAAAGTTCATATTGAAAATCAGTTTTTATCTGACGATCAGAGAGAAGAATAAAGACTTTTCTTTACAATACATCAATATTTGAATGTTTCATATTTCTAAAACAAAGATTTCACTTTGCTATTTGTCATTTGAAATGAGATCAGTAACAAACTAGCATCTATCAACATGTTAATGTGCAGCGTGCACAACATAAAACAATCTGGTTTAACACAAATCCAGGAAAATCAGGCCCAGTTCACACGACCACCATGTTGGTCACACTTAACAACCCCCCCCCCCGTTTTCCCTAACGAGCCTGTTCAGGGCAGATGTGACGTGAAACCAACCTAGAGGATAAATTAGGCTCGTTCGAGATGAGCAAGTTCTCACAGATTCGATCGCCGGCGCGCAGTGCCGGTTAGTTTTGTGTCCGACTTGATGCCGACTTGCTCTGACGTCATGCCTACGTAGACGTAGGCAACGATAACCTCGTGAGATCAAGGCGGCCGCAGATTTTGGAGCAAGACGCTGCAGTTGCTCTTCAACGGCTGCAAAACCTCAGGGCATGACAGGAAACACCTGCTCTCACCTGATCTAAGATCTGATTGGTTCAGGTGTT
>JAUMHL010000005.1:312214-327958 GCA_032362345.1 Sandelia bainsii
GCTCTGCCTCCCAGTCTACATTTGGAAACTCTAGGAACCACAAGTAGACCAGCACTCTGAGAGCGAAGTGCTCTGCTTGGATAATAAGGTTCTATGAGGTCTTTAAGATATGACAACAGGAGGAGCTGTTACCTGATTCTGTGAGGTAGGGGGCGCTGAGACACCATCAACCACACTCCTGGGAGACAGACATGCAGACAGTCAGGATGTTAGGCAGCACAGGTAGGACTGTGTGTATTTCAGACCCCGTGAGGACATGTGTGCAGTGTGTGTGTACCTGTTGTGTCTTCTTGTGTCTTCTGTCCTGGATGAGCTGGTTTTGACAGGAGAACCCTGGACACAGACAGGAAGTCAGACTAAGGTTTAGAGGCTGACAGATGTTGACTCCTATTTAAAAACCATCAACTTCTCTTTAGAAACACTTGAGTTGGTTGTTTCTGGTCCCAGGTCTGAACCTGGGTGCAGGTGCAGATTCTGGAACTTTCTGTTCCTGTAATGATATTTTAGGTCTGTGTGCTGCTGCTGGACGTTTCTGACCGTCTCTACCAACATACTGTTGAATTCAAACTCAGCTCCTACCTCTCTGGTGATGCGTCTCTCGATGTAGGCCATGAACTGAGAGCTCAAGCTGGTGCCGTCCCCCCCTGCACCTCCTCGACTCCTCCTGTCCTCCTCCTCCTCCTCCCCCACACAGCTGTCGATGAAGTCTATCTGCTCCAGCTCCCCGTCTGATCAGCACAGGAGGATGAGCAGAGAGGAACACGACTTTCAAACAGTAAAACTGTGACTAAATATGTTTAAACTCTGTTTTAAATTCTACGGGACGAAGACAGAATCCGAGCTCTGATCAGATGGTATGTTATGTGTTTCAAACAGGAAACTAAAATTCATGAATTGTAACGTCTGGTTTGATCAAATGTGATGTTTTGTTGGTGAACAGTTATTTTATAATAAAGACGTCGTAGGTCAGAACCACAGTCTCACATGTCCCGTTAGCCAGCGATGGTCCTCCTCCTCGTCCGTCCTCTGGTCTCTGCCTCTGGTCTCTGCTGAGCTCAGCGACTCTCTGCGGCAGCTCTGACAGCTCCTCTGCAGGCTGCACACACATGACAGGAAGTGAGGTCAAATACAGACAGGAAGCAGCGACACAGGGCATGTTGAGGGGGGAGGACTCTCTGAAGACCACTACGACAGCAGCTGAGGGGTCAGATTAAACAGTGTGGATTTGAAAAAAGAGAATAAACGTGTGTGTAGTTCCTGCACAGTTCATCTAATATTTTCTAACGTTGAATTAAAGCTGTAGGCAGACACCAACATATACATAGACAGACGTCTCACTGATGTGTAGTACATTAATGTTCCATCAGTGATCAGGTGGGAGGTGAAGAGTGTGTGAGTGTGTGTGAGTGTGTGTGTGAGGTGGGGAATGTCCGACCTCGTTGCCCGACCATCTCTTGTCTCCGCTGTCAACACTGTTGAAGCCAGAATCCAGTGCTCCGTAGGGACGTCCGGGATACAGCTCATCAACACTGACGGAGAAGAGATGCTGACAGTCAGCACTTCCTGTGAGCTGCTCACAGTAAAAGCCTTCAAAGTCAAACAATGACTCAGGCTTTTATTGTAAAGTATCTTGTCACTGAAGTTCAGGTTAATTTATGCAGCAGTTTATTAACAAATCAATTTTTAAGCAGTGAAGAGCTGCTGAGTCTCTGACAGACTGTTTTAGGTAGAAAGTGAAAATGTCTAAAAGTGTTTCCTGCTCGCTGATTCTATCTGTTACTACCATCATCACATCATTCTAACATCGCTGTAGTACATTATATCACATTACATGTGATAACATGTCTTTAAGAACATTTTAACATTCAGAGAAATGTGTGTAAAGTGTTCTTGGTGTTCATGGTTCTACAGATAATGCAGAATGTCCAAAGCAGGTTTCAGGACTTAAATTATTATTAAAACCAGTTACTGATGGTGACAGGAGATAAATGATGGTGTAGGTACAGTGTGTAATGCTGGAGGTTTGAGTTCAGACCAGGAGCTGAAGGTCAGAGGTCGTCTGTCGTAGTCTGGGAGGTCCGGAGTCGTCTTACTGGCCTCCAGGTTCAGGTACTTAAATATGTGGATCTTCCCTTTAATACAGATCTACACAGAGAGACAACAGAAAATTCAGCTGGATCCACACAGACAGCAGCTGGACACTGGTGATTTCACTTCCTGTGGCGTACCTGTGCAGGCGGGGTCTGCAGAGGGTTGTTGTCGAGGACGATGGTCTGTAGCTGCGTGAGTCGTCGGTAACAGACGGGGATGGAGGTGACTTTGTTACAGGAGAAATCCAGACGCACCAGAGGCAGCTCAGCCAGCTCTGAACACAGAACAAACAGCGGGTCATTACTACAGGTCTAAACCACCTGCTTACCAGTCTGTTTACAAACTGCTGAGGTAGAAACTGGTCTGAGAGGTAACTAATGTCCGACTGGGGGTGGGGACACACCTGAGTTCCAAAGACTGGACTGTTCACACTTAAAGATCTGTGCTTCCACCACACACCACAGACTTTCACAGTGTGGGAGCAGCAAACTTCAGTATGTACAGGAGAATGACCGTGTCCCTCAGTCCACCTTAAGTTTAAGGCGGTTTGAGACAGTTACAGCTTTACCTGGGGGCAGTCTGACCAGGTGGTTCCTCCTGATGTTCAGGTCTCGCAGAAGCTCCAGCTGACCCACCTGAGACGGTAAAGTCTGGATCTCATTACAGCTCACATCCTGCAGAGAAAAACCCATCAGTAATCATTAATCAATAATACAATACAGTCTGATTAACTGATTCTGTATCATCCCTTTCCCACAGAAACAAGCATCGGTGACACAGACCAGTTCTGTGAGCTGTCTCAGCTGTCCCAGTTCTTCTGGCAGAGAAACCAGTTTGTTGTTGCAGGCGATCAGAACCTTCAGAGGAAGAGCGCAGACGACTGCAGGCAGGACCGACAGCTGGTTCCGACTGAAGGAGACAGACACACGCGTTCAAATATCATCGTGTAAACATCAGGTTCACAAACACAAACACTTTATGGTCCTAAACGTGTCAGTGAGCAGCCGGACTGGGACTGAGACAAACAGGGAACCGTTCAGGCTGCAGGACGTCAAACACATCTCAGTAAAGCAAAATGCTCCGTGACTGATGGAGGTGATTTTCTAAATGAATCGTACTCCAACAATCCTCACACAGACAGTAAAAACCACCAGGAAAATGTTTCTGCTCACTGGAAGTGATTATAACACACGTTGCTCCTTTTAAAACACCTGACTGAGCAGTGTGTGTGTGGCTGTGACAGACTTCAGTGTGATTACAGGTAATTCACTGTTTTAGGGTAAAAAAATCACCAAAGCAGAATCTGCTGGAACAAAACAGGACGATAAAAACACTCAAAAGTAGCCGTCAGTAACCTGCCAGAAAATGAATCCGTTAACTTTATGTGGCGTTTACTCTTCACCTCCGTTCAGTTCAAACTATTTCATGATTTGATTTTTACAGACAGGGCAGATGCTTTCTGATAAACTCTACTTGCTCTGTGTTAGTGTGAAACCCTCGCTGCACCTCTCAGCTGGTTTAACCACAGCGCAAAATATTCACAGCACAGTTAAAACAGGAGGCGCTGACCAAAGTCCTTCAAACAGGGCCGACAACACGATGAAGTAAAGACAGAAATAAAACTGTGCTCGCTGTGACCTGCACTTAGAACAATTATATCATTAAGTAAATTATGACGGGACATAAAGGTGAAGATGATGGGTGAACTGTATCGGCTGGTTCTGACCTGCAGCACAGAGAAACTGTGGAAGAAGCTGCTGCTGACAACAGATTTATTCATTGGTCAGATGTTAACAAAGAGTCAGAAACGATGCGTAGATTTGTGGTGTGTGTTCAGACATTTAAGGAAGAACTGATCTGAAGAGAACGTCGAGTCTGAACACGGGATCTGATGACTGTGTGTGTGAGTGTGTTACCTGAGGTTCAGGTAGGTGAGGGCCTGTAGGTTGATCAGACTGTCGGGCAGAGATCTCAGACAGTTCTGGTAAAGGTTCAGACTCTCCAGAGACACAAAGAGACAAACCTCCAGAGGAAGCTCCGACAGACGGTTCCGGGACAGATCTGAACACAGAGACAACACAGGTTTGGTTACATCATGATGTGGTCTAATGTCCAGACACAATCCAGATCAAGTTTAAGACTCATATTTCTGCCTCTGTTCGTCATAAATCTGATCACAGTCAGTCCCCCTCCGGTCCACAAGCAGATGATCATGTCCCTAAATAAAATGAATTATTATAATTATTATTAAAGACGCTTTTCCACTGGAGAAACTTTTCCTGGGGACCAGGAACTGTTGAGGAACTTAGTTCCTCTACTGTCAGTTCCACTGAGGGAACAGGGTTTAGATTCAGTTCTGGGACGTAGTTCTGCCCCCCAAAAAAGTCTGTGGTCTGGCAGGGGCAGTGCTTTCCTAAGGTCTGGGAATTATGGGGGCGGGGCCTGCAGTGCTGCTAGCTCCTGATTGGTTGATTGCAGTATTTTTACTGACAGTAATTTTGCAGAGAAGCAGACAGAAACATATATACACAGCATGTGTGCTGTGCAGCAAAGGTCACGTTGTGGTTACTGTTAATGCATCAGTGGGATCATTTGTTTAATCCTCCTGCTGGGGAGAAATTGAAATTGCAAATCAAACTCTTTAAAGTTGTTTGGTAACGAACAAAAACTGGACTTAAAGTTGTGCTTATAGATATTTTTCTGTTTATCATTCGATTGATCGAGTGTGTTTGTCAGACTTCACACAGTAACAACAGCAGCTTCGCATCAACACTGATGGTTGTTTTGTTTATCATGGGAATGTTTCTCATTCACACTCACACCCTGGTAGACCCACCATACACCGGGCCCGACCCACCAGCACCAACATGAGGTTCAGTATCTTGCCCAAGGACACTTCGACAGGAGCCTGGAATCAAACTACTGACCCTATGATTGGTAGATGACTGCTGTACCTCCTGATCTACAGTCAACCAAGTGTACAGAGAACCCGGTTATCAAAAACACTGATGTCACACAGAGAACAAAGTCAGTTTTTTGGAAGGAGGTTCCAGTCCTGCACGGCCTTAAATAAAGACCAGAGACAGCTTCTGCACTGACCTGAGCCGTGGTGCATGTGAGTAATACTGTGGGTCACTGTGAGAATCACACATCAGGACACAACACCGCTGTGGTTTCCTGTCCTGGACTGTTAAGGCCTGATTCTAAAGGGACCTCATTTCAAAGCGGTCTCACTGGCCTAAACCAACATCAAGTACAATGAAGAGAAAATTAATATTCACCCTTGATGCCTCAGCAGTATTACGTACACTGTGTACATGTATACATGTCTGTGTACAGTACAAACATACTGCTTGTATTTATATTTGTCAGGTGATGGATGATACATGTTACTGCACAATGAGAGTTTAAAACTTGCTGCTCACATCATGATATTAATACTGTAGTAGTATAAGTACTACATTTAACTGAACGTGTGACTGAAACTGAAGGTAACGATGCTGGTGCTAAAAAAATAACAACTTCAGTCGTGTGAAGAGGTTTGACAACGAGCACAGCAGCTACACAGAGTTATAACACACTCACAGGCCTGAACTGTGTTAACATCTGTAAACACCCGCAGGTAGCTGAACCTCCTGAGGGTCAGTTAGTCCACCTTCCAGCCACAGGCACCAGTGTTTGAGACGTCACTGTGAAACCTGCTGCTCCTGTGACCACGGCTGGATTCAGCACTGTAACAGAGTCTGAATCCTCAATCAGCATCACAGGTGACGACAAAGACTAAATCAGTGAGATGTCCTTCAGTGGTCCAACCACTGCAGACTTAAACCCCCACAGAACATCTGTGCAGAGACCTGAGGGGTCTGTCAGTGAGAACAGGACCAGGTGTGAGCAGTCTGTAGAGACTCAGAGCTGTACTTACTGCCAAAGGGGGTTTACGCAGAACTGAACACAGGGTCTGGATTAGTAGTAAAGTGAGAGGCTGTGGCTACTTCCTGAAGCTGTTTGTACGTCACGTCTATATTTATCAGTGCAGCTGTTTGGGCATCAGCACCTGGTCAGCAGGAAGTACACATCACCACCGTAACATCTACTTCCTGTTGTACAACAGCCTCGTTCACAGACACACACTAACCCTGATCGTTACCCTAATGGTTCCTCTCTAACCTGCTGTTTCTGTGCTGACAATAAAATGTCTGATCTGACGTGAACCCTCAGACAGCTCTGAGGAGCAGACTACGTGTCCTCACAGTGATGATTCTGATTGTTAAGTTCTACTAGAACCTCTGCAGAGTCCCACCACAGTTTCTTCAAAACTCTCAAACCCAGTAAAAACATCAGGTGAGTTTCTTCGTATGACACAAAGTGTAGAAGCTGTAACTTCAGCAGTACTGTTCACAGACCTCCTCTCATGTCGTCTTCACAAACTAATTAAGCTGAGAGTGGAGAACGCGGTCTGATTCACTGGTCGGACTCTCGGTGCCTCACGCTCCAACACTGAGCAGAGACCTGAGGCGACAGCGCACAGTCCTGGACTAGTTTTTGTGTGCAGGTCACTGCACAGACTCTCTGCTCTAACAGGACTCTGGTTTTCTGATGCAGCTTCAGATACAAACGGGGAAGTTGTTCAATTGTTGTTGCCATTTGTTTCCCTGTGTGCAGAACGTACTGAAGAACCTGCTCTACAATAACACCTGACGATCACAGGACCCTTCTCTGATGTCTTATCATACCACATGAGGAACCCAAGCTGAAAATATGTGACAACTGAATCAAACAAACATCTGAGTAAAGTCAACGTGCTTTTCTCTGAACCGTCACGTTTCTGTTGACGTCAGCACAGCTGAACAGTCGAGAGTTAGCAGCTCTTTGTATTTACACAGATAAAGTGCTAAACTATCCAAATATTAATATTAATAATAATAACAATGCCAACACAGTGGTGCGAATGTGACAAATCTGTATTTTAATATAAACACGTATAAACATCATGATTGGTTCCATCAAACCATGTTTTGTAAGGTTTCTGCCCAGACGCTGAATTCACACTTTTATTTATTTTTATTCACTGTGTGCGTGTGTAGACCAGCTTCCTGTCCAGCAGCTCGAGCCGACTCTCTGTGTACAGTTATGTCTTCCTAAGACATTTTTATTCCCTCAGGATCTGCTGGGACATCACTGAACACAACGGGTCACCAAACGCTGTTTTTGTGCCTCAGCTGCATCAACAAATGACAGGACTGCGTTACACCACATGACAAACTAGTAGAAGACACCACCTACCCAGTATCCAACGAGGAGAGGGGCCTGATTGGGCAAAACCATCATCATGATCATTTTTTATCAGTTTATATCACAATATCAATTCTGGGATTAATAAAGTGTTTTGAATCTTGAATCTTGAATCTTGTTTCTTTAATTAAAGGCTCCTTTTCACTCAAAATTCCCATAAATCACATTCTGTTATCAGGAGTTCACAGAACTACTACTGCGGTACTGATAGTTCTGAGTACTTTTCAGGGAACTACTAGTACTTTTGCTTGAGTACTGTGTGAACTTCTGCCACTGTATGAAGCGTCAGGTAGATACAGGCCACAGGTCCGTTTGTTTCGTCTCCCCACACTGTCTCCGGTGGGCGGAGCAGCTTTTCATTCACTTCTGCCTCATGGTCGCATCACAGACATTAAACAAAACAAGACAGGTATGTGCTCACCTTTTCAGTCTCGAGCTGACATCAGAAACTCGGGGTGGGGCTATTAACTAACTAACTAACTAAACCAGTTCTAACTAACTACGGTAGCCGTATGCTAACAGTAGCATGTTCACTCTGTCGCGTTTACGTTTCACACACTCAAACGGTCCTGTAGCAGCGTTAGCATGTTAGCTAGCAGCTGCACCAACCGACATCAACAAACCACCTCTCCCACTAACTGCACTGAGAGGTGTAACGACACAAACTGTACTCACAAACACTGTGTCCTCCCCTCCTCTCCCTCTGCTCCTTTATCTCAGTGTTAACACCGAGAAACGTAACAAAGCCAAAATTAAAGATTGTTTTACGACAGTTTGACATTTTGAACATGTTGAAAAGGTGACTGTTTTATTTTAGCAGCGCTAAGGGCGGCTAACAGGCTAAAAGGACGAGTAACGTTATTTCAGGTCCCTGCTAACGAGCGAAACCTGTTGTAACTCATTATTTCATTTTCCAGTGTCCAAACAGTCATCAAAATAAAATTAATAAATAATTAATGTGCTGACATTTTTGTCTGTAATGTTTAGGATCAGATTGTTTGTGTACAGACAGACGCAGAAACAGCGGAACCACGACAGGGGAACATTTTCTCAGGGGGGTTCACTATTTATCACAACACCAGCCCTGACGGTTTTCCCATCCTCTCTTTTCCAGACCCGTTAAAGTTGGATTTTCACTCCCCCCGCTGAAACGTCCGTAGAACCGTCACGAAGTGACCTTAACCACACCACAGAGACCCACCGGGCTGCCCGCGAACGGTGCCTGGACTCTGTGGCTTACTCACCGGCCCTGGTGGTGTCCGTCAGGTCGTGGTTGGCGGCGCTCCGGGGAAACTCCTTCAGCTTCCTGCCGCTGAGGTTCAGGCACCCGGTGGCCGAGGCTTCGTCCAGCGCCCGGTCCAGAGAACGGTTCCAGGGTGCCGGACCCGCCGGTCCCAGTCCGTTATTTGTCCTTAATAAAACATTCCCGCTGCTGCCTCCGACGGTGAAGTTGAGTCCGCTGTTGTCCGCAGACCCCAACAACACCGAGGCCGCCATTACAGTCTCCGGCTGTTAGCTCAGCGTGCTAATGGCTAACTCTCCCACCCTAACTCCAGGAGGAGCATGCGCAGAGCGGCGCGCAGAGCGGCGCTCAGAGCGGACAGGCCTGGACAACAGAGTACAGATTACTGCAGTAGTACTGTGTACTGCAGTGCTTTGTGTATAGATTCAGTATATACTGTATGGACTGCAATGCTATATATACTATTTACTATACTGTATATAAACTGTAAGCACAGTATACGCTGTACAGTACAATGAATACAGTAGTATTAGTACACGTCTTTGTATTGTGTTTATTGGATCTAGTGTGTGTGTGTGTGGGTTATATTCTTTAAAACCCATTTAGTAAATAACGACTCCTCAGAACAGTGGAACATATTCAGAATGATCCAGTTCTAATCCTCTGCTGTTCCCTCGTCTGAGTTTTTATTTTCAAGATGAAAAGAACTGCATTACTCAGAGAGAAAGTGTTTTGCCTCGTTACAGCTGCTCTCAGTTCAAAAAGAAAGAAAAGCTAACCTGCAAACCAGCTACTGTTGTAACATCACTGTATTCTGAAACAGTTTCTGCACTGTGACAGTGAGGGGGGGGCAGAAGGTTGTGTACCTGCACACAGCAGCTGGGTGTGTGGGTGGGACCCGGACAGGTTGTACTGGTTGCAGGAGGAGCCAGGCAGACAAACGTGCGGAGAAAAGGCTGTCACACCGGGGAAGACGTGGGGTTCATCTTATGACAATCAATAAATGTTACTAAATCAATAATTAACTTCAAACTAAAGCAAGTTAAACTACAACAAAACAGAAATAACATTTACTGATAATCAGGAGAAAGAAAATAGTTCATCATATCACAGTGCGCATGCGCTTTTTGTTTGTCATCAGTCTTATGTTTAGCGCTCTGTCCTTTTTTTAATTGTGTGACGTCACTACAGTAGGCACAAAAAATACCACCCCCAGAATTCAGAGCGCCGTCTCATATTGGCGCATGCGTGTCTCGGCACTGTGGAGGGCCGGGTATCATGGCGACTTACGTGGACATTCTGAAAAACGAGTTTCCTGAGATCGACTCGGAGCTTTTCGACTACATCACAGGTGAGACACCGGGGACAGAGCCGCTGTCTGCCGGGGACAGAGCCGTTGTTAGTCGGCCCCGTGGAGCCGTACAGACCGGCTTTTAATTTGACCGTTAGCCGCTGCTCTTTAGCTAGTAAGCTAACCGGGGTTAAGCTAACCGGGCTGACTACTCAGAGCAGGGACGCCGGGTAGCACGGCATAGCCCCGTTAGCTAGGTCTAAAACCGGCACCGAGAGAGAATTCACCCGTATCACGTATCCACAGGCCGCAGGAACCGCGACACGGGAATAATGTGGGGAAACATCACGGGAATAATGTGGGGAAACATCACGGGAATAATGTGGGGAAACATCACGGGAACACTGTACACATATAAAATCCAGCACTGAGTTTAAAACAGGAAAAGTAGTTTCACTGCTGCTTCTTCAGATCATTTCTTCCATCATCTTCGCTGGTGTTGTGGTTTATCAGAGGAGGAAGCTGATAATCAGCTTCATGATTTAATGAATCCGGTTTATTAGATCAATCCAAACCTTTAACTTTTCCATGGAAATGACCGGAAGTGTTTATGCCTCCTAACAAACGTGTCTGTTGAGCGATCTTAGTCTGTTCTTCCAGGTAAATTGTTTCAGCTCATCCAAACTGTGTTTTTTGATCATGGACATGAACCTGAGCTCCTGCTTCAGATTCTCGTTAGCACTGAGATCTGGACTCTGAGAGGACCACTTCAGGACTTTGGTATGTATGATTCAGGTCATTGTCTTGGCCTAAATCTAGACTGGCAGCAGGTTTCTTTACATTATCCTTCAACATAATCTTCTTTCTTCATGAAACAGCACCCAAAGAGATTCAGTTAAAGAATTTAATCCGTCTCATCAATTTCACATTAAATTCCTGTTGGCTACTCGTTGTTTCGTTACTACATCAGTAACCTTCAGTGCTGATACATGTTTTTACTCCACTGCAGCGTGAAGACAGTTCAGTGCTACAAGGACGAATTCCTCTGCAGCAGACACAGAGATGAACAGTCTGTGTCACACTGCCAGGATCAAACAGTTGTTGTAATTAATTCATTTTAGTGTTTGTGGATGCAGCTGAAACACCTGCTGGGACACAGCAGAAGACGGATCTAAATAAAGACACCACTAATTTCTTCCAGTGACACAAACACAAAAATAATAAGAGCAGAAAAAGTAGTTTATGTAGATTTGATCCTGATGAAGGATCAGACTCATCCTCATCCAGATTCACAAATGAAGTTTCTGTTGTTCTATACTAAACCAAGTCCAGTTTCCACACTGTCCTCACACCAATTAAATCTAACATCTTTCTGTCCATCATCTGAACTGTCTTCAGGACTGTCTGGACCATGTGTCCACATAAAACCTGGAAAACCGTGATACTGTGATTTTCCTGTGTGAGGACTGAATGTCAATGACGTGTGTTCCAGGTGTTCTGGACAGTGGCGGGGCAGATTTCGAGGATGGGGAGGAGGTTTACGACGCCATCGGAGGAGTCCTGCAGGAGGTGTCTGCTGACAGTAAAAATGAGGACGACGTCAGAGACATCTGTCTCCAGATGTTCAACACTCTCAAACTGTAAGAAGGATTCACAGAAACCTGGTTTTACTGAGTCTGTTTGTATCAGATCTCACATCCTGCAGGTCTGAAGGATCCACGTAAGGCTGCAAAACACAGGTCTAAACATTTACTGGTTGCAGCTTCTCAGTTCTGAGATTTAAATGTTCATGTTTGTGACAGTGAAATCAGGAGACACAGAAATGAGTCCCGTCTGTGTTACATGATTTAAACAACAGAGCAGAAACCTGATCAAACCACTGCGACTCAGGAGCTGATTAAACTTCTCTCAGCTCCAGAAAATCAAACGTTATTTAACTATTTTCTGATCGTCACATATGAACAGTCATATTTTTCTCCTCAGTGTGTTTCAGGGTTCATGTTTCTCCTGTTTTTTTAAGTATAAACGTGGTTCGTTCAGTCTCGGTCTCTGATGAAGAATCTTTTTCTTCCTTTTTCTCAGAAATAACCACAACAGCTCTCAGCAGCAGGTGTTGTTGGACGCTCCAGTTCAGCTCTCACAGATCTCTGCAGACACCGGTAACAACTTCAAATCATACAGTGTGTACATGTGTGTGTACTTCTGTACTTTTACCTCCATCAGTACTGAACCAAGTGTGTTCTGTTCAGATTCAGCAGCCAAAGATGTTCAGGGAATCTGGATGATGAAACGTCCTCAGAACACAGTAAGTGTAAATAAATAATAATAAATAAATAAAATATTAGATTAAAAACTGGAGAAATCAAACAAAAAGTCAAATTAAAAGTATTTTACTTAGTTTTTTTCTCTTTATTTCATTGAAAGGTTTGAACTACGTTGGGTCTGATGTTTAAATCTCATTTATCGGATTTTAAGTCTTTTTAATTTTATTGTATTTTCTTTTTTTACAAGCTCAAAAATAAAAATATACAAAAGTTTATTTATACTTTTCTTTATTTGAATGATCAAGTTTCAGTAAAAAATTAACACTTATTAATTATGCCTTGATGATTAATAATACAAAAATGTATTTATCATTTTTACTTATTAAAATATCTTTTATTATAAACCCATAAATAAAAAAAACAAAATCTTCTGTCACGTTTGGTTTTTAACAACTTGAAATGTAACAGAACACCAAACAAACCTTCACGTGTTAGATGTATGATAAAGTAAAATTAATGACATTACCTGTCAGGTGATCTGAACATGTGACTTTGCTGTGATGTCATTAACACATCACTTCCTGTCTGTCTTCAGACTGTGGATGCGAGGAAGCTGGAAAAGGCCGAAGCGAAGCTGAAAGCTAAACATGAACGCAGGAATGAGAAGGACTCGCAGAAAGCTTCCACTCCACTGTCAGTACCTGTCCTCACCTGCTCTCTACCTCACCTGTCCTCACCTGCTCTCTACCTCACCTGCTCTCTACCTCACCTGCTCTCTACCTCACCTGCTCTCTACCTCACCTGTCCTCACCTGCTCTCTACCTCTCTGTCCCTCACAGAGTCTTGGAGGAGGCGTCAGCCAGTCAGGCGAGCAGTAAGAAGGACAATCGAGTCGACCAGTCGGGGAAGAACCGCAGCTACGACATCCGCATCGAGAACTTTGATGTTTCGTTTGGAGAGAGGTGATGTGGAGGCCGCAGACTGTTTAAAATCAGTCAGGTCTGAGTGGATTCATCTAGAGCCTGAATCTGTTTCTGAGAACTGATTCTCAGGCTCCTGCTCACGTCGGGTGAACAACAGCTGCAGGTTCATTTACTGAACGAGCCTCTGATCAAATCCACCTGAGACTCACCTGAGCGTGAGCTTCTCTGGATCAGACTCAGGAGTTCTGAGTTCAGACGTTAACCAGCTCTTTACACCGACATAGTGTTGAAGCTGGATTATTAGTTGTTGGTGATGGCAGAAATCTCAGTGCGATTCTGAAGGAGGTTTTCTTATTTCTGGAACTCCACCCAGAAGTTCTGGTTTAACTTCTCTGTAAATTTCTGTCTGCAGATGTCTGCTGCAGGGGGCGGAGCTCTCCCTGGCGTCCGGACGGCGTTACGGTCTGGTTGGACGTAATGGCCTGGGGAAGACGACGTTGTTGAAGATGCTGGCAAGTCGTAACCTCCGCGTCCCGGCTCACATCTCCATCCTTCACGTGGAGCAGGAGGTGGCGGGCGACGATACGCCGGCGCTGCAGAGCGTCCTGCAGAGCGACACGCTAAGGGAGGAGCTGCTGGACGAGGAGAAGAGGCTCAACGCTCGCATCGCCAACGGAACGTAAGACGGACATTTAAATATGACAATGCAGCTGTTTGAGATGGTGAGCTGGTTAAAGGTGGAGCCCTGCTGCAGGTGGAGCAGCCAAGGGGCCACAGGTGCTTCTTAAACAGTTTGTTTGTTTGTTTCTGTCTCAGTGCCGACGGGATGGAGAGCGTCCGACTTTCAGAGATCTACGGAAAACTGGAGGAGATCGAGGCCGACAAAGCCCCGGCCCGGTAACTATAGCAACCACACAGTCGCTCTGTCGGCGTCCATGACAGTGAGAGCATTTGTTTACAGGTCTGATTTAACACAGTTTAGTGATGACAAACAGGTCATCTTGTGTTTGTGTCAGTAGGGGGGGGGGGTCCTCTGTGGGAGGGGCTGGACACCACAGTGGTGCTCAGGGCCTCATTAGCTGCTCATGGACTGTTCTGGTGTGGGTTTGACTGACATCTATCTCGTCCAATCAGGGCATCTGTCATCCTTGCTGGTCTCGGATTCTCTCCCAGAATGCAACTGCAGGCCACCAAGTGAGTCGTCTCACACACACATTTCATTCACTATCTGGATTTACCGACATGTTTAAGTAGGGGGGGGGTTGTGTTAAAGTGTGTGTAACTGTCACCATCTGTGTTCACACAGGGAGTTTTCAGGAGGGTGGAGGATGCGTTTGGCTTTGGCCAGAGCTCTGTTTGCTCGGTGAGTTTTACTCCACACATATAAACTGTCACTTATCCAGTGTGATGCTGCGACACTTCCAGATGTTTAACAGACGTTTTTATTTTCTCAGGCCTGACCTGCTGCTGCTGGACGGTGAGTCACAGTACTGCAGTTAGTACTAGTACAAGGAGTAGAAGTAGTGGTACTTTATAAGAAGTAGTAGCTGTGTAGGAAAAGAGTAGTGTCATATCAGAAGTACGTAGTACTTGGAGTGAGATGAGTGGAGGTGGGTGACCTGTTTAGAGTACAGTAGACTAGTTAAGAGTATTACCAGTAATACAAAGAGGGGTTGTAGTACAGTAGCACTACAAGCAGTAGGATGACTATAATAATGAGAAGGGTAGGTGGTACTAGTGATTGTAGAAGTCAGAGGTTTGTAATGAAGTAAGAAGAGTACACATTCTAGTAGTATTAGTTAGTAGCTTTAGGAAGAGGCGTACACATTCTATAATACTATTGTGCTTAATAGTATTTGTAGTATCAGTGGTATTGTGGTCAATAGTATTTGTAGTTTCAGTACTATTGACCACAATAGTATTTGTAGTATTAGTGGTATTGTTGCAGTAGTGTGATGTTGTGTTGTTTCAGAGCCGACCAACATGTTGGACGTGAGAGCGATCCTGTGGTTAGAGAACTACCTGCAGGTCTGAACACTGTTACGTTAACATTAGCATTTCTCATTGAAAACAATGGCAACAGTTAGCCATGAGCTAACAGATAATCAAAAAACCCTCCTCCCTCAGACGTGGCAGTCCACCATCTTGGTCGTCTCCCACGACAGGAACTTCCTGAACGCCGTGGTAACGGACATCATCCACCTACACTCACAGAGACTTGACAGTTACCGCGGCGACTACGAAAACTTTATTAAAACCAAAGAAGACAGACTGAAGAACCAGCAGAGAGAGTATGAAGCCCAGCTGCAGTACAGACAACACATACAGGTACTACTGCAGTACAGCCGACACATACGGGTACTACTGCAGTACAGACGACACATTCGGGTACTACTGCAGTACAGACGACACATTCGGGTACTACTGCAGTACAGACGACACATTCGGGTACTACTGCAGTACAGACGACACATTCGGGTACTACTGCGGTACAGACGGGTACTACAGCAGTACAGACGACACAAACGGGTACTACTGCGGTACAGACGGGTACTACAGCAGTACAGACGACACAAACGGGTACTACTGCGGTACAGCAGTACAGACGACACAAACGGGTACTACTGCGGTACAGCAGTA
>JAUMHL010000005.1:328058-339680 GCA_032362345.1 Sandelia bainsii
CAGACGGGTACTACTGCGGTACAGACGACACAGACGGGTACTACTGCGGTACAGACGACACAGACGGGTACTACTGCGGTACAGACGACACAGACGGGTACTACTGCAGTACAGACGGGTACTACTGCGGTACAGACGGGTACTACTGCGGTACAGACGGGTACTACTGCGGTACAGACGGGTACTACTGCGGTACAGACGACACAGACGGGTACTACTGCAGTACAAACACATACGGGTAAAAGGAGCAGGTGTTTGGATGATTGTGATTGGCAGATGCAGGTCACATGACGAGGCTGGTTTGTGTTGCAGGTTTTTATCGACAGGTTTCGGTACAACGCCAACAGAGCAGCTCAGGTCCAGAGCAAACTGAAGCTGCTGGAGAAGCTGTGAGTCCTGAAACATCTGTGACACGTTTGAATCTGACTCCACTCGAACGTTTCAGTAACTGTGTTGTTTACTCCTGCAGACCTGAGCTGAAGCCAGTAGAAAAAGAAACAGAGGTCACTTTAAGGTAGGAAGATAAACCTCTGTCACCTGGTTCAGGTGTTCATGGTCCCAAAAACAAAATCCTGAATCTGGATCTGAAACCTGAATTTAGAGTTTTTATCTGTTGTTGTTTCACCTCTGGTCACTGCTAACATCAGAGAAACCTGCTGCCTGCTGGCAGTGGCTGAAGTCTTTGTATAATTAGAGAATGATTGGTTGGTTGGTTGATTTGGTGTCTTCCCGCAGGTTTCCAGATAACTTTGAGAAGTTGTCTCCTCCCATCCTGCAGTTAGATGAAGTGGAGTTTTACTACAGTCCAGACCTGCCGCTCTTCTCTGGACTCAACCTGTCGGCCGACCTTGAGTCTCGAATCTGCATCGTACGTCACAAACTGTAGAATCCACTAAACTGCAGCGCTATAAACTAAGAGACAGAACTCGTCACATGTCCATGTTTAACAGAACATATAAGAACCTGAACACGTGTGAACCATGTTGTGTTTACTGTCAGGTCGGTGAAAACGGTGCTGGTAAATCCACCATCCTCAAACTGCTGATGGGAGATTTGACGCCGGTCAGCGGAGTCAGACAAGCGCACAGGTAAGACGACCAATCAGAGCAAAGGAAAGACATCAGGCTGTGTACAACAAACTGTTTGTGTTTATGGGGAACTGTTGACACTCAACATGTGGTTTTTGGAACCTTTTCATCTCTGTCATAGAGTAGATTATTATTATTTAAATGTGACAGGAACCATTTTGTGTATAGGGAGGTTTAACCAGACCCAAGTCTCACTGCTGATGTTTTCCTGTCTCTTCAGGAACTTAAAGATCGGTTACTTCAGTCAGCATCACGTGGACCAGCTGGACCTGAACGTCTGCTCCGTGGAGCTGCTGCTCAACAGGTTCCCTGGTAACTACAACAGTATCAGTAGACATCACACAGAGTCGTCATGGTGACAAACTGGGACCAGTTAAAGTCTCGCTGGTTTGTTTCGGCAGGTCGGACGGAGGAGGAGTACCGACACCAGCTGGGAGGTTACGGCATCACCGGAGAGCTGGCCACGAGGCCGGTGGCCAGTCTGTCGGGAGGACAGAAGAGTCGGGTGGCCTTTGCACAGATGACCATGCCGTGGTAACAGAAAGAACTGAAAACTAATAACTTAAATGTGTCATTGACCAGGGAACAGAGCTGAGCTGTGTGTCCAACAGAAGTGTGATGTTCATAAACGACCTGTTAACCAACAAATTTCAGTTGTCCCTCAGTAACCTCCTGTCTGTGTCCTCCAGTCCAAACTTCTACATCCTGGACGAGCCGACCAACCACCTGGACATGGAGACCATCGAGGCTCTGGCCAAAGCTCTCAACAAGTTCAAAGTGAGTCTGTCTCTGAGGACCAGTTTCAGTTTGAAACCATTGTTGTGAAGACGGGTTCAGACCTGGTTTCAGGTTAGAATCAGGTTTAGGTTGTCAGAAAGTAACCAGGTCTCAGAATAATGATGTTTATTTAAGATGCTGCTGTGTGAACAGTCGTTGATTCTTTATATCAGACAAATGATAAATTTTCCAGTGGACAGGTATCTGCTCAGGTCTGTTGTCTCAGGTGTGGGATGTGGTGTGTTTCAGGGCGGAGTTTTCCTGGTGTCACATGATGAGCGTCTGATCCGGTTGGTGTGCAGGGAGCTGTGGGTGTGTGAAAGCGGGAAAGTTCGACGCATCGACGGTGGCTTCGACGAGTACAGAGACATCCTGCACGAGCAGTTCAGGAAGGAGGGTTACCTGTGAGCACTGGCCACGCCTACCTGTACCATTAGCCCCGCCCTCTCCATAATGACACCTGTCAAAGCGGCCAGTCAGCCTCCACAGCGGACTCCTCTGAACTTGGTCGCCTCCTGCTGCAGGTGGTGATCCGCTGCGAGCTGATTGGCCAATCACCTGGTGAGGTCACAGCGGACTCAGGAGGATAATTTAAACTAGAACGTTTGTCTGTCGTCACATTAAACCTGATTTTGTTTTGTATCATCGACTCGCGGAGGTTTTATGCATTTTAAAGGACCTGACGTTATATTTCCATCAGAGACACAATAAAAACATCAGATTATCAGTTCACGTTCTCTTCTTTTACTCTCTTGTTAAAACTGCTTTTACAGAATCCTACGTTAAGATATTAAACCTCAGGTGTTCCTGCCCAGCCCAGCAGGCAGCAGTACAATTCACAGGTACTTTTATCTTCAGTTTATTTCAGGGGAATCTCAGCGACTGTTCTGAATTTTTACAGGACTCCAAACAGGCATTGATCATTGATGTTGAATTTTTAAATGCTCTGAGTTTTTATAAGCTGTGTATCTGTGTGACGTGAACGTGTTCTGTTGTATCAGCCCAGTCTGCAGCAGATCCACACGTGTGTCCTGGTGTTTGGTGAACAGTAAGAATGAAAACAGACCCTGTGGAGAATCCTGAGTCCTCCTGAAATAACACTGGCTGCTATAAAAACTAACACAGACCTGAGTGAATTGTTTTTGTGTTTTCCACGTTGTTTTGGATTTTTCAGATGAATAGGAGACTGTTGGATTATAAACGACAGGCTGACGGGTTTTAAACTATAAAAACTGACCTTTATGGATGATTTGTATATGAACAGAGACCTGAACACTGTAAGTCTCTCATTGAGGTTGTAAAGAGTGAAGTGAAGCATGTTCAGAGGAAACTGGTTACAGATCTGCGCAGGTTCAGGACATGATGTCGGTAACGTGACACGTGGAAAGTGTAACAGCTCTCGGAATCGTCTCACCAAAACGTGTTGGCAAAATATTTTTTACACTTTTTTTCTCCAGAAAAATGACAGAAATATGAACAACATTTATACAGGTGAAGTCCAGTGTCTAAGATAAAATCCACAACACGGTGAGAAAACTGTGCAGCTCCCACACTGACTGTGTCTGTGTGACTGTTGTCAAAGAGCTTTGTGCTCAAATGTGTTTTAAAAACAAACCTGAGCCTGATTAAAGTGTTGTGGATGAAAAGAACGTACTGACGTAATAAAATAAACCTAAAACAATGAAAACATTTGAGTCCAAACAGTCGTACAGACATCACCTCAGTTTGTTCACGTCAGCAGACCTGCTGGATGGGTCCAGGTGTGTGTGACAACAAATGCATGTGCTCAGAAACTAATATAAAACCAGTACAGGAAGTATCTACATGCTTTATTTAAGCTAAACTACTGAATTTAAAATGTTTCCTGAGCAGAAGTATGAAGATACAAAAGTATTCAAAGTAAAAGTATTTAGTGCAGAAAACTAAACATTATTAGTTTCTTATTACTCATGTTGCAGTTTTTCACTGTAACAAGTTTCATATTTTTAAACTCTTTATATTTAGTTGTGAAGTAACTGAAACTGTGATGTAAATGTAAAAACTACAACATTTTCTTCTGAACTGTAGTAGAGTAGAAGTATAAAGTATCATCATTTTTTTATGATGTTGAAGTGAACAGAACAAACAGTGAAGGACAAACGTAGACGTCTGAACAAACAGCTGTGATCATCACCTGTTCAGGTATGTGCACTTTGACTCGCTGTGTATGTTTATATGTTAACTACTTATCATCTATAATAAATACACATCATGTTCCTGTGGACAGATACAGTAACAGACCTTGATAGAAAACAGCTTCAACACACGAAAAGTTTCACTTTCATCTTTTTCTTTTGATTCTGGGTTGGGCCCCTGGAGGCCCCCCACCTGCTCTGACCACATGACGTAAAACTGGTCCCATCTTTTCAAACTAAAAGTTTTTCTATTTTGTTTCCAAAACTCTCATGATTTGTAAAAAACTTGTTGCAGGTTTTTCATGAACCTGTAAACTGTCCATTGTGAGTCTGCCAACAGGACTTTGGGGGACTCTGAGCCACAAACCAGACCTGGCAGAGAACCTTAATCTTCAAGACCTCTTCAGTTTTCCTCTACTGCTCTGGTGTCCAGGCTGCCGCGGACCCCGGTCCTGCCTTCTCTCTGAGCTTCGGCAGGACAGCGTCCTTGTAGAACACCTCCAGCTTGGACACCGTCTCCTCCCACAGGTCAGGGTCAAAGGTCACGGGGACGATGGCTGTCTCCTTCAGGGTGAAGACGACGAGGTCGGCGTGGCGCAGACCCGTCACAGCCAGCTGACACTGGATCTGAGTGAAGTAACTGTGACACGTCTTAAGACGGTAGACAGGAGCCTGGGATAGGAGGACAGATGTTAGCTTAGCAACAGGAAGAGGATGAGGGAATGGCAGTAGGACAATAAACTGTTGTTTACCCCTCTGGACTCCTGTCCGTCCTCGTCCTCCTTTATTTGCAGACAGAAAGCGGGGTCGTCCCTGCAGGCGTCCTCCACTCGTCTCTGTCTGTGTTTGTAGGGACACTTCACCTCCAGGCAGAGAAGCCGTTCTCCGGACTGGCTGTCCGTCACGATGCCGTCGGGACTCGCAGCCAACCAGGGATGGCGGACGTCGATGAAGAGACCACAGTCCTGAACCAAGATGGAACGACCCAGCGCAGAACTCTTCAGTCTCTGCAGAACGAGTTCATTATCCCGTCAGAACTTAATGCTGCTGGATTTAACCCAACTGCTTCACGTTTGTGCTTTTCCAGTCCTGGTCCTCGAGGGCCACTGTCCTGCTTGTTTTCCCACCATCCCTGAAACACACCTGAACCAGGTAATCAGCAGTGGGTAGGGCAGGGATAGTTGAAAAACAAGTAGGATAGCAGGCCTCGAGGACCAGGATTGGACACCCCTGTAATAAGCTAAATATCACTTTTAGGAACATTTAGTTGAGTTTTTGGTCCTAATCTTAATCCTTTAGTTGGTGATACAGAGTGGAGCATCTTCCCTCACAAACAATCTTTGCCTAAGTCCGGAAACCAGCTACAGAGTCACCAGCAGGTTCCTCACAGAGTTCATGTTCATTAGTGAAGCTGCAACCATGTTTGTCACATGAAGCAGTAAAAACGGAAACACGAGAAGCTGCTGCTGACAGAGTTCGTAATAAAAAAACATACCTGGTACCTGCGGACGACCTCAGCCTCCATTTCAGTCCCCCAACTCATGGCTCTGGTCTGGACTCTCTGCCCCTCACCTGTTGAGTCACAATAATAAAGAACTGTTTTTGGAACTTTAAAACTACACCGGAAAAAGAGAAGGGGGTCTCGTCTGGGACACGAGAACAGGAGGATGGAACATCAGAGACAAGGACAGGTGTCCGAGATGATCAGGAGAGAACTGAGGGACATTATTTATTATCATCTGGTTTATAACGTAGAAAATAGTCCTGTTAATCCTGTAGACCAGAACCATTATGGTCTGTACCCAGGTTTAAAGGGGTGTGGTCGTGTGATTGGGGCAGGGCGTACCTGTGATCGCAGCCAGGTAAGAAAGGGGTGGGGTCCTGCTTTTGCCGTTAACAAAGCGACAGTGAGCAATCCGATGAGCCACAGAGGCCGTGATTCGGTTTTTCCTCCAGGAGAACCAGTCCTGGTTGATCCTCTGTCCTCGGGTGAGAACTTCGACTTTTTCCACCACACTACTGTCCAGCTGGACCCCCAGACCCAGAGGGATCTGTTCTGGTTGGGGATGGTCATTCTGAGAGAGCTGGACTGGTTTCTGTGGAGGATCTGGATCTGCAGAACCTCTGTGGTCCAGTTTCTTATTTGATTTCTTAGCAGGTTTCTGAGTGCTCGGTTTTTGTTTCTGTCCTCCATCAGAACCTGGTTTCACATCAGAAACTGGATAAACCTGGGCAGTGTTGTCCCCACCCCGACTCCCAGTCTGAGGGCGGCATCCACCTACAGGTCTGCGACTGGTCCTGGTTTTAGTGGTTCTGGCTTGTGGTCCAGGTGTCTGGGTCTGGATGGTCGGGTGGTATCTGACTTCCGGGATGAGGATTTTCTGAGTCAGACCTCTGGACGTGTTGTTGGGATTCTGCATTTTTCAGTAGTCTGGACCAGAACAACAAAGACACCAGAGACAAGGAGACGTTAGAGAATGAGGACATGACAATGTTTTTGTCCTGTTTTCTGCATCAATGTAAATGTTATAATAATAATAATAATAATAATGTTGTCATAGTTATTATTGATTTCAGACTTGTTGATCAAATAAGTTGAAACGCAATTTCCTTAGCAGGCTTTTATTGTGAAATTCCAGGCCGGATGTTTTGGCTGACATTACAGAACTATTTTTAAGCTTTTGTCAGAAATTCACGTTCCAGTGAAATCAGCAGTGAACAGGTGAGTGAACAGGTGAGGGTCATCTCTGCTCTGTACTTTAATCAACTTCTTAAAAAGTCAGCGGGTACAAACTAATCACCAAACTCCATTCAAAAAGTGACAGAAAAGATATTTCTTTGTGTTGTGGTAAAAGTGGAGCAGCCAGGTGAGATGTGTGAACATGTAGTGAACTGCTAGGACCTGCTCCTGTGTTCGGCATCAAACATACTAAATTAACAATATTCATTATAAATACAGGTCAGGTTTTGTTGTTGATCCGTGTCGTGTACTTCCAAAAACTACATGTCAATAATATGTAGTGAGAGCGGCTGATTCAGTCTAACTTATGTTGACTAAAGGACAAATACTTCATAACATACACCGTATTTAATGTAATAATGTACTATAACCAAACCGATCGTTAAACTGTAAGAATTTTGACTTTGAGGTTTGGCTCAAACTTCGGGTTTAAACAAGTCGTGAGAGCAGTATGTGTTTCAGTTTTTTATCTGAATGTCCGGTTCTACCTGCGAGTTTTAGCTGTTTTTAAAGAACAGAACCAGAGCAGATCTTACCTGGACCTGGACCTGGACCTGACGTGAATGTGCTGAGAGTCGGACTGGAAACAGAAGTGAAACTGATTCTGTTTAAACGGACGCTGACTCATTATCCCGTGACTCGGTGTTTGTCCCGACATCTTTCAGCTGACACACCTTAACGACGTCACAGACACAACTAATAAATAAAATATACGAATGTAATTAGTGTATTTTCACACTGTCCAGTACATTTATATAGTTTTACTTCACTCATATAAATGTATGATGAAATAAATGATTTATACTCATACACGTCACGTCAGGATGGCCGAGCGGTCTAAGGCGCTGCGTTCAGGTCGCAGTCTCCTCTGGAGGCGTGGGTTCGAATCCCACTTCTGACAGAAACTTTTTTTCTCTGCAGCAGAAACAAACACGTCTGTTAGTCAGACATCACGAGTACCACAGTAGTATCACTGAGTACTCCAAGTAGATGTACACAAGTATTATCAGCTTCAAAGTACTGATGTAAGTTACTGCAGCTGAAACCGAAAAACTGCAGTAAAATAACTCAGACTGTACTAACTGCAGTACTTCGATTGTACTTCAGTGATATTATTTTTTTATAGCTGTGATAAAGCTGAGCTCTCAGTTTTGTCTTGCAGGTGAACATGTCGGTGTCTCAGGTCAGTCCTGGTCTGTACCTCAGCGGTCTGGACTCGGCTCTGAACCTCAGGGTGTTGACTAGCAGGAACATCACCCTCGTCGTTAACGCCAGCGGATTGGACGACGTGTCCTACCCTCAGCTGGACGGCCTGCAGGTCCTCCACATCCCCATCCAGGATCACCCTCACGCCCTCCTGAAACAGTACTTTGACCCTGTGGCCGAAAGGATCCACCAGAACCAAGCAGGGAGGACTCTGGTCCACTGCACTGCTGGCAGGAGCCGATCCCCAGCTCTGATCATGGCCTACCTGATGAGGTGAACCCCGACTTTTAGATTTACAATTTGGTCCAAGTTTGAGAGTCCAGCAGTCTCGGTCTTTGTCTGTTGTGTGTTTCTGAAGCTGTTGTTTTTTTATGTGTTTGCACTTCACAACTCTGAGCTGGTTCTGGTCTCTGTGGTCTCTTCAGGTTTCAGGGCCTCAGCCTCCGTCAGGCTCATGAACTCGTTCTACAGCAGCGTCCGTTCATTAGACCCAACGCCGGTTTCTGGAGGCAGCTGATGGACTATGAGAAGACCCTGTTCAGCAGGAACACAATGAGGATGGTGAGGACGTCCAGCGGAGTCCTGCCAGAAGCTGTGCAGGACTCAGAGGACTCTGCAGCGTACTGTGTCAACATCTGATGGACTGTGATCCAACAGTAAATCAGTTCCTGCTCCAGGTTCAGATTCTGCTGGAGAAACAAAGTCCAGTTTTTGGAAATAGTCCCAGCACAGATGAGGGAGACAGAATCTGCACAGGTCTCAGCGCTGCTGGTTGATCTGGGAAATGTGACGATTCAATTAAATTTATTTGATTAAAGTTTGCTTATGCTGAAAATGACAAAAGATTATTTCCACCGTTCAGATCTTATTTTAAACTGAATCTGCTCGTTTCCTCGTGAATCCTTAACGTTAGAGAGAAAAACTCAGAGGTGACAGTAACATTTCAGAAACGCCTGAAAAATGTGAAGACAACTAAAAACTATAATTAAACATTGAACAGTTATTGGACATTTTATAATCACTGGTCCAAATACCTCAAAGTTACTTTACTAAGTCTTTTATTTTGAAAATCTCTCCCAGATGTTGTCTTGTTTTTAATCTTTAATCTGAAAAATCCGCGTTTGTTTAAACAGCTCTGTAAACTTCTCACCAGACTCCATTCAAAAAGTGACAGACTGTGACTATCAGACAAGTTATTCTGATGTTTAACAGATTATTAGGAACCATTGTTATCAGTAAAAAGTTTGTTAGAAAAGACACTGATGTTTTTATGTTACTATAAATTAAACAAATTATTTAGCCATTAAAAAACTGGAGGATGAATCGTGAGTCTATAAAAGTTTATGATTCTGCTGTAATGTGAGCTTCAAACTTTAACGGCTTATATTTAGTCTCTGATGCGTTTAAAGACTCAAACTCACAGATTTTACTTTGGTGACCAGAATAAATTCAACAAACTAAAAAAAGACAAAACAAGTTTATTGTGACAAAGAAGGAACAATAGGGGGGCGTGGGGGGGCAGGTGAAGACGAGATCCTGTCAGGTCCAGCACGATCCACATGAGTTCAGTTTGGTCATACTGAATGTAGAAAACAGTCGACACAAGACTGGTGTGTGAAGAGGGTCTGAGCAGGACCGAGACTGGTCCTGGTCTCAGTACTGGAAGCTCCTCTTGGTCTGAATGTCGTCCAGGATCTGCTGAAGCTCCTCGTCCTCAAACCGACCCTCCAAACTGAACACACACACAAAACACAAAATGATTATAATCGCACAGTCCACAGGAAGCAGCACTGACTGAAGTCTAAATCTGGTCTTTAAGTACCAGGAAACCAGGACTCGGGTTTGCCGCGTGTGACTGTGACCGACACGTCCGTACAGGCGAAGGAGGCAGGCGCAGGAAATGTGACTCTCGCTCACACCTGAGCAGATCTTTAAAAAGCATCAACACTGAGTATTTCTCTGTGAATCTCCTGATCTCTGATGAGGATCGTGAGCACAGACAGTTTGACGCCGCGGTGCCAGAACTCAGAGCGGTTCTGATGAACTGACGGAGCGTCGTCCTCTGGTTTCACTTCAGAACAGTAAAGACCGCTTGTAACGTGTGACACTGTGACTTTAAAAGACTTTTACCGGACGCCTGATTAAATGTCGTGGATACAGTCAGAAGCTCTGGCAGCTTGTGATCTACTAACGAGCCTGATGAAGCTGGAGCTCAGGGAACAACTAGAACGTTTTGGGTCCAGTTTAACACGGAGACGAGAGCATTAGTTTTTCCGTTTACTTTGACGACAGGCAGCGACAGTTATTAACGGTACAAATGATCAGTGTTTCTATGCATCGTTGGTCCCCGTGAGATTACACACGTGTCCCCCTCCTGACTGAAGACACAAAGCACAATGCATATTTATCTTTGTGAAGCTGAATCATCCTCCTGCTCTGATTGGCTGCAGCTGTAACACAGGTAGATGATGTCAGCTCATCAGAAGTGTAGTTAGTTAGTTCCCTCCGCTCCTGACCTCACGTCTGACTGCGACGCCACAGACTCGGCTCCTAAACCGCTCACGGTGAGGATCAAAACCTTAAGTAACTGAAAAGGAAACCGCAGAGACCTGGATCTGGATCTGTTTTCACCAGCAGGTGCAGAGACAGAACTGATTCCTACTAAAAACCTAAAACACTGATGTTACTAAAATAACCAGTTAGAGAACTCAGATCTGGTTTCTGTGTGGCACCATCAGGTCTGGGTGTGATGTGGATAAGACTGACCTGGGGATGAGGGCTTTGGCCTCTTCAGCTGCTTCAGGACACAGATTTGCTAAACTGGCCAACTCGAACTTATGGAGCTTCTTCTGCAGGAGGAGACTGAGGACACAGAAGAGAGGAGGGGGACCATGAGATCCAGATCAGAGACTCAAACATCCAGACAGGTGAGAAGCAGACCGGTACCTGCGAACCGCGGTGATGGTCTCTCTGTTCTTGAAGCGACTGAATCGAGCCGTGTAGTTCAGGGTCTTCATGAAGACTTCGGACAGCTCCTGCTCGTCCTCGGCGCTCTCGTTCTGCTGCTTCCTGTGCTCCAGCAACATGTGGACCTCTGAGTTCAGCAGAGTCTCTGCGTTCTCGAACTCTGTCAGAACAGCAACACACGGCATCAAACAGCAAAGTCCACACACGGTTCCATCAAATCCTAAATCCCGTCACACCTGGTCCAGTGTTGTCCACACAGGGGACAGAAGGAAAACCTGGTCTCAGACTGGACAAAGGTTGATGATGAAACCATAGATCATTTGTTTAATTCCTCTTTAGGTTCAGTCCCACAGACAGGACTCGAACCTGTGATTACTGATTACCTGCAGTGACTGATTACCTGCAGTGACTGATGACTGATTACCTGCAGTGACTGATGACTGATTACCTGCAGTGACTGATGACTGATTACCTGCAGTGACTGATTACCTGCAGTGACTGATGACTGATTACCTGCAGTGACTGATGACTGATTACCCGCAGTGACTGATTACCTGCAGTGACTGATGACTGATTACCTGCAGTGACTGATTACTGATTACCTGCAGTGACTGATGACTGATTACCCGCAGTGACTGATTACCTGCAGTGACTGATGACTGATTACCTG
>JAUMHL010000005.1:362301-372376 GCA_032362345.1 Sandelia bainsii
CGGAGAGCTGCTGTAACATGCCAAAATAATTTCCCTCTGGGATTAATAAAGTGTTTTGAATCTTGAATCTTGAATTACTCTTCACTGGCCAAGTCAGTCGCCTGATCTCAACCCAACAGAGCAGCTTTTCACTTACTGAAGACAAAACTGAAGGCAGAAAGACCCACTAACAAGCTGCATCTGAAGGCAGCTGCAGTGAAGCATCTCCAGGGAGGAAACTCAGAATTTGGTGATGTACATGGACTCCAGACATCTGGCATTGACTACAAAAGATTTTCATCCAAATATTAAAAACAATCCTTATGTTTGTTCCATCACTTATGAACCACCTAAAAGGTGTGTGTGTATGAAAATGGCTGAAATCTCTGAATGATTGATGCCACAGTTTAAATTAAAGCTGAAAGTCTTCACTCACATCTCGTGTGTTTTATTTCAGATTCAGTGTGTTGGTGACATTTATGTCAAGTATTAATGTTTCCTCCTGTTTATTTACCAGTTAGAAAATAATGAACGACGACAACACGACGTTTGATTTCATTCTGATGGTGAATCATTACAGCACCACATTAACACCAATCTTTATTCGTAATGTGACTGAAGCTGCAACAATAAACCATCTCTAAGACATAAAGAGGCCTCACTCTGTCGTCTGTTCAGAAAACCAAACTCACAAAAATATTCATCAGTTCATCGAGGAGCAGAATTTTCTTTACATGGAGCTGAACGATTCTTCTCCTCCCGCGAACAACATAAATATCATTCTTCTCTCGAGTATAAAAATAAATAACATCCACAGTGTAAAGGGAAACTTCAACATTCAGCATCAAAATCACAAAAAAAGAAAAAATGAACAGCTGATTTCTATTTAATTTGCCTTTATGGAAGTTCCTCAACGACAAAATTGTTGCTATTTAAAACAAATGTAGAATCTAAAGTGAGAAACAGATGACAAAAATGTTTAGTGTCAACTAAAATATTTACATTATTGATGTTTTATCAAATGAAAAACTGATAAAAACAATGATCACAGTGATATTTTCTATTGTCTGGTTTTGATTAACTAACTGTGAAAACTCAAAGATTCTTACTTTACTGTGACAAAGAAACTAAAGTAAAAACATTCATTTTTCTGATGAACCAGCAACTCTGCTTAAAAATAATCAGCCATTAATCAGAAGTGTTGGCCACTAATTTTCAATTAATCAACTGAAAACATTTAATTAACTGATAACGTTAGGTAAGACGTCCCCAGAGAGTCGCACAGAGAAGAACCATTAAATCCACACTCTGAACTTGTCTTACAATCAAGAACCTGTATAAATTCACATTTGGATCATTTCAGAAAGGTTTTATCTGAACGTCACAGTTTTGTGAAGACTGTAAAGTTTGGTTCTGCTTTATAAAATTGATGTGGTCTGTGGAGTGTTTTGGCCTTTAACTGGTTGTTTCTTAATCTGAAGTTTAATGTGTGTTTTTATTTAACATACATGTAAATAAAATCACTTTCTGAGCTCATGTGACGTAGTTTTAATCTCATAACAAGAGATTTACTTACTGCTACCAACCAAATTATTAAGTTATAAAGTTGTTTAATAAACTATTACAAAAATGAAAAACATCAAAGTTTCATGTAACGTCAGAGCAACTCAAGATTTTTCACTTAATTTCAAGTGATGTTTAAAAAAAAAGTGGTTATGTGGCAGTAAAATGAAAAATATTTTGTTCTAAAATCAAAAGATCATTAAAATGACAAACTGAACAATCTCTGTTTTCGTCAAACAAAACATGTCGACTGATTAAGTGTTGTGCGCTCAGTCATTTTGTCGTTAATGAACTTCCATAGAACGTTTTTTCACTCAGTGTCAAAGCAAATATTTGGTTTCACCAACAGTTTGTTGTAATTTCCTCCTCAGGCGCCGTTCGGTTCACATGTTTAATACTTTAACATCACTTCTAACTGCAGCTTCACTGAAAACAAGCAAATGTGAAATGAAAGTGAAACTGAATTAAAAGAGAAATAAAATCAGTCTTTGGTTGGACTCTGTTTAACCACCATACACTCTGCTGATGATTACACGGAATACCACAGCTCAGACCTGCAACTAAATACTAATTTTCAGTCTCTTCCAGAGTCCAAACTGGTTCTTCAGTCCAACGAGAACTCCAACGACACCACAGAGCAAAACAGCTGGTTCCTTTACAGACATGGTACAGATACAGGTGTGCGGACAGCGCCTACACGCGGCGGCGAATCAGACCGTTTCTCTCTGGTTCCAGGAACTCATCCAGAAGAGCGGCGGTTGTCTTCCCGAGCTCCTCCTCCAGACTGGACACGTCACTGCAGCACAGATCATACGTGTGGACATTTACACACACAGAGCAAAGAGCGGACTGAGTGTTACAGCGGGTCGGACTCAGCTCACCTTTTCCCCGGAGCGGCGCAGAACTCAGTGTAATATTTAATCTTTGGTTCGGTGCCGCTGGTTCTCAGCGTGGCCACAACACCGTTCTGTAGAGTGAAGGTGATCATCTGACTGCTCCGCGACACAGGAAGGACCTGACAGGAAACACACTCACATCATATCACAGCACGAGAACACAAACACACGCAGGAGGACTCAGTACGTGACTCCAGTGTACTGCAGTAAGACATTCATTTCTCTGAGTTACTGATAAAATAAAGTATTTTAACACTGTTGAGTCCAGGTTTGTTCACGTGTCTCAGAAATAAATCGAACATGTTCAGTTTAATTCATGAACAGATTCAAGGAGAGAAAAACTTCAACAACCTGATTTCTGAACATTTACTGTGAAAAATCAGCAAATTTCAAAGGTGAAAAATGAGAAACAAATATTTGCACCTGATTTAGTCCTTTACTTGCTGACAAAAAGTACAAACACATTAAAAGGTATTAGAGTACAGTACTTGCATAAATGTACTTAGTTACTCCCTGTTCGTCTTACAGATCTGAGGTCAGGCTGGCTGCTGTCATATCCTGTCGTGACGTCTCTGACGTGGACGATCCGGAAGCCACCGCACGTCTTCGGGTACAAACCTTCACCGTCGAAGTTCCTGATCCGAGTGAAAATCTTCTGGATGGTGGGGGGGTCATTACAGATGACGTAGGAGGTTTTAGAAACGTGGTAACCGTACCTGCAACAACAGAGAAGAAACACTTACTGAAAACTTAAGTTTATAAAAGGAGCTTTTTCAAGGCCCTTTAAAACCTCTTCAAGGTTGATCTAAGGGGGATTGAGCACGGACCTGACTGTTTGTCTGACTCGGCGGTGCTGAAAACACAAAGTGAATGAAGAGTGAAAATGCTGCGTTTGCTGCCCTCTAGTGGTGGAAGTTTGATCATAATTCAGCTGTTAACTAGAAATTATTTCAGAGGATACCACTGATACAAGAACATACAAAGCATATTTTTGTAGCTTAACTTTTATGATGATGGTGCATTTTGAAGGGGTTTTTATGTACATGAGTCTTGTTGCGTCTGAGTCCACGGACTCCTGACAGTGTTTGTTCGAAGGGCAGTAAATTAAAGTAAGAACCAAAACGGACACATGGTTTTTAAAATCCATTATTTGAACGCTTTAAATTATGTTGAACAGAAACGTTCCCACATACAGACGTGAGAACGTGCAGCAGCTTACGTCTGGTAGATGTTGTGCAGTTGCTGGTCCAGACTCAGGTTCTTGTTGTGGAGGTAAGCTGCCATTTCAGCCACAACTGCAGCAGAGCTCACTCCGTCTTTCTCTGGGACCATGCTGCCACACAGGAAACCTGAACACGTGAGAAAAGATTGTGTGAAACGGTTCTTATGACTGACGAGTTCCTCTTTAAAATAAACTCAGTTACCAATCGACTCCTCGAAGGCAAATATGACGCCGTGTCCTGTTTTGGAGAGTTCGTGTATTCTGTTCCCGATCCATTTAAACCCTGGAAGAGTTTCCTGTTTGACACAGACAGGAGCCCATGTTACTCCAGCAGACTGTCAGGTACAGTGTTCAGTCAGACTTTTAATCACTGCTGGACCCGTCTCACCTCGAAGTGGAACCCCTCGATGCGAGCGAAGGCCTGCAGGATCTTGGAGGACACGGTGGTGGCTAACATGTAAACCCTCTCAGTGTCTGCAGGATCTGGATGATTCTCCTTCCAGTTGCAGAACATCCACCACCCCAGCAGAGCTGCCAGCTCGTTACCTGTGAACACCTTCCAACCACACCTGTAACAAAGGTAGGTACAGGCTGTCAAGGTGAGTCCTGACTTGGTCGTACTGTCTCTGAGATGTTTGTTTGTGTTGTGTTGTATTTTGCAGCGCCTCACAACATTTCCTGTGCAGATATTACAAGTAGACGTCTCCATGTTGTTGTGAGTCAGGTCTACGAGCAAGCTACACGTGCTGCTGGCGAATGACGCCGCACGCAGCACAAAACATAGAACTGAAGTCAATAGATTGGCCCCGCCCAGATATGCCCCATAATATCTCTTTAGGCAACATCTGGGCCGATATCTGATATTAATATCGGATCAGAACATCCCAACACAGCTACATGTAGCCAAAGATTGTCTATATGTGGCAAGAGCTGTCACTCTGTAACACATCTGAACAATCAGAGAGGACTGAGAGGACCGCCAGTCACCACCACCACAAGTAAAATATAATCATGTGGGAAACTACACTCTGTAAACACACAGTCAACACAGAACTGATGTCTACTTTTTACCTTTAACTCTGGACTGTGTCTTTGAACGTTACCTGTCAGACTTCTCTGCAACAGCCAAACGATCAGCATCAGGATCTGTTGCCAGAATAATTGTTGCATTTTCCCTCTCTGCCAGGAGAAGAGAAAGCTTCTGGAAAACAGACCAGGACAATAACCGATTACTAAAACGAAGATACTGAATCTAAAAAAAACACATGAAGAAGTTGGTTGTGTTTCGTACCAGGACAGACTCTCCCTCCTCAGGGTTGGGGCAGCGGACGGAGGAGAAGTTGGGGTCGGGGTCTTTCTGCTCAGGGACAGGAATTGGTGGAGCAAAGCCAAAGATCTCGAAGGCCTGCTGGACGAAGACGTGTCCGACACCGTGGAAGGACGAGTGAATGAACTTCAGGGGACAGCTGTTGTTCAGATCCCTGAGAGAGGAAATGGGACCAGGGCTTAGAGGTAGGAAGGAGCGGTTCCCTTCACTGCCCAGCAGTCCTGAACCATGTGCTGTGAGCTTCAGCACAGAACCAGGGCAGTGACAGAGCGGGGAGGGGGAACACCAGCAGGAAACAGCATTCTGGACTAGCTGCAGATGTCTTGATACTAGCTTCAGAAGCAGAGGGACTAGCTCCAGAGTCCGAGTTACTGAAGGTGAACTAAACCTCAGTTTACCTGTGGAAGCAGAGGGAGGCAAGTTCGTCCATGTAGCAGCCGTTGATCTGGGTCAGGGGGTCGGTACTCAGGGAGGAGCTCTCCACCAGCTTCTCGTCCCAGCAGGTGGCGCTCCAGGGCTCCAGATGCTCCTCGATGCTCTGCAGGATCTCCTTGTCGTGAGGTGCACTGATCTGAGCGCCATTACACCAGTATACCTGCAGAGGATCATACAGACGGACTGAAACAAGGTCCCCGTGTCACTGTTTCAAGCTGGGGGGAAAAGATTTTACTGATACTTCACAAAGGAAATAATCAGTACAAATTTTGTTGAGTCCCCCCCCAGTAACAGAAGTTCTTACTGTAACATGTTGGACACCACAGAAATTTGTCACAAAAAGCTTGTCGTTACTAAAACATCACTTCCTTTACTTAAAAAAGAAGGAAGTGAGAGTGGATGAAGACGACTCAGGAAACAAACACATTAAGTAAGACGAGCTGCAGACAGAAGGAAATGATCTTTTCTTCTGACTGATTTACTGTCATTAACTGAGATGATCTTCATTCACAGGTTAAACAGTGTCAGACAGAGTTGTTGTTTCACCTTGTATCCGTTGTCCTCTTTAGGATTGTGCGAAGCAGTGATCATCACTCCAGCTGCTGCTCCGAGCTTCTTCACAGCGTACGGCTGAGGTAAAACACACAGGTTAATAATAACCACACAGCTGCTGATGTAGATTCTAGTTACTAAACGTCAGCGGATGCGTTTGTGTTTCCTCACCACGTACGGCGTGGGGACGAAGGAGGAGAAAAGATGAACAGGAACGTCTCTGCTGAGCATCACAGCAGCTGTCAGCTTCGCCAAACTGAAACACACAAATAAAACACAATCAATCATTTGAACTTTTATTAAAATGGATAAAATTGTTTAACAATTTTTGACTGTTCATCCACATGGTAACAATCAAAAACGCACAAACGTATGTTTACTATTGATGAAGACTGTTTACATGCGACTTTAAAATGATCAATTATCAAAGTAGCTGCTGGTTTTCTCATTATTATGTATTAAGGAAGTTTCTTTCGACCGCTTCCTTTCAGGGTCGCAACATTAGATCACTACACACATTTGATTTGACAAGTGTTTAACTCTCCCCATTTATCCGGGTTTGGCACCGACACTGGGGAGGGACTGGCACGCAAACCACCAACCCAGTCAGCAACAGCCGACTGCCCTACCTACTCCGACACTGTCCCGGCTTTATTATTATCTGTCTGTTAATCTATTAATTAACTAATTGTTGCTGCCATGAAATAAAATGAGATGAACTGTTTTAATGGTTTACAAAAGGCTCTTATCTTATAGAGAAATAATTTCCCTTCACTTCATCTGTCAGGTTGTTTTGCTTTTATGTGTCCAGGTTTTGAGATTTGCCCTGAAGCTCTTGATGAACCATTTCTTAAACTGAAATCTGAAGCAGATTCTGATGAAGGAGCCGAGTCACAGAGCTCTGCCGACGACTGTGACCACGTTTAATAACTAACAGGAGTAGTGTACAGTGGTTATAGTTGATTACCGCTGACTGCTGCAGCCGCTCTCCTCCTGTCCTCTGGTGTCGAAACCAACTACAACTCCTCTGCTGCTGAAGTCCGCAAAATACCTGGACAGGTACGAAAATAAACCCTGAAGGCAGACACACAGAGGAAACCTTTGTTATTTCTTTTTCCTGTGTGGAATAATGACTGATTTTATTATATTTTAACTACTTTTATGACAACAGATCAAGAAAACTGGATTAAAACAGGTATGAAACACTGACTGGGGGGCGGAGTTTTGATGTCTGACCTGTGTGGACTGGATCACAGTGAGGTCATTGATTCGGTTGAAGCCGGCTCCCATCGGCGCTCTGAGTCCGGCCGTTCCAAAGCGCATCCTGCTGCAGAGTCTCGACCTCAGATCGTCCAACCGAGCGGCTGCCAGCAGAGACTCCACCTGAGCCCGTGTACATCGGTTCTGCACCACAGAAGAAGAACTCCGTCAGAGCAGGACAGACTGTACGGAGCCCGGACCTGACAGAGCTCGGGCAGTTTTACACAGACGAGTGTGGAAACACTTCAGAGTCCAGATGTGCAAATCTGACTGAGGCTCAGTGCTGCAGCAGGAGGAGGAGGAGGAGCATGTGCTGAACATTAAGGTGATTTAAAGGTGAAAACTCACAGTTACAGTTTGTGGTGGAATAAACAGAAAATCTTTTATTGTTTCAGAAATGCTGATACAAACGTCCTCCATCACTGTTTCAGTGACGTTTGTCTGTAATGAGCTCAAACTGTGGATCTAGTAAAAGGTTGAATTCTCCCACTGACTACAAGCTTTCATTAGTTTACATGTTAAATGTATTAATAACATTCACAATGATAATGATAATAACAGAGACCGGAGATGTGGTCAGGAATCTGGAGACCCGGGAGTCGAAGCACCAGCCCTGGTGTTGGTAGACGTGGAACATGAGGCTGCTGTAGATGGTAACAGGGATTAAATCTCTCAGGCTGCTGTGTGTGTATCTGTGTCTGCTGACATTTACGGTGGAGGTCAGCAGCAGTCGGAGCAGCCGTGACCTTTACAGACACACAGCTCTGACTGACTGAAAACCTGTTAACCCATATTCATGTTTCCAGACCAGATCTTTGGTCCAACAGCAACTTGGAATCAATGAAGTGATGCATCAGCACCACCGTGTGGGAACATCTCTGTGCTTGTGTCACGACTGATCTGCAGGTGGATGTTGGTGGACACGAACACCACCCAGCTGCTCCACATTCACACACAGTACCTGCCTGGTAATAATGTGGTAGATGATAGAGCTGAGTGTCTGATATATGATGATGGGGTCAATATAAACATCATTACACAGAAGTTACAGAAACAGGCTATTTTCAGTGAATTCTGCTGAGTCATGTCAGTAATCTCCTGATGACCCACAAAGCTAATCCAGACAGGCCCCGGCGGTGCTGCCTGTCAGCCCGCCTTAAGATCTGCAGTGCGGGCAACACACTCACCAGCCCACACATTAGGCTGTGTCGTCATTCAGAACTCCTATTGAATTCCTCGCTATTTTTACATTTCTTACATATAGACGTAAATAACTGCAATAAGAAACATGAAATAATAAATCTCCTGACCTTTCTAGTCCCAGTGGTGTAATCCGGTTTACAGACTTTCTACCCTTCACTTCTTTTTAATGCAAATTTCATGTTTTACAGCTGCTGCACCAGTTCTTCCTACACAGTTTATACGCACCTGAACACGTCTGAGAGCTTCACAAAACTGAAGAGAAAGTTTCAATGTAAAGAAAAATATCTTGTTTTCGTAAATAATTTGAATGCCGAGTTTACCAGACATAACAGTTCTCTTCAAAATGCAGCATTTTAATCAGTATTACTACATATGGTGGTCAACATGTAATCTCTCCGTAAAATATAACACTTTTTAAGGGATGTCTGGTGTGAGGTTTTTATCCAACACTCGGCCACACACAGCGGCACAGACAGGACTGAGGTCTCCGTAGCTCCCTACCTAACAGACGGACACACACTCACTTTGTCCCACGTTAACCACTGGTGCACCGCTTTGTCCAGCTGCTGGTCGCCGGTACTCTGATACTTCATGTTGGCGTTCAGGTCCCCGGTTATTCCGTTGTCGTCTCCCATGCTGACACAGAACCGGAATAACGTGAGCTAAAACTCGGTAAAGTGCAGCACAGCCATTCGCCTACGGCTAAAGAAGCTAACAGCTAGCGGGCTGTTCGGTGAAGTGGTCCGGTGCTAACGGTACTTAGCTGGTACTTAGCCCCCGGTTCCTGGACCTCATCTCTCCGTTGTTATGGCTGCTGCTGGTGTAACGTTCACGTTCCCGTGACCCTGGATTTCAGACCTGTACTTTACACCGAGGCTAACGTTAGCTACAGCTGCTGGTGGACGATATTAGCCCGATAAGCACATGCTAACCCTGAATATGTTTGTGTAACTATTGTTCTTAAAAATGTTCAACTTAACACAAATGTCAAAGTTCATAAACACAATGTCAAGTTACCGAGAGACCGCGAACACAACCACCCAATTTCAAAATAAGAGTCTCTCCCTCACAACTTTATTTTGAAGGAACCATGACCTTATTCTAGGGCAACACAACTGTGACATAAACAACTCTTTTCTGTCATTGTGTTCATTAAAATACACATACACATGATAATAAACTGTGGATTAGTATATGAAGAGAAGTCAGGTGTTGACCCTTTACCTGGGGGGTAACATCTCTAAAAATGCATTCAAACTGTTTTGTTCACTTGTCATATTTTAGTTTTACATTGTTTGTCAAAGTGTAAATAGGTTTCTGATATTCAGTGTTTGATGAGGGCTGAATGTGCTCTTATCCACAGGTGGGACAAACACTTCAGGTCCAACAGGGAATAATAAATATGGGTTAAATAAACACATGAACACCCTCAGACGTCCTCTCCTCACCTGTGGTGAACACCAGGAAAGCAGCAGGTCCAGACGGGATCCCCGGATGTCTGCTGCGCTGCTGTGCCGACCAGCTGTCAGGACTCATCTTTAATGAGTCCCTGGCTCAGTCCGTGGTCCCCACGTGCTTCAAGAGGTCCACCATCGTCCCCATCCCCAAGAACAACAAGCCCTCATGCCTGAATGACTA
>JAUMHL010000005.1:372476-386120 GCA_032362345.1 Sandelia bainsii
TCCTTGCTTGCATTTTAGCTTGCACTTATAATTTAGTCCTAGTTTCTTATTTTTATTATATTCTTATTTACCTTTACGCTTTCAATTGTATTTTTTTTTTACTTTAACCTAATTGGAATTTGTAAAGTTTGCACAGTCTTTAGAACAGCGACGGCTCAGGATACATTTCACTGCATGTTGTACACTGTATAACTATGTATGTGACAAATAAAGAATCTTGAATCTGATGAACATTTATTATAGTGTTTGTTGATTATATTTAATAACTCCATTTCATAATAAGATATTTTTCTTTGTTTCTTCTTAAAAACTTCTGTTTTGTAATGTGTCAGTAAAACAACAGCAGCTGTTGTCTCTGATGTGTACAGAGATGAACCAACAGATCATCTTTATATTTCATCTTTAGACTTTATTGTTCAGTGTCTTGTCCAAAGACACTTTCACGTGTTCCCAGAATGGAACCACAGAACTCGCAGTGGGTCAGTGGTTCTGATCCACAGCCGCTCCCTTCGGGTCAGTTTCTGTCCTCTGCAGGTTCAGTTGTTCCTCCGTCAGTCAGACGACAGTTGAACTGGTCTCTGAAGGCGTCCAGCAGGCGAGGGACGGTTTCCTCCACTCCGACGTCTCTCCCCAGCTCAGCGCTCAGCGATGTCACTCCTTTCCCCTCGACGCCACACGGTACGATGTGGCCGAACCACGACAGGTCGGTGTTACAGTTCAGAGCCAAACCGTGAGACGTGACGTATCGACCACAGTGGATTCCTGTGAAAGGTTCGTACACGGATCGCTGACGTTAATAATTATAATAATATTAATCGATCCCCTTCAGTAGCACTACTACGGGGTTTCAGTGTCTTGTCCAAGGACACCTCGGACATGTAGCTTGGTGGGACCGGGAATGGAACCGCTCACCCTTGAGTTAGAAGACGACTGCTCTACCCACTGAGCTATCATCATAATGTCAGCAGCATAGTGTCAGCACTTTCTTTAGAGGCTTTAACATATGTGTATCTGTCTATGAGGTGGGATCTAAAGGTCCAGTGTGTAGTTAACCTCACAGTCACAGCTTCAGCGAATCTTATTATTACAACATGACCACATGGAGGCCTCTGTGAAAGGGGAACTGCTGCCTGTGTAGCAACATCAACAATCATCCGAAGGCACTTCACAGAGTAAAGTTAGCATCTTACTAAATGGTTTAGAATATGTTTGATCTCTGTTACCTGTTGTTCTTTTCTCTCTCCTCTTTCCACTCACCCCCACCAGTCGAGGCAGATGACCGCCCACCCTGGTCATTATATATACATTATTCTGTATATACTTATATTCTGTGTAAGGTCTTAAACCTTAAACAATGTAAAGTGATTTTTGAAGACTTCTGTTGTGAATTGGCGTCTAAATAAATAAAGTTGAATTGAATTCAGAAGCCCAAACAAATCTGAGCCCCAGTGACACAAACTACTAATGAAGTGATGTTGTTGTACCTATGGCACAGATCTTGTTGTCTCCAACCCAAACTCCAGTGTGAGGAGACGTTGAAGCTTCGATACCGAACCTGCTGCAGACCGAGATGATGGTCTTCTCCAGCTCACACACGTACCAACGAACACTCTGAGACAACAGAACAAAGATTTAACACACGTCCACTCACATCAAACCAGATTCAACTCAACATACCAGCTACAACCTTCTTGAAGCTGCCCAGGTTCAGGACCGGGTAGCAGACCAGCTGACCCGGCCCGTGGAAGGTGATGAGTCCTCCTCGGTTGGCTCGGTGGACGTCAGCCCCCAGCAGGCGGAGTTGGTCCAGCAGTGGGGCTGCGTAGGGTTTGTGGCGGATCCCGGTAGTGTAGACAGGCGGGTGCTGACACAGCAGTAGAGTGTGAGCTGGACCGGATCGATGCCGGTTTATGTAGAACTGCTGCAGCTTCAAAGCCTCCTGATAGGAGACTAGACCATGACGGACCACCTCCACCACAGGCCTGCTGCTCTGCATTCTGAGCTGGGACCAGATCAGGAACCAGTCCTGGCACCAGGGAACAACACAGGGATGTGAATACACAAGATTCCTGTAATATCTGGTGTGTTACTGTGGTGTTTCTAGTCCTGAGGAGGTTTTTTTGTTTATGTACAGTCCTGTTTGTAAAAGAGTCGGCACCTTATGTCGTCCTCCTGAGACCGAGAGGAGCCCCAGATTCCTCAGCCCTGCTCACTAAACATTAACTAGACTATTGGACTACATTAGGTACTTAGGTATTTAGTGGCACCACAATATTTGCATTCATTCATTATTGCACTGTCACATGTTGCACCAGGCTTCAGCCCACACATGCAGTATCGACAATTTGACCAGCAGATGTCGCCATTTTACTGGTTTTCAACATAATTGCTACATATCACTAGTCACTGAATCACAAAACACTGTTTATCCGTGCGTTTTAGTTTCAAGTAAAATAAGTTTGGGTTGTGTCACAGTTTCATTATTAAATGAGTTTAATTTTAGGGTTTGTACCTCTCTAACTTCACTGTCCAGCTCTCAGAATTCTGCGCTTTGTAGCTGCTCAACTCTCAGTCCGCCGCCATTGTTGTTGTTATTTTCTTCTTCCGCGGTCAAATAGAAGTCTGTTTCCGGTTTAAAATCCTTTCATAATAAAACATAAAACACTTTACTCATGAGGCCTGTTTCCCACACTTTGATTACACAGATTTAGTGTGTTTTTATATTTTTAATTTATTTTATTTTATATAATAATGGGTATTTATTTCTTATGTAACATAATTTCCATGATTTTATTTTCTCCATACTTAATTTTCATGTTTCTGACATGTCTGTCATTTTACTCATACTCAGCATTTGTTTTATTATTTTTTTGACTAAGACATCTACACATCTTCTTGTGGAAATGTTTTTATCTGTAATAGAAAAAAAGGTCATGCATATTTAAGAATATTCAGGTCAGTGATGTTATTGTACTTCAGGATATTTTAATAAATAACATTTTGGATAAATAATTAATCATAAATGTGTTTCCAGTCACAAGCGTCATGTGTTATTTTTACCTAATGTAATTAATGTGCAGTAATAAAGACAGAACATTTACCAAGATGATCTTTGATTTGTCTGTGCATTCTTGACTACTTCTGGTAGTAAAAGTTAAAATTAAAGCCATAAACAACATATCTTTTTTCCCGTTATACACGTATTTTCAAAATATAGGCTAAAAAAGAAACGAGAGTGTGTGGATGTACACAGGGAAGTTTCCGAACACTTCAGAACTTGCCTGAGAATGATCAGGTTTTTAAGTTTTTTTAGGTGTCTAAGTAATTCAGTGACAGTTGTGATTACACACAATAGTACAATACAACAACTAACTGCTAGTAAGTAATTCGGCAACTTAATGTTCCAGAGCTTAAACACATATCTGGGTAAAAAACGGGGCCCGAGCCGCAGCCCCCGGTTTGGATTTAAGAAGCGGTTTTATTTTGAAGTTCACCTGAGTCAAACATCAGCCAGGTTCGCGCCGTGTTCCAGCCTCGCGGTTGGCGGGCTGCACGCGCGTCCACTCTGCGCTCGGCAGGGCGGGGCTTGTTTTCAGAGCGGACCGGAGCGAGAAGACTCACCAGGGAAGATGGCGACCGCAGGGTCCGCCGATCGGCCTGGAAGACCGGCCAGCGCCGCCTCCGGCAGGACCCGGCCCGGGCTCGGAGCTGGGTGCGGGGCGAGCACCCAGGAGGACGAAGCGAAGAAGTGTGCGTCGTGCGCGGAGGCTGAGGCCGGCGTGAACCCGCCCTGTGGACACCCGGCCTGTCCGCTTTGCCTGGCCCGGAGACACTCCGGCAGCGAAGAGCGGCTCCGGAGGAAGAGTGACCCCGAGAGAAGCAGCAGCAGACCGGGCAGAAGGGACTGCGACAGCCGCAGAGGTCAGTGTGTTTACCGCGGAAAAGACGGCTCACATTCCGCTTTAACAGCACCGAGGCTGGGTGTTTGTTTTACAGACCGACCGCAGAAAGCAGCAGAATGTGTTTAATGTTCAGTGTCAGTTTATTCCGAGTTTTTTCTGAAGGCCTGATGAAGATTGTTGGTGTCAAACAGCTGAAAGTGAAAAATAGTGTCGTTAAGTGTGTGTGAGTGAAAACTGGACAATGTGAGACAAACATAGAATTAAAACGAGTTTATTCTTAATGGAGTTCTGAATGAGGCTGAACTCGGATCAGTGACATGATCAGAAAAACACGTTTCATTCATTTTAATAGATGAAATCTGACTTTAAGTAAAGCATAGTGTAGTTGTTGGTCAGTTGTGTGTTCAGCTCTGGTGTTGAAGACTTGTCCAGACTTGTACAGCTGCACTGTTGGTAGCAGATCTTCTTTATCTGACTCAGCTTCAAACCACTTTATCTTTATTAGCACTGATATGTTCTGTCCAGGTGTTCAGTGACTCAGGTGAGAGATGTTTTCAGTGTATTTATAGGTTTATTTCACTTAATTCACTACATGTTCATTACTGTACATTACATCAACAGATTTGTCTCATATTCTGAACCCGGTGTGTTTCTAAATGATAAAAACACCGACACTCACGTTCAGATGTGAAAATGAAAGATTTACTTTATTATATGAAACATAAAATGTAAATTTCCTCTGATAAATCAATTATAATGTACAGATCTGCAGCGATTAGTCATTTATCTGATTAGTTGATTAACGAAGAGATAATCTGTAGTTACTTACTTTTTACTGCTGGTTAAACTAAACTGAAATAATATCTGCTTTTATTGTGTATTCTGGTTGATTGGAGGTAAATGAAGTCTGTGTTTAATCTTCTTTAATCAGATAGTTTCTGATTTTGAGGATTATTTTTGCAGTTTTACATTTTATTTTATTTGTTTTGTCTGTTTTATAAAATACTTTTTTTGTGAAATGAGAGAATGAAACCATTTGGAGAAAAAACATGTTTAAATTCTCAAACTCCAGCTTCATTATTGCTTTTATCGTTTCAGTTTGGTTTATTTGTATGTCGCCAAAACACAACAAAATCATATTAAGGCTTTTTTGAATAATGTTAAGACCTTACAGAACTACATCATAAACGTCATGTTCAACATCTGAAAGAAAAAGTAACGGCACAGTTTTTAATTTGCTGCTTTTCTGCATAAATCGATGATGAAAGTCACAAATATCAACAAACACAATATTTCTGAGCTGATTAAACACAAACAGTTGTGTTCTTTCACGTTTTTACTCAACATTAATCACAGAGTGATGGAGGAAAACCTCCTGAACCTGAACCCAGTTCAGCTGGTTCTGCAGGAGAGGAGCTGGATGTCTAAAGGCTCTGACTCCCAGTAGAATGTTATTAAAAATGTTCAGACAACAGAGAGAAAAAGTGTAAAATGATCTATTTCAGCTGCGTACGTCAGAACAAACCTTTTGTGTGTTTGATTTCTAATCTGATGATGATCTGTGAGGTGTTTATCTTGATTATAAATTTGAGTTTTGTGTCTTCAGAGTTCTTCGTCTCTCCCGCTCTCATCCCAAAGTCTGCAGACGCTTTCTCCGGACAGACGGGAAAACACAAGGTGAGTCAGATTTACTCTCAGGTTTGTTCAGCTGTCTGAACACAGTATTCACCGTCTGCCCGGATGAGCGAGGGTCCAGCTCGTCTATGTGAAAACTTAAATTCTTCATTCATAGTGATGTGGGAGCAGACAGACAACACCTGAAACAAAAACCATGTTTTAATGTCAATTATCATATTTGCATCAGTGATATTATAGGATATTCCATACTGAATCGAATTCAGTCCTTTAATTTATTTCCCCTCTGCCAGTTGAAAAAAGAAGCTGTCTGTACACTGTGATCTAAGCTTATGACTGGAAGGTGAAACCCTGTAAAAATACTTCTCTAGAGATATGAGAGAAGTTTATCTAGTTTGGATTTATTAACAAAAATAGTCCCTGCAGGAGTTTGCAGCGTTACGATCTCAACAGTTTTTTTCAAATTCATCCAGTCCTTGTGAATTCAGTTTTGTCCAGTCACTGCAAACGTGACCTACACTCCGTACTGTCCCTGAACGCCTCACAATCAGCGTGGAGCTGCTTATGAGGCTGTTGATGCTTCCAGGTGTTACCTAATGTAAAACCACACACAAAGGCAAATGAGAGGCTGTTGATGTTCAGGAGAGTCCAGGAACTTTTGGGAGAGGAGGGATGTTGCAAACATTACTCCTGAAGACCACGATGCTCTGCATGAAAGCAGAGGTCAACTGTTTTACACCAAACAAACGAAAGTCACTTCTCACACCTGGAGAACGGCTGAAACACGAGGAAAACAGACAAATCTCTGTGAGAGTGTTCGACCCAGATTAGTTGCAAGTGCTGAAAAACTAAAATGTCCAAACATAGTGTGAAAAACTTTTTAAAAATAATTTAATTCAAAACAACATTTTAACATGCACAGGACTGTTTTTTAAGAAACGCTACTGTAAAATTGGTGAGTCTATAAAATCCTGGAAGGACAATGATGTTGGTAACAAACCTTAGTGAACTGTGATAAGGTCCAACGAATGGAGACAAGTACAACAAGTCACAGTGTCGGAGACCTGGTAAAATATGTGGCAGCAACCAAACTTTTCCTGCTTTCAGTCAGAAACTGAAGCAGAGTCTGAGCTTCAGTCTTCGTTTCATGTTGCTCAAAAGAAAGAAATTCATCGGACACCAAGATGTTTGTAACATCAGTTTTCTTCTCTGATGTGTTTAGTGGTTTAGTCTGTGTTCAGTCTGAGCTTTACGTCTCAGTGTCTCAGTGAGAAAACGTACGCAGCTGAATAAAACTGTGTCACTGGCAGAACAACGAGTATAAACCCACATGATCTGAAGGAGCCTGGACAACATTTGTTAAAACAAGATCCATCTGTGAGGATGTTTCGTTCGATTTCTCTGTAATTTTCTGTCTCTGTTGTGTTTCAGCTGCTGTCGTTAGAGGACAGAGACGAGAACAGGAGAAGAAACACTCTGAACTGTAAAGACGAATCTGGATCAGTCCGACTTGATGAAGAGCCTGTGAGTCTGAATACAGACATCAGTTAGGACACATCCAGACCTCTGCTGCATTATTCAAGATTAAAAAAACTTTATTAATCCCAGAGGGAAATTGTTTCATCTTATCACAGCTGCTCTCAGTTCAAAAGGGAAGAACAGAACCAGAACCAGAAAAGATCAACACCATTATAGTGGAGATAAGAAAGAGTTCCTGAGTGAGGATGTTGATCTAACTTCTAGTCCTAGAAGTAGGAACGAGACGCCTCACTCTTCTTTGCCAGTTAGGAGTGGTTTCCTGCTCTCACACTGTTGACAAATACAGTCTCATCAGCTTTTAAAATCGTTGTTTTTCTACAGGGAGTCCTGTCTGATTCAGAGAACGAGGAGCCGATCAGCAGGAGGATCAGAAACATCTCCGCCTTCATCAGGAAAACCAAAACCTCATCGGCCTTCACTGGGTGAGCAGAACGAGTCAAACGTCTTCTATCTGACCTGTCAGACCTGTGAGCTTCATTCAAGGAAAGTGTGTGTTCAGCTTCCAGCCATCTGCCCCAGTGTCTGTTGTAAAACGACCAAGTCGCCAAAGTAAAACATTTTCACGTCCTGCACTTTGGCGCTTTAACAGACAATGATAGAAACCCTTTTAACAAACAGAAGAAATTCTTCTGGTATGTGACTCCTGGTCTGTGTTTTTCTTCTTCAGTGGTTCTCAGAGGAGTCGAAGCTGCACTGATCCGGTGGAGGACGGAGGAGGGAAGCTGAAGGTCACCCAGCCGAACACGATGGACCAGGTACGAAACCAACACTGATGGTTGTACACATTATATATCAGACAAAATCTCAGCACGCTGCAGTAAAGATTGATGCCCCCCACCAACCCCCCACCCACCCAATGTCCATGAATCACCTGGAATCTTCCTTTGTTTGATGTTTACTCCACATTCACATTACGTTTTTATTTGGCTCCAAATGACTCAGATTTCGTCAAAGAAGTGTGAACAAACCAAATCAGATTTTCAGTGTTTCTCTGTTTTACATCATTATAAACTGCATTGGACTCTGGGAAACTGCATTTTGAACAGTTGATAGACCAAAGAACTAATCAGTTAATCAAGAAAATAACCAGATTAATCGATAGTGAAAATAAAAATACTAAGAATCAGATGCTTCTTTTTGATCTTTCTGATCATTAGTCTCCACAAAACATACAATTAATTCAGTGGCAAGTGGACTTGTTAGACTGAGTGAGGTTAAATATCTGGGACTCAGTCCTCTTCTTCTTCTGGTTTAACTATGACCTGGCTGACTGAGAAACTGCAGACTCTTGAATTTGGGTGCAGCCCAAACTGTAAAACTTGTTTTTAAACTTTATTTCTCCTGCTCTCTGTTCTACCAGCTCGGTAGCAGCCACAGCTACACAGCAGGTATCCTCCTGTCCTCTGAGAACAGTCGCTCTATCTCGGCTCCGATCACAGCGCCTGACCGGAGACTCACCTGGCGAGTTGTTGTCACATCCTCGTCGTCCACTCCCCTGGTCCTCCCTCCTTCCCGAACTGAGCGCTCCATCAGCCCCGACAGCAACGACAGCATCTCCGAGGAGCTCAACCACTTCAAGCCCATCGTCTGCTCGCCCTGCACGCCGCCCAAACGCCTGCCGGACGGCCGTCTGATGGAGCCTACCATTGTCAAGTCCACCCCCAGGAATCTAACCCGTGGCCTGCAGAAGGCCACCAGCTACGAGGCCAGTCCTGCTGTCCTGCAAAAGTGGAGACAAATTGAACTGGATCGCCAAAGCCTCAAAGTGAACTCAAAGGCCACACTAACAAGCCCTGTCACCGAGCTTCACAACAAGACCAGCGGGGTCGAGGACGCCAGTAAGACTCAACAGTCCCCAGCAGGAGACGGAGTGATGTCTGTCAACAAGAGGAGGCTGCTGTTTGAACCTCCGGCCGGAGACATGGACAGTTTCCAGTCTGTGAAGATCCGAGTGCCTGCCATCCGCTGCACCAACGAGGGGGCTTTCAGAGTAAGTTCAGACTTTGAGCCGACAGTCGCTGCTCCTGAATCCTGCAGCGGAGGTACAATCTTTAGTCGAAAACAGTCGTTCTCACCGTACACCAAAAACTCTGGTTTTCAGTTGTGTAAATTAGTGCCAAAGGACTCACAGAGTCCCAAGAAGGAGTCCGACAGTAGCATCCACAACCAGTCTACCTCAAGGAGGGGCAAAAAGAGGAAGCAGAAGACCAAACACCTGGACTCAGACTGGGACTCGGACCTGAAGAGGACTCGGTCGGTTAGCCAGGAGGCCTTTGACGAGCGGTACATACATCAGATCCAGCAGGAACGTCAGGACCGAGCACTCGCCCTGAAGCTGCAGAGACAGTTCGACCTGGAAAACCAGACGGTCAATCGCAGGAGGAGCCCTGACAAATACTTTCTACGATCCTGGATGTCCAATCAGAACCGGAGGAGGCGAGGCCTGCGGAGATCTCGGAGAATCAACAAGAAGCACTAGAGAGGAGTCGTCTGCTGAGGTTTATATATGCAAAGTGACGGAAGGTGAAGATCTAAGGGAAAGTATGAATGTTTTTACACGACCATCATCGCAGCAGCAATCGGACTTCATTTCAAATATTTTTAGGGAAAAAGGTTCAAGATCCTGAACCTGTTCTTTTCTTCCAAACTTGTATTTACACCAGCAAATGACCAAAAACTGAGCTCACTGACATAAAGATGAAAATCAGCATGAGCTGTAGCCCAAACAGTCCATCAGGCTCTGATGGAGCTCAGTGAAGGTTTCACCACAACAAACCGACAGAACCGGCCTCATAAACCCAAACATTCATCACTTTTCAGTTTGTTGGTCTGAACAAAACCAGTTTAACTTCAGAGGGGTGTTTGGATTTGTTGCTCACTTTGCCTGGTTGGTACAGCTGCTGTTCTCTCCGAAGAATGAAAGTCTTTGTTGTCACCTCTCAAACCTGCAGGAGAAGTCTGATACTTCAGGTGAAGAATGAGTTTAGTTGAATCCTCCTGAACGTGTCCAAAAACTCTTTATGGTTCTTTACCACAGAAGACCGTGTCTGTGCAGGAGCTTCAGGACACTAAATAAATGTATGTTAAAGATGTGTTGAGTCCTACAAGGAATTCTAAGCTCACCTGAATGTGACGGGAAACAGTCGCCTGATTGGGTTCTTAACATGGACCAGGTTTGGTTCTGATTGTTTGGTGACTCTAAAGTCGGATAAGGCCTTTTCCTGCTCCCAACAGTAACAATTTCATTGTTAATTGGTATTCCTCCATCAATCAGCAGTCGAGGACCCAACGATGTTTTAAAAACCATCAGATAAATAAGCTTCACCCAGTTTGTCCTTCCAGTACGGTTACTGGTCCATCTCTGCAGCCGACAGTCTTCCAGTCTGAACGTTTGTCATATTGTGTGGGTGTTGATGTGTGAAGATTTGGATGGAGTTTCTTCACAGCTGGTGGGGCTCATGGGTGCTGTGTGTTCCACAGACCAAACTAGGAAAACCCTGACTTATCAGGAAGGGCCAGAACAGACCTGTAGTCTCGACCTGGAGACTGTGGTTTGACTCGTTACTCTCCAGGAGAGAAAAGTCATGTTTTGGGGGTTTTACTGGTTTTGGGGGTCAAAGTCCAAAAAGATACAGCTGCAGCTTGGACTGTAAGAGAATGATGTGTCAGAGTCTCATGTGAGAAGCCATATGATTGTGGACTGATGTCAGGGTCTCTCTCGTTTTTTTTTAAAGCACATCTTGACGCTTCGAATTAACCTTGGGGTGTTTTCAAACCTGCAGTATGTTTGCTCTGAATTTGGTTTATTGTTTTATTGTCACAGTGAAAAGTCCAAATGAACCAAAACACATTTTTATCTGCTCACTGGTGAAAATCAGCGGCACTAACTTCTAACCATGAAAATACAAACGTGCTTCACACTTTGCTGAGCTTTCAGCTCAACCCTCCTGAGGACACCAGGTCACTTCCCCACCACACACTGCTCCAGAGTTCGAGAGTGGATCCAATCCACATCCTCTCAGGTCTCTGTGCAGTGTTCTGAAGTGAACCAAGGAGAAAACAAACCAGACTGATTCAGCCAGACTAACGGGCCACTAGGGGTGTAACAGTTCTTCAGTTCAGAATCATGGACGATGGTTTTGTGGTTTAAGTCTGGGTTTCAGATCCAGTACACCTTCACAAGCCAGGTTTAAAATATCCTTAAATTGTTCCTAAATGCAGGACGACTGTAAGTAATGATTATTTTCATATATACAAATAAAATGTCAAAGATCAAATTGATTCAATACAACAAATGTTCATTTGTGAGAAGCTAAAATCTGCAGGTTTTTCTATTATTGATTCAAGAAATAATTCAATTAATTAATTATCTAAACTGTTACTGATTAATTGACCAGTTGTTCCAGTATTTACTGAAGTTTTACCCTAATAGATTATAAAATGTTTAATTTCTGTATTTAAGTCCAGATTAATAAAGAACCAAGTGTAAGACACAGGTTGCACCAAGTTCCAGACAGAAAACAGTCGATTTTAATGTTCAAACACCATGTGAGCGGCTCAGGAAGCATTAAATTTACCCAGTTACAGTTTATTAATCAGTGCACACGTTACTGCAGTAATTTTTAATTTGTTAAAGAAACAATTATTGATGTTTGGACAATGTGTAATTATTGAATTCTTACCTGAAGTACAAGCACATCAAACCTGTATTTAAGTATAGTTACTTACATTCTTCAATAATGTGAATACAGCTACAAATCATCGCTTCACATTCCAGGTGTTATTTTCCACTTTTTACATTTGTCTGATTATTTCTCTGGACGTTTCTCAGTTATTTAATCATGTTGTCAGAACTCATGAGTTTCTTAACGATTGGAGCAGGAATGTTTCTGAGAGAGATGATACCTGTACATGATTATTAATTATTGACAGAGGTTGAAGTGTGTGAGAGCTTTTGTTGCTGAAGGGCTTTTTTTAACGTACGTCACAAGCTTTACTCTGTAAAACACTGATATGCACATTTTATAAAGTTGTACTAAAGCTTTTCATCTTTCAGTCGATGCAGTCTGACAGCAGGGTGGTCGGGGGTGTTAATGCTGAGTGCCAAATGACCCGTAGTTTATATTTCAGTAGTTTTGTATTGGGACGAGTCAGAGAGCTGAGGCTGCTGGAAACCAAGAAAAAACTAAAAGACATAAAACAACTCGAGATGTGTCCTGTCGTCTTTTAATATGTGTGAAGTTTATGATGCATGTTTTTGTTCTGCTGTGTTCACGGATCAGTTTGAGGGATGGAGCAGTGATGGATGATGGCTGCCTGGTTAAAGACGTATATATTTATATAAATTCCATCTTCAGTTGATATAAATGTATGAAAAGGTATATATATATATAAAAAGGGTCCATGAAAGAAATATTTTTTCTTAATTGTCATAAAAAAATAAAAATGTCTTGTTAAAAGGAAATAATTTAAGGTGATTTAGTTAATAAGTTTTTCGTTATGTTACTTATTATATTAATTATTTCAACTTTAAATTATAAAATGTGTTGAGCCCAGTTTTTTTTTACCGAGTGTGCACACGTTGATGACGTGTTACGTCACACGTTGCTTGTTCTTGTTCTTGCTTGTTCAAATCTCGCTAAGAGCCAATCAGATGCGTCCAGGTCACAGGAGCCGTATTTGTAGCGGAAGAGAAAAGATGGCTGCTGCGAGGAACGGAAAGAGTGGGCTCCTGGAGAAAGTGAGAATTAAAGTTTTATTTCGTAACGCAGCTTAAATTTAATTTCAGGTTGGTAATTGTTCATGGAGCTTAGACTGCAGGAACAGAAATTTTAGTTTCCTGCGTGTAGATCAAGCTATATGATTTCATCGGTGCTGGTGTTAGCGAGCCAAGCTAACGTTAGCAGGCTAAAGTAAACTTATTTTGAATTAAAATTAAAGTAAACGGAGTTCGTAAAGAGGCGAATGAGTATTTTCGTTGGTGCTGTGTGTGTATGTATGTGTGAATCAGTTTGTGTTCAAACTGCAGCGGTTTGTTCCGTTTCCCGTTTCCAGCTGTTACACACGAGACAGCTGCTGCACCAAACTCCGTACAGAAAACTAACGATTTAATTTTCTGTCACTGTTAAAACCGAAGTCAGTCAACGTAGGCTTCACAAACGGTGATGTTATTAACACACGCACAGGATAATGTAGTCGGCGAAGTTGTAACCTAGTGCACGACGGGTGTTTGAGCATCAGTGTTGTGTGTTTCAGTGGAGGATCGATGAGAAGCCGGTGAAGATCGATAAATGGGACGGAGCAGCTGTGAAGAACTCTTTAGATGATGCTGCAAAGAAGGTTGATTTTTAATCACACATAATCAGATCTTTGAGGCAGTAATCTGGTTGTTTTATGGTGCTGTGCTGCTAACAGATTAAACTCAATCACTACTGTCTTTTTAACATATTTTTGATTTTTTTTTTTTTATATTTCCACCTTAAGAGAATACTTGACTTGAAAAAGCCCTCTGGAATGGAAGGGTGAAACGTAGTCAAGGAACTAAAACAAGTCCAGTTGCCATTAAAAA
>JAUMHL010000005.1:391790-403427 GCA_032362345.1 Sandelia bainsii
TAGAGACATAAACTGCAGAGACGTAAATAAACTGTAGAGACATAAACTGCAGAGACGTAAATAAACTGTAGAGACATAAACTGCAGAGACGTAAATAAACTGTAGAGACATGAGGTTTCTGTGACGAAATTTTCTTGCATGTTGTTTAAATGTAATATGTTTTTGAATATAGTTTGATAAAAATTCATTCAGACTCAGACCTGAATTCAGAGAGGACATAAACAGAAAATGTGTCATCTGTTGTTTAATAAAGCCAGTGTGTGTGTCCTCAGTCAACACGTGTCCAGTCAGATCTGGCTCAGCCTCAACATTAACTGACCCCCGTGAACCCCCGTCCACCACATCTCTGTTCATGAACTTCCTTTTATTCACTGGTGTTTGTAGATAATCAGGTTAATGGTAAATAAAACTAACTGTTAATGACTGTTACATTTACTCAGCAGCAGTTTATTGTCTGCACCCTCCGACCACCTGGTTACAGGAAGCTGTGAGGATCCACGTTTAAAGATAGTTTAGTTTAAATTCACTTTTGTAGAAGAGGAGAAATGAATGTGGACACACGTCAGTATAACACAGACTTTAAAATGATCATACAGTTAAATCAGATTCAGTTCTGCACAGGACTGACTTGGTTTTAGGTTCCTAATAAACTGAGTGAACTCACCACCTGTGACTCACACAGTCAACTCACCAATCAAACAGCAGAGCTGACTTCATCCTGTTGTTTGTCCACAGAGCCGCAAAGCAGGACCAGCGGAGCGGGGGCAGGATTAATGACCAGGGGGTGGGTTCATCAGTCAGAGCCGCTGCGTGTCGGTGAGACAGTGATCAGATGTGTGTCAGGGAGAAGGAGTGTCTCTCGGCCATGGCCTGTCTGATGGCCGCCTGGTCCGTCCACAACCCCACCGTCACCAACTCCATCATCATGGTGAGTACTGAGGACACGTGCTGGACTGTTAGTGGACGGGACAGAGGCTGTATTTACTTGACTTAGTTAGTAGAGACACAGAGTCCACACATCTGGACGCACTGGAGTAACACCTTTCTTCCAGTGGACATATAATGGAAACAGCAGATGTAAAGTGGAGACACAATGGAGACACATACGCAACACATACAGTGGAGACAAGCTTTGTTGTCTCCTATTCAGTCTGTACTACAGATGAAGTACTAATACACACAGTATAGTACACATCCTTCACACAAGTGGACACACAACACAGAGTGAATATGTAGAGGAGACAACGTGGACACATATTAGAGACACAGTTTAGAAATGTTTAGTAGTGGACATAGAGTATGGTGGACATGTCAGGGGCAGCTCTACAGGGGGGCAGTGGGGGCAGTTGCTCCTCACAGGATGTTTTTATTCTCTTTTCATTTTCTCTCCAGTCCAGTGAGTTTGTGTCTGTTTCCTGTTGTGTCTTCGTGACATAAAACATCAGGTTTGGTGAAATTATTTTATGTCAGATTATTCGTTTAGAAACAGCTGACACCGCGCCACTGTTCCCAAACCACCGTATGTAAATCTGCCTGTGCACTGGAGAACGACCTGGACTTTCCTCTCATATATGAGGGTCCTATTTTAAATACCTATCAGCGCAGAAGATGGACTCTTCAAACCACTTTGATAAAATACACACGTCACACAACTGTCTTCACGACTTAGTAGAGAATGCGTTTGTTGTTATGACCTGCTCAAAATGTGATGCAGACCCAGACACTAACTCCTGGCAGTGTTTCTGAGGAATCTGAGCCCACTTCTCGTGGACAGTGGCCTCCAGTTCTCTAATGATCTTGGGCTTGTGTGCTGCCTCCATCTTCAAATCCCCCCAGATATTTTCTGCATGGTTCAAGTCAGGGGACTGTGGCAGCCTCTCTAGAATCTTCCAGGACTAATTCAACCAAGCCGTGGTGGTCTTTGAGATATACTTGGAATCACTGTCCTGCTGGAAGGTCCAGTGATGAAGGTCCAAGCTTCATCCTCCTCACAGTCAGCATGAACTTTTCTCCTAGAATGTCCTGGTACTGGAATTAATCCATCTTGCCTCCACATGCTGCAGGTTCCCAGTGTCAGAGGAACCAAAGCAGCCCCAGGGCATCACTGAGCCACCACCATACTTCACTGTAGGTAGGGTGATGTTTTCAGCGTGTATGTCATCATTTGAAAACGTCCACACAACAGAATCCCTAAACGTTTGTGGCCTATTTATATGACTTTGAGCACAGTGGAGCCAACTTTTCTTGTGCTTCTGGCGCAGAAACCTTTAGCGTTTAGTTTGCACCTTAATGTGCAGCTACTCGAGGATTTTTCTCCACCTTCTTCTCCTCAGTCATGTGGTTTCGGCCCTCGATAGCATCCAGCGGTGTCTCTGCCTCTGCCTTTGCTATATTGTTGCATCCGTTCTCTTCACTGTTCTGACAGTTGTTTTGACTCAGCCACATTTCTAACATGTCAACAGGTATTTGATGGTTTCTATCTCAGGAACACCTGCTGTAACTAAACTCTTGATTAGTGGCACCAGGTTAAAAGTTGTATTTTGGGTTGAATTTGGAGGAAAAACTAGTTGTGTAGTTAGTTGTGTTGAACTGTTTAAATTGTTCTTGTTTTGTTCATTGCAAACACCTGGAAGTTTGTATTTTTTGTCAGAAAACCTCTTTTACAGTAGAAGAACTTTGAGTGCAGCTGTGTAGTGGAAACACAGAATGTGCGTGCAGTGAAGACATAATGGACACATAGGAGACATAATGGACTTGTAGGAGACAAAATGGACACGTAGGAAACATAATGGACTTGTAGGAGACATAATGGACACATAGGAGACATAATGGACTTGTAGGAGACATAATGGACACGTAGGAAACATAATGGACTTGTAGGAAACATAATGGATACGTAAGAAACATAATGCAGATTATGATTCATTTCTGTCTTTTTCTGGGCAGCTGATCTATCAGTGCTGCATAATATGTGTTATTAAGGTAATGGGCTGTATATCAGTGTTGGGAGAACCTAAAGCTGATGATGGTGATGATGGTGGTTCTGTGTGGAATCACAGCAGCAGCGTGTGTCAGTATAAATCCTGCTGCCAGGCTGTTTTGCAGCTCGGTGACTAAGCTGTGCCATGTTCCACAGTGACCTCCTGCAGATTAGTGTCCCATATGGGAGCAGGATGCTCACACGCTGTCCCACATACACATCAACACTGAACCAGCTGACATGTCAGCAGGAAGGACCAGTCCTCCCCAGGAACAAGAAAACTCACAGCTGCTCTTTGCTACTGTGTGGACAAAATAATGTAAACACCTCATGAATACAGATCACCTCTGTAGATTATGGTCGAGTCACCACAAATCATGGTCACTGACCATGTTCCATGTTGGGGTTGGGTTTGGGGATGGGGGGTGGGGGGGAGGTCAACATTACATTTCTGATTCTCACCTCAGTCTCTGATCTGACCCTCAGAACACTAATGGACCCCCAGACCTGATGCTGGACCCCCGGACGGTGTGCCTTTGTATGGATGAGGTGGTCAAGAAGCGGCCATCAGGCAGCAAGCAGACACCGCTGCTGCAGGGACACCTGAAGAAGGTGGACAACAACCTGACGGAGGCCCAGAGGTTCTCCTCCTTACCACGGAGACCGGCAGTCAACATCGAGTTCAAAGACGTCACTTACTCCGTCAGAGAGGGACCCTGGTGGAGGAAGAAAGGTACCAAACAGCATCAGATATGACAGGACATGTAAAGTCCTGTATGTTTGCTGAGATCACGCTGTGGGATGTTATCAGGTTTGTTTTCTGATCAGTTGGTGATCGACGTGTTCGGTTTACATCAGGTGTTAAAACCCAGGAACAGCAGACTGGGGCTTTAGAATCATTATAAATGTCCCACAGCAATTCAGAGTCCTGAGGTCAGAAACACAGTGAAGCCAAGTTAAATAACTAAAAACAAAAGAAAAGGACTTATAAGAGAAGCATCCGTCCTACTGACTGACGTTAAACTGACCAAACAAACAAAACCGTTTTTTACATGTGAGAATGTGCAGAACCAACTAAATCTAAAATCCTGCATCACTGAATGAGGAACTCGGACTTACACCTGACGTAAGGAGTGAACTGCAGTCGTCCTGTTTCTCAGTTACTGATTCACACTGTTTCCTGTCAGGCTGGTTTTCAGCTCATCACCTGTGAACAAGTTTGTAAGTTTCTGTGTCCAGAGTCGTTATGACCTCGTTGTCGAACTGGACTCACGACTAAACACTTTTAGTGTTTTGTCCTCTAATATAAGATGATCTGCACTTTTTCAAATCGACTGCATCCTGCTGATCCTACTGGGTTTCTGACAGTGCATCTTTCTGAGGAGCTTGTGTATGTGACATTTTGAGATTTTACACATGAAAACAGATTTTTCCATCAACAACAAAGGTTGATTATTATAATTAGACACAGGTTGTGTGTTTCTGTGTGTGGATTATCAGTTTGTAATCTGTTAATCTCAGTCTCCTGCTGGAAATAGCTGCAGGTCAGATTAGAAGCAGCTCAGTCACTGCAAGAAAAAAGTACAACAGATCAACAAAACATGAGAGACAGTGATGGAGATGCTGCTTCAGGGGCCACAGACAGGAATGAATCTGAATAAACAGCAGCCTCCTGTCGAACATGTGCTGGTTTTTACATCCCAGTTCAGTTTAGTTTATTTGTGTAGCTGCAGAACACAGTCAGTCCATGTTTCTCTACGGCTCAAACCCACTGATGAGACCTGTCGTCTCTCTCAGCACAAACTGAATTAGTTTGTCTTCAGGTGTTAAATTGTAGATTTTGGAAAACACAAAGTTTTGTCGCCTGTGTTAAACTGTGTGATTACGTGTCTTCAGCTTGTTAGAAACTTTGCACTGATTTGTGTTGTGTTCAGAGAAAGTCGAGCAGTAAGTTCAGTGAGAAGCTCGTGTATCACGTTTCTGCTTCTCAGGACAAAGGAAAAGAAATAAAGGACTGAACAGAAGCTTCTGATCTGTTAATGAAACCTGATCTGACAGAACCTGAATCTGGCCTCATTCACACTTTTTATGAGCCTTTTAAAAGAATAATAGAGACTTTATCACAAAGCAGCAGTTTTTTTACACCCTGACTTTATCACGACTGATCGGTTCAGCCAGAATCCTGGATTTGAAAAAAAAGCTGAAGCCTTAGAATAACTTTATAAGTTGTTAGTTTGACTTTAGTTTCTTTTCTTTATGTCGTTTACTGTTTGAAAGTCGGATGAAAATGATATCTGTAATATAAGTAATAATACTTCTACAGTTTACTACTCAAAGTACAAAAAACAAACCACACATGTGGCAAAAGTACCAAAAAGTACTAATTCTTACTCTAGTTCAAGTACTAAGTACATGCTCTAAAATGTACTTTAAGTACAAACTCAGTAGATACTGAGTACTGATGAAACCAAAGTATTTTAACAGTGTTGGACTCGTTGCTGTTGATAACATGAAGGTTTGAGTCCAGGTTTGTTCACGTGTCTCATACATAAATCGAACATGTTCAGTTTAATTCATGAAGGAGAGAAAAACTTCAACAGTTTGTTTGCTACTTTACACATCAACCCCACTTCACTACAGTTTGGGGTATTTCTACTTCATGATGAGTCATAAAAGATACAATCAGAGTTTTACAAACAACAGTGTCGAGTTGCGGCAAATTGTCCCCGAGTCAAACACACTGTGTGCATCTGGTTTTAAAATGTGTGCTGGACAGGTAACAAGTGACAAGTGGATCTGACCAGTGGTCCCTCTCCTCCTCCAACAGAGGGAAAGATGCAGCCTGTGACATGTTAACGGTCTGACGGTATCTGTGGTATGTTGGTGGACGTGACGCAGCGGTAATGAAATCTGGACTTCTGTGGTCTGCTGGACACCCTGGAGACACATGGACACGTGGGAACCGTGATGTGTCCCAGCTGTCCACACAATCGCCTCAGACTCACTTTATAACCAGATGTAAACAGGGTCTAAGATTTGTCAGCAGACTTACTGTAAATGCAGGACTTACACTTGTAAGTATTTTAAAACTGGTACCTTCCCCTGAGTAAAGATCTGAGTACTTCTTCCTGCAGTGTAGAAGTAATTTTGTACCTTTACTCGTTGTTGTTGCAGTAATAGTGTAGTACGTGTAATGTATACTAAAAGATAAAATACTACACTGTCAGTAACGATGAAATCTGGACATCGTGTCAGAGTCACAGGTCTGTTCTCTGCGGTTTTTGTTCAGTCCGTGAGAGTCTTTAACAGATCATGTTTCGCTCTTTGTTATGCACCAGAATAAAAAAAAACAGAGTTTCAGTGAGACCTGTTCACACCTGCTCAGGTTGTTGTTGAGGCACGAAACTGTGAAGCGTTATTATGTGATAAGAGGTGATGCACACGCACTTGTTTCCCTCGAGTGCAGCTCCGTCACACTGAAGGTTGATGAGTGTGTTAATCAGGTAACTGCAGTTCATCACTAATCTGAGTCTTAGTCTTTAAAAACATCTGCTGCTGCTCATTATCAAACAAGTTTATTCAAGGTCTCTTCAGAGCAGGAAATGTGAAATTACAGTCCTCTGCCCTAAGGAATCAACTCCCACATGGTTTTACACAAAATCTTTTACAAAATCCTTAATTTGTGTCTCAATGACACATCACTTGCAAATAATTTAGGTTTCACCATGATGCAGCGTTGTTCTCTCGTAACAGTCTGCAGTTTTACGCAGCCTCCACTACAGTTTGATGTGTATTATTGCAGTACAGCGTGTATTACTGTAGCAGAGGTTACTGTTGGTCAGGGGATTAAATCCGATTCCACCAGATTAAATCTGATAATCTCATTAAAGAACGTTTGGCCTCCATTAGCAGATAAACAGTGCAGTGGTTACTACAGGTTATCTTCAGCCTCAGCATCATCATCGTCCTCTTTTGTCTTCACGCAGTAGAAACTTCATTTCTAAAATAAGTAAATGTCGTTAATAAACTATGCAGGAAAACCAAATCCTTCTTACTGACCCCCCCCCCCCAACCAAAGTGAAACCAGACCGAGAGAAAAACCTCCTAAACCGATCTGAAACCTGACTCATGCACTTGAGGACAAAGAGCTGTTCTCAGACTGGCTGGGAACCTGTGGACTGATTGTTTCTGTTCTATCTCAGGTTACAAAACTCTGCTCAAAGGGATCTCTGGGAAATTCACCAGCGGGGATCTGGTGGCCATCATGGGGCCCTCAGGAGCCGGAAAGTCCACCCTGATGAATATCCTGGCTGGCTACAGGTGAGGTGGCTCTGACTATGTGAGTGGACTAAATCTATCCACACATCATGTGGTAGTTATGATGTTTGGGTGAATGAACTGTTCCATAGTGTTTGGCTCAGAGACAGTGTGTTTTTATTTTAATGTTAAAAAAAACTTTAACAAAATTTAGTTTATGTAGCAACAGAGTCATCTCAAGGCACTTTGCTTAGTGAGGTCAAGGCCTGACAGAGAGAAACCAGCAAATTGCCCACTGAGCAGGAAAAACCTTCAGCAGAACCAGGCTCCAGGTGGGCGGTCATCTGCCTCGAACGGTTGGGGTGAGTGGAAAGAGGAGAGAGAGAAGAACAGACAGACAACTTGATAAAGGATGAAGATTTGGACAAAGGATGGAGTGTACAAAAAGAGAAGGAGAAAGAGACTACACTGTAAATACTGGGTTTATTAACTTCATTAAGACTGAATCTGACCCACCAACCTAGGACTGGTAACAGGTACAAACCTGGCCACAGACTGAACGTTAGGACATATTAAGTTTATTTTTAAACCCCTCTACGGAGTGAGAGGAAGAAAAACTGATCCGTCTGTCAAACAGGCACATGTGATACATATCATCTTTAAAGAGTTGGCATCATTAATACTTCAGCATATGTTAACAATTCAGGTAAAGGACAAGTTAAAAAGATTATTCTGAACATATCAATGGAACATACACGAACAGCCTGTAGTACAACACCAACTTTGACAGATTGTTTATAACTAGGTTCAGACTCTCACGGCACCTGGTTATGGTTAGAGAAAGACTGTCGTCTGGTCTACCAGAGAAAAACAGTCACTTCATACAAAATATGTTTATTAATCTTTCAACAAAACAATGTTTTTTTTCTAACCTTAAACAAACACACGGGACTGGAGTCTGTTTGTCAGTCCTGCACATTCTTTCATGGACCAAATACACTTGAACACTGGTTCACATTAAATTCACTAACTACTATAACCAGTACAATTCTCTAGAACTAGTCAAGTTCAAGATTCCAGTTCAAGATTCCAGTCCTGTATCAACGTGTGGTTTTGTGTTTGAACAGGGAAACAGGGATGAAGGGGGAGATCCTGATCAACAGTCAGCCCAGAGACCTGCGCTCCTTTAGAAAGGTTTCCTGTTACATCATGCAGGACGACATGCTGCTGCCTCACCTCACCGTACAGGAGGCCATGATGGTACCAACCACTCTCTGACTCTGTAGGGGACAGTAAACGCTTAAACTGAACTCTGACTGTTTGTCAAATGTGGTTCCAGCTTCACTAATAAAGTGTCTCTGTAGCTCTGTGACTGTAGTCTCTGTACTCAGACAAAGATTGTTCATAAGGGAAGATGCTCAACTCTGTAACTGTTTCTGTAGTAGAGTTAAACAGCTGAAATGTCACTGAGTCACTAACTTAACACTGCACAGACTGGAGGAGGAGATCAGGATCAGATCAGGACCAAAACTACTTGATGGGGGCACCTCTTCAGTGCTTTCCTCTACACATAACACGTTCAATGTGTTTCCTTGTTGAGGCTTTTCAATCTGTATATTGAAACTTATTGATCAATGTTAAAACAATACATCATATTTTCACCCAGCCCCTGTTTGTCGTAGTCCAGCAGCTGTAGAGTCAAATCTGGTTTTTCTCTGCAGGTTTCAGCCAACCTGAAGCTGCAGGAGAAGGTGGAGGCTCGAAGAGAGATGGTGAGTGTCAGCTCCTGAATAATAGTTGTCCTGGCATTGATCTCTCAGAGATTAAACAGAGGTTCTGGTGTCTGTATGTTCAGGTCCAGGAGATCCTAACAGCTCTGGGTTTACTGGACTGTGCAAAAACCAGGACGTCTCACCTGTCGGGAGGTCAGAGGAAGAGACTGGCCATTGCTCTGGAGCTCGTCAACAATCCTCCAGTCATGTTCTTCGATGAACCCACCAGGTCAGAAAACAACACGGGGGCAGAACAGAACACAGGATCTTTTACCTCCTGCATCACAGCGGTGTTAGATTTGGTACCTGAAACTGATCTAGTTTGGGTTTTTGATTAAAATATCTATTGGTTCTAGTTCAGTTTTTTGGGCGACCGTGGTGCAGTTGGTAGGGTAGATGGCTACGAGCCCCATGGTTGGTGGTTCACTTCCTAGTTCCCCAATTTCTGCCCATATGTTGAAGTGTTCCTGAACCCTTGGTGCCTCAAAGGGGGGCAGCCTTTCCACAAGAATTATTATTATTATAACTGAAGATATTTAGGCAAGTTTCCATCAGTGATATCTAGAGCTGCAACTAATGATGCCACAAATGATTAGCAAGTAATTAATCAGGTTTCTCATCTTTCAGTCTGTGAAACATCGGAAAAAGCATCAAGTTCTTACATTTGAGAAGCTGAAACCATCAAGTATTTTTTGATGCTTGAACCACGACTTAAAAGACTAGTTATGAAATACTTATTAACCAGGTTGTTTTCCTGAACCAACCAGTGACACAGTGTAGTTTACCTGCACGTCTGTCATCATCAGTCAAGTGAATGTTTCTGCCAGGTGTAATGAAATTACCTCCATGCGTTTCTGAGATACAGCATTGACAAGAATAGGACTTACATTAGGTGACAGTGACCCTGACCTTTGACCACCAAAATCTAATCGGTTCATCACTGACTTCAGCTGCATGAACTGCCTGTGCTCATACAGGTGTTCCTGAGATATCACAGACACAGACAGACAACCTGAAAACATAGTGAGCCAGGGGCCCGGGGGTGGTGATAATCCATCCATTCTGCAGTGATAGATGAAGCAGTACATGGAAACTATTGTTGGTATAAGATAAAAATAGTATAAAAACGTTTATTTACTTAGATTGTATGCATTATACTATGTCAGTTTTCCTATAATTTGATTAAAGGTATCAACACATATCGCCTTGCTGACAGTATAGCAGTGTATTGAATCGTTACCCCTGTATCATGATATGTATCGTATCACCAGATTCTTCCATAGGCCCAGTTACTGCATCTATATCAGATGCACTTTGGGGAAATATTTATAAAATAATGCAAAAGACATCAGGAATATTTCCAATAAGATCCACTGACGAGCATGTTTCCATGTTGACAACAAGTTAAACTCTTTCTCTGATGATGAAGACCATGTTGTATGGTTAACAGCTCTGGAACAAGCTAGTGAGAGGACTTTGAATTGATGTTTTCTGTTTGAATATGTCAATATACAGCTTGAGGGAGGAGCTGGGACAAGCTGAAACACTGACTGTCCTCCCTGTCTCTGTGTGTCTCAGTGGTCTGGACAGTTCGTCCTGTTTCCAGGTGGTGTCTCTGCTGAAGGCTCTGGCTCAGGGAGGACGAACCGTCATCTGCACCATCCACCAACCCAGCGCCAAACTGTTCGAACTCTTCGACAAGGTGATCGGTCTCACACACACAATACTTTAATCCAGCTTCACAAAAGAAGGACAAGACGTGCATTCAGGTGGAAAATATTTAAGGGGATCACCAGTTTCATTGATCACAGCCTTCTTCTACACAACGCAGCAGTTAAAGCCACCATCCCATGACCCCTTTAGTAGGCTACCATTGATTGTACCACCACATGGACACTTATCTTCCTGTCTTCATTAACACTCCAACACCTGATGTCTCACAATGTCCAGCCAACATCTCTTCATTACTTGTCTTTGTCCAAATAAGCTTTTCACAATAGGAATGAATTAAATCAAACTAAATAATAAACACTGTGGATGTTGTTAAAATACAGAACAATATAATATTATATAGTAAGTAAAAGTTGGAAAATTTTTTTTTTTTTTTTTTTACACTAGTTTTTATTGAAAGTTTTGTTCACATTTTAAACATTGACATCAACTACATTCCAGGGAACAGAGAAAAACTAAACTGAAAAGAGAAAGAAAAGTGTGGGTGCCAGTTGCAAATGCCCACCATATACATGCATACATATATACATACATTCACACATATACACATGTATACATATACACATACATGCACATATATACATACATAGACCATAAATGTTTTTGTTCGTTCATGCCTTTTCCTTGGTGCCATATAATGTCCACTTTTTCCACTTATCAACAAAAATATCTTCTTTCAATCTGAGGGTGTAAGTCATTTTTTCCATTGTGTAGATTTCCCCAACAATATTTAACCATTCTTTTAAAGACGGTGGATCCAATTTGTACCAATTTCTTGTTATAGCTTTCTTTGCAGCAATCAATAAATACATAGTACATAGTTAATTCAATTCAATTCAATTCAACTTTATTTATATAGCGCCAAATCACAACATAAGTCATCTCAAGGCACTTTAC
>JAUMHL010000005.1:471859-483421 GCA_032362345.1 Sandelia bainsii
AGCAGCAGGATGAATTTAGAGGTGGACAGAAACATTTTGTCTGATAATTTACAGAGAAACGCATCAAAACTAACTGAGGATCTTCATCATGCAGCTGGACAATAATCCAAAACCCTCAACACAGAACTTCATCAGAGGGAAACAGTGGGAGATTTAGACTGGACGAGATCCAGATCTTAACTCGACTGAACATGGATTTCACCTACTGAGGAGGGAATTAAAGGGAGAATTCACCAAAACAACTGAAGGAATCTGCAGTAAAAGTTTGGAAAAACAAATCAAAAGAAGAAACCAACAGTTTAGTGTCAGTGAGTCACAGGATTGATGCAAACAAATATGTTTTATTGACTATCTATCACTATTGGAAGTTCAAAACATTCTTCTGTATTGTTTAATGTGTCAAGGTGAACACAGCATCAAATAAAAGCTTTATATTCATTGTTAGATCTGAAAGCCAAATTCATTTGGTTTAGAGCAAAAATAAACTTTTTGTGCTTTATGCACAAACAAGAAAGATTTTTCTCTCTGTGAAAGGAGCAACGATAAAATGGTGAATAAATGTTTAAGTCACAACCCAGTAAAATGAGCCTTTTAATCCAATGTTGAGGTGTTTCTGTTATGTTGTTAACTATGTGTATGTCAGTGAAGCTAAATAAAAGAGACACATCAACAGCATCACACACTGCAGCCACTAAAATGATCGTCCAGCTGAATGAACCACTCACTTTAAATAAAGACAGAACAATGTTGTGCTCTAATGTGTTAAAAGATAGAAAACAGAGCAATGTCTGCATCAGCAGGTCAAGTCTTTGTTTTTGGTTTTGCTCACATAACATCAGCGAGAATATTTAACCAGGCAGGTGGTTCAGTTATCTCACCCTTCCTCTCCTTCAGGTACTCCGGATCGATCAGGACGACACCATCTGCAGGACAAAAGTCAGACGTTCGAAGAACATTATCCCAGAAACTAACACTTCAAAATGACAACAAGCTGGTTTGAAAGACAAAGACACGCAGAAGTCTGCTTGAAATCAGTAAAACCTGATCTCACCGACAGGCTCCACCAGGTCCACGTGGTCCACAAAGTCTCTCTTTCCCAGATAGACAGTGAGCTGGAGGAGAAACACAACTGTCAGCGTTCACTAGGATGATCAATAATTAATAATCAGCTTCCTTTCCCAGGTGTTCACATATTTTTTATTTTAAACTTAAACACAGCAATAACGTCACCCAGTGTTTTGCACTGGAGCCGCTCTGAAGCTCAGGTTTGCAGCTTGTGCAGCATCTTTTCCTCCTGGCCTCTGGACCAGATCTTTGTCCCACTACTGAAAATATTGGCCACGTTTCACTCGTGCTGCCTTAGAAAACTACCAAACATCATGTTGTCCACTGCCAAGTGATTTCAGCTACTTGCTAAATGTTAACACACAAACATTTGATGTCAACTTGACCTCAGGTAGAAAACACACCTGCGAGGCTTATTAGCATTATTATTAAAATGCTAATGTATCGAACATTTACCCACTTAGTTCAGATATCTTTGAGGGTCTGATTAGTGTGAGTCATTAAGCACAGCTCAGTGTGACAGCAGGCAGACACCTGCCAGTCACACCTGTCAGTCACGCCCACACAGAAAACATCACAGCTTTCTATACACATTCAAATTTCATTTTCACATGAGCAGCAGTAAAATTAACGTGGATTTGAATTAAAAGACTGAGCTCACAATGTGTCCTGGAAAAACAGTAACAGCTCAGCATTTTTAAATGTTAGTTTAGATTCAGTTGGAGTCAGGATTTTCTGGAGATGGAGGCGTTTAACAAGGCGGTGTGAGCCTCCACATGTGCTGGTTGATGTTTGTGCTGGCAGGACAGTGGATGTTCATTTCCATTTTATCAGGTGTTATCATACTAGTTGTCCACACACTTCTAAGGTTGTTAGCAGGTAGAACTCACCTTTCCATTGGGACTGGCTTTTTTAAACACTCTGAAAACAAACACAGAGAGAAAAGCAGATCAGTGAAACCTGTTCTTGAACCTTTGTGTTGATCTTTGTGTTATACCAGTAAGATTTCCAGATCCTTATTGGTCGTCACAGCACAGCAGCTGTTTAAAGATCATCTTTTGAAACTTTGCAAATTATATTAAAGGAAACACGGTAAAATCAGGTTGTTCATTAAACACCTGTGTCTACATAGAGTTCAAACTACACTTCTGAAAATACTCTGTGACAGAGCAGGTGCAAAGTCTTTCAGAAGTTGAACTTTAACACTAGTCATCACAGATTAGTGTTGGTTTTACACAACACTAGTGTGTAGTGTCAGACGTTAACACCATCAGTGTAAATAGAGTTTCTGTCACATTCACACTAAAACAAAAATTTAGATTCATTAATACACACAAACACAATACGTTTGCAGTTTCCCTGTTCAGTCGTAGCATCCAGCAACAACATGTTAAAAACTTATACAGCTGTGAAAACTGCAGCATTTCTCATCACATTTAGCAAGTTTGACGACAGTTGACCTGCACTGCCCGACACGCGCTGACACGTCAGTCTGATGAAAATGTGAAAATCTGAAATGTGTGGGCGGAGTCTAATAATCAACTTACTTACCAACTCTGTGAAATAACATCTCAAGTGTTAAAAATTATTCTTTGGGATCTGAAATTAACTCCATTTCAAACTATGAAATGTCAACACTCAGTGAGGGAAACTCTGCGTGTCTGATTAGCTAGAGAGCATCTCAGCTGTAAAAGAAAGAAACCGCTGGTGCACTGAGCGACACACACAGAACGTGTCGACCAAGCAAAACAACAAGAGCTGGTGACAGAAACACTGTGAAGAAAAACCTACAAACACAGTCGGTGACCTCAGCAACAAGCTGCACAGAGCAGGCTGAAGGTTCCACAGTCCGATGATGTCAGTGAGTCTCACGACATCTGAGGCATCTGGAACCAAATGTTACGTTTTTTGAATAAATTTTTAAATAAAATTTTTAATTCTTTTGTTTTATCGTCTGTGTTGTTCACATGTAAAAAAATTCTGATTTTTTTTCTCATTTCCACTGTTTGATCTTAAAGCCAAATGTCCTGAACATCCACCATTTTCACTTTTTAATATTGTCCAAATTTGCCCAAAAACATCCTGTTAAATGTGTCCTTTTTCAAAACATTTGAAAAATATTACTTTTCAATAAATGTCACTTGTTATTTTACTGTGATTTTTCAAAATGCCTCCTTTTAAAAGGATTCTCCAAAAATGCTCCAGTTTCTTTAAGTTGTCCAACTATGGAACATTTCCTGTTTCCAACAACGTCTCGTTTTTACCTAACTCTGCTTCAAAAATATCTTTCGTTTCCCATTTTTATTTATTTTATGTCATTTCTTTTCGACTTTGTAAAATGCTGCAAAACGTTACGGTTTTCAAACATGTCTTAATTTTTCCCTCAATGTCCCTTTAAAATTTCCTCACATTACAAAAAGTGTTCAAATCTGGAAGAGCACAGTTTTTCCATCAGTCATCACAGTTTTCATATCATCATCATCAGATTTCTTTGCAGCAGTTTCCTCTGAGTTTCTGCCTAATGCGATATGCCATTATCCCCCCCCCCCCCTCCCCTCCCCAGGTTAATGCTGTCGTAAATTAGCTGCTGTGGCTCCATTAGCTCTCAGCTTCCTCCTGAAAGGACCTTCATCAATCAGCAGCATCAGGACGCTGTTTTAGCGGAAGCTGCTGGGACTCAGGAGCTCGCTCAGCATCGCTTCTGCAATTAGTCCAATTAAATTTTAACACAGAGCAACTCTGTGATCTCCAATCACAAATCAAACATAAAACATTAACTGTGCAGAGTCCAGATTTAAAGAGACATTTATCATCCGAAAACATCCATAAAAATAAACTGAGTCTCTTCGACTTATGCACAGAACAAGACATGAAGACAATGTAAAGGACATTTTTCTCACCTTTTATAAACACTGTTAAATGTGCTGAAGGAAGATATTTGGCTTCTCCTTAATCATGATTCATGCATTTAAACATTGATGGTCCAGAATTCAATGAAATAAAGTCGATAAAATCACAAAACTAATACTGGCTGCAGCTTTACTCACACATCATCTACTTTGTTGTGGTTAAAAAACTTTCAGCCTTTTCAGAAACCGTGAAAGATCCTGGAAGCTTCATGAACTCTCACACACACACACACACACTCAGTGGCCACTTTATTAGGTACACCTGTACCATCTAATACAGTGGATTGTATTGTATTAGATGGTACAGGTGTACATGCTGTGAATTCTACTTTTACACAGTCAGAAAGGTTTAGAAAATGTTTAGTGGCCCCTCATTTATGTAATTAAGGAGCACCTCTTAATATAAGACTACACACTCCAGTACAGCTCCAGGACCCAGTGCGACTTCCATAATAAATATATAGAAGAATTATTACAAACAGTTTCAACTTCAAAACTGAGACATTCTAACTATATATTATAATAAAGGCAGAGCTGCAGTATTGCATTACATTAGACTGTACAGGTGTACCTAATAAAGTGGCCAGTGAGTCACTGAGAACGATAATGAAACAGAAAAAAGACTGTAAACAAGATTAAAGATGCAGAGAAATCACATCAGACAGAAAAAATTTCACCACAAGAATCGTCGCCTGTTGTGGTGTCAGAGGAAAAAACTTCTTCCAACAGAATCAAGCTGCTGCCAGGTGAGGATCCAGATCAACACCTGCTGCAGTTCTCTCTCGACCTTCGCATCACAGCTCAAGTGGCCTCGAAGAAACCTGCAGCTGCCTTCACAGAACAGATTTGTTTCACAGCTCAAAGACGACTCTCGCTCGAGTACGGACACACAAATGATGGTGAACATGTTGTCGCCCTGCTGAGAGCTGAACACAACGTTCACACCAAGCTTCAGCGCTGTGACCGAGTCTCTGTGGTTACTGAGCAAAAATGATGCTTTCATTAAAAACGTGCTGACATCACGTGTGAGAAACACCTGAACTGTAAAACTTCTAATCAACACGTGTCTGAATCATCACCAGACTTACAACAGAACAATGTTTGTCTGTGATTCAGATTCTTTAAATGTTTTTATGGGTTAAGATAAAACTGAGTTGATCTCCAGCTGCTGCATCAATAATCAGAAATGAAAGATTTAATGACCAGAACTCTGTGTAAAAGTACTTTCACTTAACAAGTCACATTCTGAATGCAGTATTTCTACACTGTACTTGTACTTTTACTTCTCCCACCACTCGCTGTAGGAAATCTCTCATCAACCAGTGAATAAAGTGACGCGTCTGATTGATCAGGACGCGTCGGTTCGATGCCTGACTGGATACATGTGAACACCATCACGTGACACAGAGGTTCTGATCTCCCTGCAGGTTTCTACTGATTTAACCCAAACTGACGCTGCAGTTTGTTACAGAGCTGTTCTTCTCCACACGACATGTCTGGTCTCCTGTGAGGCTCCTGCAGCAGGACAGGTCAGAAAGTCAAACCCACATTTACCTCGTCGTCTGATTCTTTTTCAATCTGTTCACTTTAACATCAGTATCATTTCTTCAACTGTTTGGTCTGTGAAACAGGGAAAAACCTGCTTGACACAGTTTCCTGTCACACAAACCGGCAGCAAACAGAAACAGATCAAATCCTGTCGTTAAAGATTCATTTTCTGACCCATCAACACGTGAGCAGCAGGTTTCAGCTTCATCGTCTTCACTAACTTGATGTTAGTGTGTTAACATGAGCTAATGAACCATAAACTCAAAGAGGCTAAAGGGAGCATCAGCAGCTGGTTCTGCTGTCCTGCACACACCTCAAGCATGGACGGACTCAGGTGGAAGGAGACAGAAGAAACCAAAACAAACCCCCCCCCCCCCCCCCCCGTGTTCTTTTTGCGGCCTGGCGTAGAATGACTGCACCGTAACTCAGAGAGCTGCTGATCCAGGTCCAGTCGGCAGCTTTATTAGCTCAGCACGTCGGAACAAAAACACTTTATATGAGCCATAAAAAGGCTTTAAGACGAGATGTAAAGTGAACAGAAGGTGAAGATAATAGACTGATTTCTGGCAGGACTCAAATATCCCAACCAGCACACTCACACACCGGTTCTTCTCTTTATGTCTAAAGGTTTGTGAGGAGTTCTTGCTGTAATCAGCCCCACCCAGGACTTTGGTTATTTTGAGATGGAAACAAGCACCGATGGTCGCCCCCACACGGTTCTACTCTTAGATCCTCAGATCTTTAAAAAGTGGTTAAAGAGACACCTGCTGATCATTAAGCCTTTATCTCAACTGTGGACCTGAAACAAACCGAGACAATAATTAATAATCAATCATCAATCATTGTCATTAGCAAAGTTCCTGATGTTGTGGAGACTGTAAGGTTTAGTGTGACACAGAGACTCAGCAGGTTGTTTCCTCATCAGTAGAATTCAGTGTGTTTGTGTCAAATCTCACAGCTGCTCTGTATGTCTGAGCCGTCACAGGCGGCTCATTAATATTCTCCTGACACCACACGCTCGGATCATTCAGCCTGCAAACACAGAAACACTTAAACCAACCACAGAGCAGGAAAATACACGTTCTGTGGTCTGAGTCGGGTTTACTGCACTGGAGTACAATTAGAGGTACTTGTACTTTGAGTATTTCTGCTTTAATGATTCAGATGAATTTGTGATCATCACATTTTTCCAGGTGAAAATGTGAAGCTGTTATTATAAACCAGTCACTTTCACTTCTGGTACTTTGTGTATATTTTCCTGATATTAGTACTAGAACTTCTGCAAATACTTTTACTGTGAAACATCTGAGTACTTCTTCCACCACTGTACATGTGTGTACTGTGTGTGTATTAGTGAGGTGTTGCTACTATTTGTTTACAGTAAATGAGGCATATTTCTACTCTTCGTCATCCTCATCATCACAGCCAATCAACACATCAATAAATACAAATATTTACATGTTGAAGAAGAAGTGATCAGTGTACTGCTGAGTATTTATTTCCTGTCTGCACTATCAAAATAAAGGTAAATCAGTCTAAAGAAGCAGAGATCATCAGTGTGTTGCTCACAGAGACGTCACACTGCCGCTGAACGTTATGTAATGTTACACACACACACACACACACACACACAGTCCTCCTCTGTGTGTATTTAAATGTTCTGTGAGGAACCAGCAGCAGAACGATGTGATGGAACCACAAACAGCAGCGTTCTGTATGAAAACACACACGTCAGTGTGTGACTGCTGTGCACACACACACACACACACACACTAGATCTTACCTGGTTCCTTTATCGCCCATCCTGACGACGCAGACGAGTGGACAGCAGCCGGACAAGATGATGGAGGAGGCGGAGGAGGAGGATGGGGGGATGCCGTCACCGTGGAAACTGAGAGGAGGATGTCTCTCTCTCTCTCTCTCAGGAAGTCGTCGTCATGCCGTCAGATTCTCCTCAGCAGGAGGAAAAACCTCCATCTGAGCTCCAACCCACCGAACAACGGACTGAATCCACCACTCTGCTCCTCCTCCTCTTTAACTCACCCTCCTCCCTCCCTCTCACTGCCTGTCTATGTCTCTCTCTCCTCATTAGCAGTGCAGTGTTAAAACACCCAGAGGACACGTTTTATTTCTGTCTCTGACATTAACATCATGCTGACAGCTGGACTCTGACCTCCATCCATCATCATTCATCATTATGAATCTATATTTTCTAATTGACACAAATTTTACAAACTAAAACATCAAACTGCTTCGGAGAGCATGGAGGACGAACACTGCCAAAACACATTTTTTATTAAGTGAAATAAAAATGAAATAATTTACACACTAAATGTGTCGTATTTAAACACAAACTGTAATTTTAACAATTGTTTCATTTTTAATTTAGTAAAATATTCCTCAATCTGTACAGTAGGTTTATATAGACCAGTATATAACTAAAGAACTACACTAAACGAACTGATTACTTAATAATTAAATGTGTTATTTTCTTCATGTGATCGTAATGTTAGGAACAAAATGTCCTGCAGTCTGATGAACTAAGCCACTAATCACATCATTTCTTTTACAGACTGTAATAAATATTGTTATATTCAATTATGTTAATTCACATAATCCACAATAAAGTCAATAAATAAGTAGTTTTATTTCTATCTTTACTCTGCACAGATCTGTCTGTCACAGATTTATCAGCTCTAGTGTCTGTTTTTCTGTAGATAAACGTTTTTTGGCTTCTCACACCAACACTTCACGGTTATTTTAACTGAAAAGAGAAAAACTTTCACATCTCACACAGGATTCGAACTTCTGTCTCCTGTGGGAAATCTGTGCATGTTGTCAACTGATCCAACCCCCGCTGCTCCTCCCTGGACATTGAGAACATTACACCAGCTTGTTTCTAAAGTCTAGTTATAGCATTTTATAGCAGTTTTTGAGAGATTCAACGTGCAAAGTCTGGAATAAACTTCTCAGTCTGATCATTCTCCTTCTTCAAATCCTATAAACAGACACAAAGGAAACATGAACCTAAATCTGAACATTTCTCTCACTTTAACATAAATCACCACATTTCAGAGATCCAGACCTGGACTGAGACTAACTAATGAGGCCTCGTTTACGAGCTGCATTTCTCTGAAGAAAAACTCAAACCAGAACCAGTATAGAACCAGGACCTTCTCTCTGTGTATTTATATGAGTATTAACAGTCCTTCAGGTGAGTGCAGGGATCAGGTTCTGGGTCCGTGGTCTGTCAGGTCAGAGGCAGCAGCTGCTCCTCGCTCCCTCATTAATGAACCAGCCTGCAGGGCTGAAGTTTCTCCTCTTCCTCATCATCATCACCTCATATTTTTAGAAATCTGACGAGACTTCATCCACAAAATTCTAAATAAGACATAAGAAAACGCCTGAGAGCAGAGACGAGCGAGGTGAAGGACGGACGGCTGGAGACCAGGGTTTATTAAATAAAGACAGTTTATTGTTCGGTTAGAGCAGCAGAGATATTAAAACCACTTTTCATCCACAGCTGACAGAAAACATCAAGAGACAAACTGCTGTGATTCTCCTCTGCTGATCCACAGTTCAGAATCAGGATCAACTTGGTCCATGTCTCACGGTTTTCTTTCTGCTATGAAAACCTGGTAGCTCAATGGAAAACATCTGACTGAGATGCAGAAGGTGGCAGGATCGAATGCTGCCCACTGCTCCCCCCAAGGGGGGATGGGTTAAATGCAGAAGTCAAATTTTGTTGTAAAATGGGATCAATGACAATAAAGCTGATTATTATCTTAATGACGTGGAGAAGTAACACAGTGTGTTCCCCTGCTGAGTCAACACAAGTGCTCACACAGCTGCACTTTAACTTTTACATTTTCACATCTGAGGAAAAGTGGCTTCAGTTTGGACATTTACTAAGTTTAATGGAAGCAGAGAAGTGAAAAGATCCAACATGTGGTCAAATAAATAGATCTTACTCATTTTTACCAGGGTGTCATTGACCTCCAGCAGCTTCTTGGTAACGCTCTAGAGATGAAGCATGAAAATTAAAGTTGATGTTAAATGAATTGTGTTTCTATACGACAGCACGAACACTGAGAAACATCATAATAACTGAGCCACAACACCTAGTCAGCTGATTTTCAAGTGCAACACGACTGAACTCAGGACTCAGGACTGCAGCAGTTTGTCTCTGGTCTGTTTCCCTCAGTCCACATCAAATCAACACAGGTCACAAAGGGTCAAACAGCAAAAACAGGCAAATAAATAAGACAGGAAACAGAAGAGCATCAAAAAGCTGCTGTAACAAACATGCAGCCTGTGAGTCAGGAGGTTCAGTGGAAACAATAGAAATATTTTTATAAAAGTGATCAATAATTCACAGGACAGGAACCTTTTCTGGATCAGTGCACGAAAACAAAGCTCATGTATATTTTAGACTTGACATCTTTTTTTATGGAGTCAGTTGTTCTCACCTGTGGCAGGTGGAAAGGCAGCGACAAACTGAATTTAACAGATGGCTCAGCTCAGAGCTGCTCGAAATGTTTAATATCTGCGTATTTGCACTAAAGCAGACGACGTGCTGAAGGATGTGCTGAATGACGTGCTGAACGTCGTGCTGAACGACTGAACGACGTGCAGAACGAATGAACGACGTGCAGAACGACTGAACGACGTGCAGAACGAATGAACGACGTGCAGAACGAATGAACGACGTGCAGAACGACTGAACGACGTGCTGAACGACGTGCTGGAGGTAACTGCTTAAGCATCAAAACACAACCTAGCAAAGAGTCGTTCTGCCTGCATGTCGTGGATCCGGGACAGGATGTAGATATCCTCTCTGTCCTCTTTTCTCTTCCACACACACGTCAACAATGGACCCCCCACCTCAAGCATGTACATGTATACAGAACATAACTCCACCCTGAACAGGCAGAGTAAAAAGAGCTGCTGTGTGTGTTCAGACTCCATCAGCCTGCAGCCGTCGACTTTTCTCTTTGAAGGGTGAAGTCAGTGGCTTCAAAGCAGAGAGGCCGAGCAGAGGATTAATGCAGACGCCTTTTAAATGGAAATCCACTGCTGGGAGCAGAGAGGCACGAGTCAGGCGACGGGATCAGAAACATCCAGACCAGTGTGTCTGATTAAAATGTTTTACTGCTGCTGAATTTCATCGTTCTTCTACAAACAGAGCTAAAAACAAAACTGTGACACTGTGAGAAAATACAGCTGCAACGGCGTTTCTGCAGGTTCACACTCAAATTGAACACTTTTAACCTCCCAACAGATCCAGCACCGTGTAGAACTGTACTGTGTTTCTGAAAGACGAGGTCTTAATGTTACGTTTGCTCAGCCATTATTCAATATTGTTGTAACAAAAAAGTCGTATAATTATAAGGAACAGTGAAAATGTTCCACTGGTTTTTAGTTACAGCCCCTCTGAGGCTCTACCGATCCAGAGAGACAAAGATTGTCCATATTGACCTGATGGTTGATGGGGTCATTCTAGACTTAGCCGCTAAACCTCCCAGCAGCTGCTAGAGCTTAACAGGTTCAAGCCTTTTGTCAGTGCGTCTCAGCTGTATAAACACGAATTAATCATTAAACACAACCTGGGCCTGGGAACAAAGCAGAAAACAGAAAATGCAGAATGACAGAAAAAGGTTTTTAGCTAAAATCAGATACAATGATAAAGGTTGATGTTCTGGAGGTTAGGATTGGTGTCTACTACCAATACTGTCTAACACCAGGAGAGAAATACAATTTTAACACCTCTGAAGGTTGTTTGACTAAACTAAAATCAGTGCGAGAAGACCTGCAGAAACCCTGAGGAAACCAAACTCCAAATCAACAAGTTCTCCAGAAAACCTCAGACGGACTCATGTCTCTACAGGCTTCTTCTCACCTGGACAGGAGACCTGGTGGTCTGCTGGTGGACTGTTTTGAAAGAAAACACCTGTTCCTGAAACCTGAGTTTTTAACTGAATTCTCAGACTTTCTATCTGATTTAGTTCTTAGTACAGATAAAGTGATTATAGTGGGTGAC
>JAUMHL010000005.1:490857-503920 GCA_032362345.1 Sandelia bainsii
AGCCAGAGACTGATCAATGTCAAGTGCTCCACAGAGACACAGGAGATCATTTCTGCCTGTGGCCATCAAACTGTACATTAAACAAATCCTCCCTCGGTAAACGGGTGGGGGACTGGAGCAGGAACTTTTGACTGTTCCCATCCAATTTTTAATCATGGTCATAATCATAATTTATTACATCACTGTTCATTCCACTAATGACTATTATAGACCTCTTACATCTATTTTTTAGATTTTATTAGTTCCTATTGAGTTTTTTAATATTTGTGTGGTTCTTTTCTGGTTGTGGTTCTTTTCTCTCCTTCTGAACTGAGAGCAGCTGTAACAAGACAAAGCTATTTCCCTCTGGGATTAATAAAGTTTTTTAAATCTTGAATTGTTACTGATTTAACTGTTAATGAGTCTGAATCACACTGTCTGGATACACCTGGTTCACACCTGGAACAAGGAAACAAGTGTAGCCTAAAACAGACTGGAGGCGTAGAGTGACGGCTGGGTTGAAGGAGACAGGTTTGATATGGGGTCACAGACGGAGCCAAATTGTTTACAACTTATGTCTTAAGAAGGTGACTGAATTTGACACCAGGTCGTATTTCTCAACGCACACAAGCACCTGTGAATTGATTCTACATTTAAAAAAAGTGTAAATACAGGTTTTGGACTTTCTATCCTGAGTACTTTTTCTGTACCAGTAACTAAAACTCCACTCCACTACATGTCTTTAACGAGTTACTGGGACCCACATAAAATATGCCCAGTCTGGACCCGATCCTGAACCTGAGAACAGCAGCGTCACAGTAGATAAAGAGGTTTTTTTACCTTTGGAACAGAGCACTGACATCAGATCAGTGTAACAGCAGCTAGATAAACTCGTCTGATTCACTCACCTGATCACAGCTTTGGTGCTGTCACTGCCACATTTAAACCCTTCAGCTCTGAGACACAAACACAGGGTCAGTGAATCAATAGTCCAACAGCTGCTCTTTAAAAACACAAACTAACTTTAATAAACTGTGACGTTTGTACCTGAAGCACAAGCGAGCGTTGCTCCACCACCTCAGGTCGACCAGCTGCAGACAGTCATCGCGGCAGCAGCTGAGCAGCTGCCGGTGGTCGGGGCTGATGTCCAGTGATGTTACTTTACCCTGAGCAGGAAGCTCCTGAATGCAGCTCCCCACCCTGAGTGTCAGAAACCAGCTTCAATTAACTTTATTTATCTCACTCAAATTTCATCGACAGCTTGACAATAGTGACGTATCACTGGAAGATCAATGTGGTAAAATTAGTCTAAATATAATCTGTAACGTCAGACTACAGCTGCTTCATGTCAGAAGGAGCCAGTTGATGTGGTTTAGGTATCTGATCAGGATCCCGCTAGACCCCTTCTACACAAGCACAACCAACAAGCAGGAGACTCCGGGGTAGAACCCAAACACACTGAGATCATACAGCCACTCGTCCTCTGAGACAGTCTTCTCTTCAACACACCACAAAACATGTGGGAAACAAATCTCAACTGAAGCAGCAAAGTTTGTGAAGCAGAAAATTTGTGTCACTGCCAAAACGTCTGGGCATGTCATACCTTCATGATGTCGGACTTCATCGATAAAACTATGTCTTCTACTAAAATAATCAACTAATAGAGACTAGAAACAATTAACTTCAAATAATATAATAAATGTTAAATGCTGGTAAGAACGTGCTTCCAAGAAGATGAGTAAAATCAAATTTCCCATGTTCAGAACTGGATTAATGTGATTTGTGATATTTTGTAATGGAGAAATGTGTTGTATCATGGTTTAGATCAGTGATTACCTGTAGTTCTATGAAAATATCTCTAATTAACACATAATTAAACTGCATCTGTTCATGTTCTCATAAATATGAAGCCTGGTTTTATTATTATCTCCCTAACTTATTATGTAAAGTGTCATTGATTAAACACTGTATAAATAAAATATATTATCATTATAAAATTCTGACCAATCACAGCCTAATGAATGACATAACTGTCCAATCAGGAGTCAGGGAGAGTGGATGGTGTTGTGTGATTGGTGGAGAGACCCGTCAGTTGTGGAGCTCTGTGAGCTGAGCTGTTGCTAGGTAACAGAGGGAGGCAGTGGGTCGCCGTGGAGACGGCTGGAAGGACGAGCAAGAAGTGATACAGGATCTAAATTACAGCATCGGCCAACAGAGACGTGATTCTACTGTGTTTCTACTACAGTAGAGTCTGAGCAGAAAACAGCTCTACTGATAAAAGCAGGATCTTCTGTTTGATAAAGAACAACAATGTTCTGTCTCCAGATGTGAGTTGTGTTTTACATCTGAGTAAAAGCAGCTGAAGTGTTTGTTCTGCTGTTCAGTTTACAGTAAACCGACTACACTGGAATCAGATTCTAATGATTCTACTGAAAGAAACATTAAATAGCAGATTAAGTGGTGCAGTAATTAGGTGAAGGAAAGATGTGGTGAAGGTGTGAGCTTGTACAGTGGTGGATAAATGAAGTGTCAAAGGACTAAAGTTTTGGAGTCAAATTCTGAAAAAGTGGGAAAAAAATGTTGAAGCAAAAATGATAAGGCAGTGAAAGGGTTAAATGGTGCAGTGTTGGTAAAAATAAATCGAGGTGAAGTAAAGAAGTGATGTGGTGAAAAAATGAAGCAGTGAAGTGGGGAAATGAATTAGAGGCACAGTGAAAAGAAGTGAAGCGGTGAAGGACAATAAGAGAAGTGGTGAAATGATGTAGTGTTGTGTGAAGCAGTGAAAGAATGAAGTGGTGAAGAAATGTAAGCCTGATGTGGTGAACTGAAGTGTGGGATTCAGTGATGAATAAATGCAGGACACATAAAGACTGTTACCTGGTGTCCCAGACTCGGATCTTGCTGTCATAGTGTCCACTGATGATACAGTTCTCAGGACAAACCAGGTCGCTGCAGTATGACGCCACTTCAACTACCTGCACACCTGCAAAGACAGGTCCATCAGTCAGTGAACAGTCCCCGAACAGCCAATCAGCAGTCACCGATCGATCAGTTATAAATAAGACTCACAGGCAGCTCGTTGCAGGTCCCACAGTCTGACGGTCCGGTCTGCACTTCCTGTCACCACCCGATGAAAAGAACTGCTGAACCTCGCTGCTGTGACCTTCCTGCTGTGACCTGTCAGAGTCAGCTGTGAGGTGGGTGAGACAGACGGGTGAGACAGACGAGACAGGCGGGTGAGACACAGGTGAGACAGACGAGACAGGCGGGTGAGACAGACGGGTGAGACACAGGTGAGACAGACGGGACAGGCAGGTGAGACAGATGAGACAGGTGGGTGAGACAGACGAGACAGGCGGGTGAGACAGACGAGACAGACGGGTGAGACAGGTGGGTGAGACAGACGGGTGAGACAGGCGGGTGAGACAGACGGGACAGGTGGGTGAGACGGATGGGTGAGACAGACGAGACAGGCAGACGAGACGGATGGGTGAGACAGGTGAGACAGGCGGGTGAGACAGACGGGTGACGAGACGGGTGACGAGACGGATGGGTGAGACAGGCGAGTGAGATGGATGGGTGAGACAGACGAGAGAGGCAGGTGAGACAGGCGGGTGGGACAGACGAGACAGGCGGGTGAGCCAAACGTTAAACAACATTCCTAATTTAGGAATCAGTCCCGTCTCCACCAAACTGCAGCAGAGCTGCAGAGGTGTCCTAAGTGGTCCGGAGCTGCTGGGAGACACTGAAATTACACCGATAACCTGGAGCCGATGAGTTTATCTGTATTTGGTTTAACAATCATTTAAAGACTTATAAATATTCATGAGCCAGACAAGTTGTGAGTCACGTTCAACGTATTTGTGTGAAACTGAAGACTGACTCGTCACTTGTATAATCTCCTTTGCTCTCAGTTGTTACCTTGGGGACGGGGTTATCCAGCAGCCACAGTAAGGCTGACCTATCGTAGGACGCTGCAAGGACTCTGGAACCCTGGGAACAGAAAGGCCACAGACGTCAGCCTGTTTCTGTAACAACAGGTTTGTTTTGTAAAGTCCAGGTTCAGGTGCTGTACTCACGGCTGGGTCAAACGCGATGCAGGTGACGCCCTCGGTGCTTCCGTCCAGAGTCGCTCTGTGAGTCATCGATCCTGATGAAACATCAGTCCCGTCAGAACACCTCATCACAAACATAACTAACAGTAAATCCACCAAGTACCTGCTCTGATCTCCCACAGCTTGATGACTCGGTCTGTTCCTCCGGTGGCCAACAGGTCCGAGCTGGGACTGAACGTCACAGCATTGATGCCTTGCTCATGGGCCTCCTGAGAGAGAGAGAGAGAGAGGCAGACAGATCATGGTGAAGAAGTGAGAGAGCAATTGTCTGACGTGACCAACAGGATGAAACTGGCCTGTGTTTTGTGCAGAGTGATGGAGAAAGAAAAGATTCTCAGTGTTTTCACTGATCTCCTGTAGCATTGTTCTGGATGATTCCAAAATGAACAGGTTAACTGGTGACAGATGAAGGGATCATGACTGGGTATCAACGGACCATCCACCAAAGCAAAGACGGGTCATGGTTCATCACTTCGTGCCAAGCTTTGTGAGAAACTGTCATCCATCCATCATCCTAACCGCTTTTTCTCTTAGGGGTCCCGGGAGTGCTGGAGCCTATTCCAGCTGTCACTGGGCGAGAGGTGGGGGTACAGCTTTACAGGTGTTGAGTCTATCACAGGGCTGACACACAGAGACAGGATAATGTAGAGTCACCAATTAACCTACGTTTATGTCTTTGGACGGCGGGAGGAAGCTGGAGTACCTAGAGAGAACCCACGGGGAGAACATGCAAACTCCACATGTTGATGATTTTAATATATGTTTTTTAGCTAGTACACGTTTCCTACATGTTCATGTTTTATGTACTGTATTGTAATGCAGCATTGTCTCCTACGGGAGAGCAATAAAGAAACTTTGAAAGACACCTGGACGACCTGTGGATTCAAACCCGGGTTCTTTGGCTGTGAGGTGACAGGACTAACCACTACTCCACTGTGCCGCCCAGAGAGTTCCAAAAGAATCTATCTCAACACAAGCCTGAAACTAATTTAGATTTTTCAGAATGACTCTGGGTCTCTGGAAAAGACCGAGGTCAGAAACACTGCTGAATGTGTCGGTGAAGATTCTCAGTCATCCAGGTGAAGTTACCTGGTAACTGGATTCTTTCTTGTTAGGTTGAAACATTTCACTACTCAAGTATCTTCTTTAGTCTGAGGAAAGTGTTTGACCTCCGAGCCCTCAGGCAGCACTGCATCACAAACATGGGGTACTGACCGTCACTGCTGCTGCTCCCAGAAGTACAACATGAGTCTCTGTTATTCACTTCTGGAGATATTATGACATGTGACATGAGCTGAGGTGGATTTTTGCAGTTTCACTTTTCCTCATGTGCTTGTTTCTGATTTACTGTCTGTGAACAGTTTTCCTGTGTTTAGTATCATCACTCCTATGCATCCCTGTAATGTTAATTATCACCATTGGAGGGAGCTGCTCGTCACAAACAGACACTTTACATTGGACTGAAAACACTGAAACTTAGTAAGTTATTCACTTCATGTGAATAATGTGAAAAGTCTCTTTTTGCATTCACATGTTCTTTCTCCACCTTCACTAAACTAAATGTGCAACTACTAAACCTGATACTGCTTATTCTGATTTATCATTTTAACTGTTCATTTGCTTGTTTTTGTTGCTCTTTAACTTCAAATTAACATGGAAAGTTGAGAGAGAGAGGTGCAATAACCTTGCAGGTCTTCTATTCTATTCTACTGTATCTACTCTGTGAGGCTAAAATCTTTTAATGGCCGTGATTCAGACGAGTCCAATTACCTTTAACCATGTGCTTCAGATAAAACCAACAACAAAAGGGGAATAAACTCAGCACCGATTCTTCCTCTGAGGGCAGGCTGCGTCACTGAACACACAAACACACGTGCTGTGACTCACCTGCCAGCGTCTGACTGTGTGAGTCACAGACAGTTTAAACAGAGCAGAAGGTTTTTCTGTTGCCCTCACTGTGACTCATGTGAGAGCAGGACAGTGGGTATTTACCAGCACTTGCAGAGCTCTAACAGGGACTCTGGCTGCGAGACAGATCCCTACGGGACCCATCAGATCCTCCTCCAGACCGCAGACTGAGCGACCGCGTCTCTTCCTGCTGATGCCACACACACAAACACAAAGGTTCGTTTTCAGTCTTAAACCGCTGAAGTTAGTTTGAAACCGCGTGAACAGAAGAGAGCAGACGTCCAGATAAGACGAGAATAAACCAACACTCACTCAAACAGTTTTCTGATGGAGGTCAGGATCCTCGGTGACGAAGCCGACGCTGATCTGAGGAAACGAGAACATGTGACGAGCTCGGTTACATTAATCAACACAGAGACAAGTGTTTTATTTCCCTACGTCAGAATTGATACGACTGAAAGTGAAAATAACACAGGTCTAAACAACAAGGAGTCTCCAGGTGTGTTTATGTCCAACCTGAAGAGCCGAGTGCGTCGTCCTTCTGTGGACTCGTCAACAGTCTTTGGAGACGTGGATCTGGAGGTCGGAGCGCTGGAGGAGCTGAAACATAAAAACCCACTGACAGTAACAAAACCATCATCACACTGATACAGGACTGATGCAAACTGTCTGCTACATGAAATAAAAACCTGTCGCAGCTTCAACCTGATCCAGTGAGACACAACAAACCTGAGAAAGTCCTCGTTTCAAAAAGTCCACTTGTGACAAAGAGCACACGCAGTTTTTTAAAGCACAAACTGAAGCAGGATCAGGAATCAGAACATGAAGCTGCTCACTCAGAGATCAGGTGGATCGTACCTGTCCACAGTGACCTTTGGCGTCACGGTGGTCTGCAGCTCCGTCTGCAGCTTCATCGCTCGAGCTCTGATGGAAACAGAAACGAGACGTTAAACCGTCACTGAATCAGATCAGAGCAGCGGCGGCTCAGGTGTGTTCAGGTACCTGGACCTGCGTTCGTTCAGGCTGTTCATGCGGTCGGCAGCCTGTTGTTTCAGGTGGATCATATCCTCCAGCAGGTGTCCTCCTCTGTCCTCCGCCTCCCTCAGTCTCGTCTCCGCCCCCCTCTGTCGCTCCAGCAGGGCATCGTACTCCATCTTCAACGCCCGGTTCTCCTTCTGAACCTGTTCCACCTGCTCCTGCAGCTCCTTATGGGCCCCAAACGCACCCACCAGCCGACACTCCTCCTCCATCAGCCTGACAACACGAGCAGGAACGAAGGGGTTAATGACAGAGACATTTAAAGGGTCAGTTCACACAAATTACAACTTTACTGTCTGTGTTCCAGTTTAATGTGTCAAGGTTTGGAGGCGGAGTTTAGTTTGTGCCGCTCACAGCCGTGACATTAAAATGATCGACAACCTTATCACAGGAAAAACGAACGCTGAGATTTATTCAAGAAAAAACAAGAACACTTCAAGAAAAGGTTTTGAAAACAGAGATAAAATATCTTAAGGGGAAAAAAAAGTAGAAATAAAGAAAAAAAATCAAAGCAGGAAAAGAATTTCTCTTCCAGAGAAAATAAAACTTTAGTGGAAAAGTGGAAAATGCTGTGCTAAAACAATCACAGTATTCTTCAAACTAAAGTTTCAGGTAAAAATGAGGAATAGAAACAAAATATTTTGAGGAAAAACTTTGGCAAAGTTTGAGTGATACATTTCTGGGAAATGTTTTTAAGACGTCAGAATATTTTCTATTTTTAAAGTGACGAGATTCTGAAAAATAAAAGATGAAACATTCAGAGAAAACTTTTTGAATGATTTTAGGAAAAATAATTTCATGGACAAAGTCGGATTATTTGGGAATATTTGAAGAAAAAGTGAAGATTTAGAAAAAAAAAAGTCTGAATATTTGGGAGCAGTTGGAAACAAAAGTCAAGTGTGAGAGAAAGAGGTTCACACTTTCTACCGTACGAAACGAAATGACTGTTTAAATAAAATAATTTATCATTAACACACACGTTCACCTGCTGACACCTGCTTAGTCTAAACCAATCAGCCGTCAGCCTGTTTTAAAGGCCTCAGTCTGGTTCCTGCCGTGCAGCGTTACTCACCTGACCTGCTGCTGCTTCACATCACATTCTTTGATTTTAATCTGCTGCTGCAGCTCCAACACCTGATAGGCCAACTGAAACAAAACAACACAAACACAGAAGAAGAGTGAGGAAGACTCAACGCAAACCTCCAGCCTCCAGAACCCGGACTGGTGGACTGAGCTGACTGCAGCTTAACGACATGTCTGACGTGCTGGCTGCTCATTGGCTGAAGGTGACGTGAGGAGACGCAGCAGTCGCTTTGGTTTGTCTCTGCTCTAAAGGACGTGTCCACATGTTTTTAAGTCTGCCTCTGGTTCCTGTGTGAACACTGAAACACATTGGTTTTCATACTGACTGTTAAAAGATCCCTTACTAATGTGTCTTTTATGAGGGACAAAGTCCAAAAGCCAGATTTCTGGGGAAGGCAGCTGATAAATGTGTAAATCTGTGAGTGTGGAGGATGTTTCCGGATGTTTGGGTTCAGTCAGTGAAAAACCCAACGTCACGTTTGTCATGTGACTCTGACATAACAGGTGTTTACTGTAAACATCGGGACCTGGTAGCTGCTCGTCTGAGCGGAAACACAAGACGTCCACGTGTTTCCTGCTGTCTGAGGTGGAGAAGTTAGTGTGTGGACAAACAACTCAACATTTAGACTGGATCCAACTCATTACTGAACTGGGACCAGCAGCGGGTTAAACTGTCAAAGCCAGTTTCAGTAACACCACACAACAGCTTCTTCAACTTTTAAAATACTGAACCCCTGAACTGTGAAGCTGAAGCTGGGAGAACAACAGGTTCGGATGTTGTTCTTACAGAGGAAGATGAGTGAAAATCACCTGGTGTGAGGTGAGACGGCTCAGTGACCAGTCCTGACCAGTCCTGTTCAGTCCCGACCAGTCCCGATCAGTGAGCTGCGTTGGTGAAACACGTGTGGAGGCGTTTTTCACTGCAGTCATTTTAAAAAAAGGCCTGAAGTGGGATTCAAGAAGTGATTTAAACAATGTCACAGATTCTTCAAGTCTCAGATCCTCAGACTAGGGGTCCAGAGCTGGGGAGTCCTGACTGCAAGAGCTCAGTCCCCTTCAGTCCTAAACCACATCTTAGAACCATCCAGAATGAATCTGAGGCAGAAGCTAGAACACGAGTGATGTGATCTTGTTGAGAGCGGAGCAACCTGAAGACGCGACTTTGTTTTCTGGTGATTTGTCTGACGGTTCATTACAACTGTGTCGTTAACGTCACTGTTAAACACGAAGTTTTATCTTTGACTACTTTCAGCTGAAGGACGGTGGTTCTCACCTCGCCGGTGGTTTTCTTCAGCTGGTTGTTCTGGTGGAGCAGAGAGGAGACGGAGCTGCTGCTGCTGCCGGAGGAACACCTGGACACACAAAACAAACATTATCACATCAGACAAACAGACACACACACAGAGGTTGAATTCTGCTCTCCACCGTCTCAGGTCAGGTGTGTTCAGGTGAGTTACCTGACGGAGCTGCTCAGGATTCCTTTGGCCAGACTGGTTTTCTCCAGCAGCTGAGTGTCTGAAAACAAACAGAACACGATCAGTGGAGACGCAGACGATAAACCCGCAGCAGATCAATCACCTCTGAGAGGAAGTAGAACAAGTTGTGGTTGTAACAAGTTCCTGTAACAGGATGGCAACGAAATAAAGGAACTGGTGAAATGTGAAATGTGAAGAGAGCAGCTCCTCGACTCAGTCGCCTCCACAGAGTACTGACGAAGAAGACGTTAGTGAACTGTTCTCAGTTTCCTGGTTTCCTGCATAAACTGGTCCTGGAACCTGATCTGATCTTCACCAGAGTCTCAAATAACAACAAACTATTTCTAAGTTGATCTTTTACGTCTTTACTGAACATCAAACACAGAGCGATGGTAGAAAAGTGGAACAGTGTTTTAATAACTGTTTGAACCTTTGGCATCAAGAACCTCAGCAGGTTCTTCCTGTATCTGTGGATCAGACCTGAACTTTGGACCATTGTTCCTCACAGAGCTGTTTCAGCTCAGACAGATTCTCAGGACGTCTGGTGTGAACGTCTCTCTTCATGTCATTACACAGCAGCTCTGTTGGGTTCAGGTCTGGACTGGATTTTGTCATTTTGTAGTAGATTTACTTCGATGGTTGTTCAGTTTAACAGCTTAAATTATTGATAAGATTTGACTGAAACGATAACTGAGAAAATGTGACATCCCTCACAAACAATCTTTGCCTGAGTCCAGACTCCGGCTACAGAGACACTTTAACCAACAGGACCACTCCAGAATGTGGATTTTGTGTCTCTGAAGTCTACATTTACTCTGATGTTTAGGATCATTGTCCTGCTGCAGCTTATTCTGAGCTTCACACTCTGACATTATCCTGTAGGAGAATTTATTTTCCCACCATGAAGACAAACTGTCCTGGTCCAGAGGCAGCACAGCCCTAAACCATGACGCTCCCCCACCATGCTTCACTGTTGGGATGATGTTTTCATGTTGCTTTGCGTTCTGTGGAGCACCTCAGCCTGAAGCGTTCACTCATCACACTTTTGAAATGATGCTCTGATAAAAAGACGTTACAGGGGTCACCGGGAGCTGATGAATCAAAAGTCAACACAAACTATAAAATGAGACTTTTCTGAGCAGTTTGGTTCAGAGACGTCCTACCTGGTCTCATAGCTACCATGTCATTGCACTGCACTACACAGTTGCACACAAGACTCCTGTAAAGCAGGATTGATCATTGGTGACGTGACAACTTTAACAACAAAATGAGATTGTTTTAAATGGAGTTTGGTTGGTTCCAACTTTACAGGATTCCTATTGTTACCTGGGAAACACCTGGAACATACAAGACAGACACTAACCTCATCTCACTTATACTTTACTTATAGTAAAACTTATAACTCCTGATACTGTAGTAATAAAACGTTTAGGATTGGACGAGGTATTAGATCAGGTAGAATCTCTGAGCCAAACTCTAAGCAGAAAACCCAAGAAAACTAAACATTCTAATTAGAAAAGCTGAAATCAAAGCAAATTTTAAATGGAGTTTGTCTCAACTCCAGTTAAACAACCTCACTTAGTGAGAGTCCGACCGCAAAACACTTAATGGAGTAATGAATGGAGTGTCAGGTAGTATCTCTGCAAACCAAACTCCATTTAAAAAATGTCCATTTACTAAAGGAGTGGTGAATTAAAAGGTCTGGCTCAAATAATTCCACTTCACATGAGTCAGAACTGCATGACATTACTTTTTGGACTGCTTTATTTTTCTGGATATGAAACCAGGTTTGGTGTCTCAACCTTATTCCACTCAGAAAATCTTCCTTTATTGTTACTTGAACTCCATTGAGAAAACAAACTCTTCTTTACCACAGCTTTGACTGCACTAAAATATATCACCATTTTTTTTTAACTGAATATAAAAACAGCTGCAGCAGGAAACAGGTGTGAAAACAGTAAAGATTTATCTGAACCAAACTCCATTCAAAAAATCACTATTTTTCAGCGACACTGAATTCAGAGCTGATGACTAAATTGGTTCATTCTCAGCCTTATAAACATAAACTATTAAATAAGCAGATTTCCAAATGGAGTTCGGTTGAGAAAAATAAACTCTCTGTATCTCTGTGAATCTGGATCATACGGAACCTGAACCAAACCCAGTCCGTCTGTGACTGTTTTAAAAGAGATGAAACTTGTACTTGTCCGTCGTACAGAAGCGGATCAGGTCCTGGAACATGGTGTGTTGGCTCAGGTCTCGGCTTTTCAGTTGACGGGCGATGTGTCTCTTCCAGGTCTCCGCCGACCCGCCGCCGCCGCCTCTCGCAGCCATCACCCGGCCGCTCCGCTGCGACACTCCCGGTGAATCCGTCACGATTGTGCGGGTGGTGACCGTCACAGCGGCCATGATGCCCGCAGCAGGGGCTGCTTCAGGCCGTCTCCCCGCTGACAGGCGCCTCGGTCCGGCTCGAAGTTGGAGACAGTTCCGCGATAAAGCTCCGTGTTTTCTTCTTCTTCGCTTGTGTTGTTGAACTTTTCGAGAAACCTGCTGCTTCTCTCGTCTCCGGACCAATCACCGCCCGCTCCCAGCTCTTCCTGTTTGGACTTGAGACTTGGCGAAAACAAAAACAAACACACCCTGCAGGACGAGTCCTGAGCAGGTCTCACCTGAGACCATCAGCAAGACCAACTCTGCACGGTTTATGTTCCTGTAATATGACGTGGACGGATCCGAGAATATGACATTTTCTCTACGGAGTCTGGCTCAGTGCCACTGAACACAAAGCTGGTTTTGTTCTGCCTGCAGTAAACTTAATCAGTCTCATTCATATACGAAAACTATTCTACATTTGAAACAGTCTGGCTCATCAGTGATAAACAACTGCAGTATATATTTTGGAATAACTCATATTTAAGTTTATTTAAACCAGGAACAACTACATGAACCCAACTCCATTCAAAATATTCTCAATGTATTGATGGGACAGAAAAATAAATTCCTACAATTTAAGTACAACCTGTTCTTGTTTCTGTTTAGATATGTATTTTTTTTTCCTGTATTAATCTTTATTATCTTGTATTTTTTTCTATTCTTCTATACTGTTCAATTCAACTTTATTTATATAGCGCCAAATCACAACACAAGTCATCTCAAGGCACTTTACAGTGTAAGGTTCAAGACCTTACACAATATATAAATATATACTGAATACTGTAGAAAACCCGACAGTCCCACTTGAGGGGGGGGGCGGGGGGCGAGAGAGAGAGAGAGACAGGATGAAGCACAACTAGGGGAGAGAGAAGACACAAAGTTAGTAACATGCAATGATGGTATAAGAGTGAACAGAGAGAGAAAAGGAGGAGAGGAGCTCAGTGTAATGTGGGAGGTCCCCCAGCAAACTAAATCTATAGCAGCATAACTAAGAGATGGTTCAGAGTCACCTGAGCCAACTCTAACTATAAG
>JAUMHL010000005.1:508764-522408 GCA_032362345.1 Sandelia bainsii
CACCTTATACATGGAATATGTTGCAGAAAGACTGGAAATTAAAAGAGTTGATTTCTTTGAGCGCATTTAAATCCAGAGTGAGAGTTTTTGAGGCCGATTCCATTGCTTGTACATGTTTTGTATAGTTTGTTTGCAAACTAATTTTTCCTTTTATCTGTTTTTGTTTGTATCTTAATTGTGTAACTTTTAACCGTTTTGTATTTATTGCTGCCTATCTTGGCCAGGACTCCCTTGAAAAAGAGGTTTTGAATCTCAGTGGGACTTTCCTGGTTAAATAAAAGTTAATAATAATAATAATAATAATAAATTTGATCTTAAACCCAAATGTCCTCAGTGTGTGGGAACAACAAAGAAACTGCTCTTGTTGTTTACATCAAATGAACATAAAGACACATTATGACATTTAAAATGTCTATATTACAACGTGCAAGACCACATTTTTGTACAGGTGAGATTCACCGTCATCCTCAAAATGTTAAAGTAAACCACAAATCAACCATATGAAGTTAAAATAAATAAATAAAAACTGTCACTATTACTATGAAAAGAGATTGTTCACCTGAGATCAACCATCTCGTATGTGTAAGATTATACTGAAATATATAGTTTGTACATTTCTTAGAATTGGTTTTATGGCTGTTCATACATGCAGAAAAAAGCTGGGATAATGCATCTGAATTATTTCTGAGTCATTAAAGGAACAGGATGAACTTTGCTGACTCACCATCACAGCTGCTGCTGCTCTTTTCTTTCAGAGTCGCCTCGGTTGAGGTGGCTCCATTGCTCGACTCCGAGTTCATCTGGAAAAAAACATTTCGTCTCTAATCATCTTTACTATCGCTACAAACTTCAGCTGTACACGCTAGTACACGTTCCAAAGTTATCGTCATGTTACTCAGGTGTGTTCAGTGTCATTCAGGTGTCTTTAGTGTGCCAGGTGTGTCTCAGCTGCGTCTGCGTACCGTTGTGTTGCTGATGTTACTCTCCTCTGAGATTCTAGTGGGGATGGAGACAGGAGGCGGTGCTCGACCTGGCCACGCCCTACAACAGAGCAGGAACAAATAATCACCATGACAACACTGACCACATGAACTCAGTTACCCCTCAGGGTCAAAAGGTCACAGTCTCAATTTTGGGCACCAACCTGAGTCGGTCCTGGAAGCGCGAGAGGAAGCGGGTGGAGATGCTGAGTCGAGGGTTCAGGAAGTTTTTGTCCTCTACGGGCTGCAGATTCCTGAGGTCGGTGTCAAACTTCTCTGAAAGGTCAGAGGTCACAAAGTTCACGTGTGAGGAGTGGGAACAACAGTAGAGCTGGGAGATGTGAGGAGACACTTCAAGTGTCCTTGGCTGAGACAAAAGAGACGGAGAGTAGGGGTGCAACGACTTTCCAAATGCACGGTTCCATTCAGACCTCCATTATTGTTTTTGGAGCAGGACAATTAACCCTCGTATGACAACAACATCAGATTGACGAGATATTACTTCAAATGTGTGGGCATCAGGGAGCCACTATCACTACGTGGGAGGTGGGACAGCGGTTACAGTGGGTTGGTGGTGATGGTGGGGTTACACAAGACTGTCGAGGACTGTGTCACATCACTAATAAATAAACTAATAATAAACCTGGACAAGAAGAGACAAACTCCAACTCCCAAGGTGCATTTCACCAACATTTGTCCAATCAAAGAGCTTCACATCCTGATGTTTTTCTACATCGTGGCTGGTGGGTTTTCATTAACTTCATTAATTCCATAAACCATCAGAACCTCTTATCACCATCCTCAAATCTCTTTATGCAAAACTGGACCGTAAATAAATAATATCATAAGAAATCTGTCTAAAGTCAAAACTGAAACACAGAATTAGAAAAAACCATCAGCTCCTCAAACTTCATGATTATGATGAAGATGATTTCATACCTTCACTTAGACTTGATGAAAGAGTATCAAAGTGGTTCTTCAGAGAGTTTCTGTCCTCGTCGTCCTCTGGACCCAGACTGCCCACAGAGCTGCCCTGACTCAAAGAGTCCGTGTCTGATACGAGAGACAGGGTTTAGAGGGGGTCATCTTACCAAACCATAAAAACAGCCATGTACAGTTCTTTTCAGACATGAGAAGTAGAAAAGTGATTAAATGTTAACATGTTATATTCATATAAGCATAACCAGATGCTGATCACCTGCTGCATTAATACAAAACCTCTATTATATTATATAATCTTAATTAATCCCACAGTAACAGTGAACTGTCTGAGTTCATTCCTGCATCCACATCTCAACAACTGATCAACAGTTAGGAGGCGTGAGCATCATTCCACTAACACTGATGAAGTTTTATCCCGAGAGAAGAGACGTTTTTTCACACTGATCCTGTGTGGAGCAGGTGTCTGTTTCTGTAAATGTCCTGTTGTGTGTGAATAAACCTGTAACTAACACGATGTAAAGCCTGATCTGTCCTTTCTCTTTAACATGTTACATGCGTGAAAAGGGTTTTGAATAGAAACTGAGGGCCGACCGGCATCGTGCTGCTGCTCCAGGCTTCCTGCTGACCCCTCAGAGCAGGCAGAGTCTGGACTCAGCTGAGTGCTCCACACCGGCACCGGACCCTGACCTCTGACCTCCAGCTGTGGGTCGGTCACACCCTCGACATCAAACTCCCTGAAAACAGATAAACACACGACAGTGACAGGTAAAACCCAACAGAACCCAGAGATATGAAAGTTCTGTTCTGAAGAATACGTCACCTGTCAGTGGTGGTGTTGGGGTTGGGGTAGAGGATGTAGCTGCTCCTGTCCTCACCTGCAGACTGCAGCACCTGAGCATCACACACAGACACGAAGAATGAGTAGGAAAGAAAAACACAAATGTATGGTCCACATAATATGGATTGTGTGGCTCATAATACTGTCTATACGTGTATCAGGGAAGCGGACTGACAGTTTTAGTTGGACTTAATTTAAACCGAGGCAGCATCTCTCCGTGTAAAGATCTCCTCTTTCTCTCTGCTCACAGTAGCAGTGGTAAGATGTAACTGGTGAAACTGGTTACACGTCTACAGGGCAGAGTAATCAGATTACTCTGGGAGAAATCAGGTTTCTCTAATCCCCTACCCCGATTACAGAAACCAGGTTTCAGGTTTACATGACAGTTAATAATAATAACTGATATTTTATTAATCCCCTTTGAGAAATTCAGCTCACTCCAGAAATGGACTGTAACCAGGTTACTTAAGTGCATGTAAATGCAACAACTCTTCATCTTCACAAAGTCACTTTGGGAAGCTGCCAGGTGATTTTCATTTAGGTGGTTCATCAGCAGCTGGGACGTGAAACTCTACGTCAAACCACAAATGATCAGAGTGAAAATCATCCTGGTTCAGTTCTGACTGATTCCAGGGTAAAAGTTGGGGTGAATCCGTCCAGCAGCTGCGTTCAGTGTTTCTGTTTTACTGAGAACTGTAAAGACGTCCGATCACATTCTCTCTGCGTGCTAACCTCGCTCTCCTCCTCCTCCTCGACATCCTCCTCCTCCTCCCCCTCTCCGAGCACACTCTCCAGGCTCTGAGGGTGGAATTCCTGCTCCTCCTCCTCCTCTTCCTCCTGACTCTTAGTGGGACTCGGGGAGAAGTTGGAGCAGATGGTCAGTGGGTTCAGCTGCTCCGTCCACCGACTCCGCACCTGACGAGGACTCGCCTCTGATTTGACGGCAGAGGAGGCCGCACCCCGACCCTGCTGAACACAGAGACAAAATCACTGGACCACTGATTATCTGTGAAGTGATCAATATTATAATTGATCGGTGATGCACAGCATAAGTTAATCGTTGAACTGACCAGTTTCCTGAACCACAGGGGCAGTTTTCCATTGGTCTGAAGCAGCGGAGCATCTGAAACATAAACAACAGGAGACATTCACTCATTCATTCAGCTGTTAAACTAGAAAATCGTTTTAGTTATTGTAGCTACAACCGAATCTAATCGTCAAGTACAGCTACACCCTCCCTCCCAGGTTAGCTGCCGACAGTCATGAGAATCTCTACGTACCTCTTGATGCAATTACAATTCATAAGGCTGTGATGTGATTCTAAAGTGATTATTGATGCATCTTTTTTTCTAGACAGGATTTTTCTCTCACTGTGCAAGTCCTTGGTAATTTCAAAGCAAAGTAATGATCCACAATGAAAACTTTCATTAATAAAACAAATGAAACGTTACATTTCCCAGCATTCAGTGATAAAATACAGACGTCCCATAACATAACATAAGCTTCTGTAGCAACACGCATGTTAAAGTTATCCTGTCTGATTTAATCTGTGACTGCACGATTCTGGTTTTCGGTCAGTCACGCTGACCCACGCTCTGACCCTAACCCGTTGTAGAGTGTGAGGATCGGTGTGTCGCTAAAATGTCTTTGAGACGGGAGGTCAAATTTTGGCTACAAAGCGTTAACACAGAGCGAAAGCCTTTGTTCTCAACGGCTCATAATGGAGTCTTCTCTCTGTTATGCGCCAAACACTGTCCAGACGGCGCACCTCTGAGTTCAGCCTGCTGCGTTCCATCAACATCACGTAATCAACGAGCATTTAGAAAATTTGTTTTTGACATTTGTGAAATCCATTTATAATCGTTCACATCCACATCGCGATGCAAGAATCCATTTTTTCTCCCACCCGTACCCAGAATGCAGCAGGATGTTGTTGAAGGACGGTGCTGTTCCACAGGAAGACCTCAATAAGCTGGCCAATCAGGAAGTCCTTAAAGTCAAAGTAACTCAAATGAGCCTTTTTAGTCTCAAGGCCAGAGGAGTTTTTGCATAAAGAAAAAAATATTAATTATGTATTTGCACTTTTTTAAATAAAATAATTATATTTTTTATATCTTGTGGAGCCTCAGAATAAAATACAAACGTAAAATTTTCATTAAGGTCATTACCACATATAGAATCGTCCCCACAATCCAGTCAAATGGACAAATGTAATTTTTACACAATAAAAAAAAATCACCTGATTTAAACAAACAAAATTCTATGTAATAATGTGCATCACATAAAAACTAATTCAAGTTTTTGTGGCTTTATTAAACAAAATAATCTGCAGAAATAATCATTAGCTGCAGCTCTAATGTTTCACTGAGCCTCCTATCTTTCAGATACCTGCTGACTACGTGTTCATGTGATCAACAGGATCACTCTGTGATCATGATGTGAGAGGCATCACCGTACCTATAACCTGAGCCTGGTCCTCCTCACTGTGAGCACAGTCCAGTCTGGTTGGAGTCCTGATGTCAGCAGCTTCCTCTTCCTCCACCTGATGTAGCTGAGAGGAGGGAACAGTGATGAAGGTCTCCCTCCTGAAACAATAATGATTAAACCGTTTTAAAAACCACAGAAACAAACTTAAATTATTCCGTAAAGATCATCACGTCGTCCTCATCCTGCAGAGTCTCACACACCTGATGTTTGGCTTCTTGCTGCTGCTGCAGGTCTCAGGTACAACTTTCAGTTTGAGGCCGTGCTTCTTTCTCATGGTGCTGGTCATCTGAGAGTCCAGCCTCCACACAAACACACAACTACACACACACACACCAGCACCACAACGGAGTTAGAAGAACCACAGAGTCATTTGCAGCAGTTTATTTCACACTGTGACTATTATGCTTTTTACATATTTTTGGATGTAACTTTAGTTGTTGAGATTAAAAAACACTAAAGTTCTAAAACATGGGCTGAATGTACACACGTAGAAGAAATCACACAAAAACTAAATCTCATGTCTCCGTCTGCTCTCATACCAGACTTTTTTGAGGGTCCTCGAGACTTTATCTGGACCCCTTCCAGAAATGCCTCAGTGGCCCTTACAGTCCACACAGACTACACAGGCATGTGCACCAGCTCAGGTCAGCAGTGAAGGTTAGATACAGTGGATTTTCATCAACACTGAAGATTTAGCAGCAGTCACACTATACTGGGGTTTAGGTCAGTTAAATTTGTCTTGTCTTTATTGGTGCGATTGTTCGTCTTGTCCACTGTTTTATTCCAGATCTGACTCTGGGTCCAACTTGTGACTGGATTTCAAAAGCTGAATGAATGTCACGAATAATGTCACAAATGTTTTTTTTCCCCCACTTTTACTGGCAAATAAATCATATTTAAGAGTCAATGTTTAGTGTGTGTGTGTCACTGCCAAAACTTTTGGCCATGGCCGTGCTGACATTAGGTAAGTTAACCCTGAAGTTTACCTGTCTCCTGAGACAGTGATGAGGTGTCTGCAGTCCTGACTGAACCTCATGCTGGTGACAATCTCTGAGGAAACAAAGACAGAAAACAGGTGAGCAGACAAACTTCTTTCTCAACAAAGAAATAGAGAGAATAACAACAATGACGTGTAAGGTACGTGTCAGGTGTGAAGGATTCACTCACCTGAATGTCCGAACAGGGTGGCCACACACTCTCCTGTCTCGTAGTCAAAGATGGTGATATTTTTATCAGAGCAGCTGGTGGCAAAGAAAGTCCCTGATGGGTCCATCTGAACCTGCAGACAGTAGTAACTATAACAGCAGCCTGTCTTTACCAAGATTTTATGTAAAATATCAAGAAACACCAACAGCCTGACTTTATCATGATTAGTCACCGACTTCAAATGTTTCTTGTTATTTTACACTAACTTAAACTGAACCTGTATTCATGGGACAGTTCAAACATTACTGCTCAAAACTGTGCAGCAGGAAAAGTTTTACTGTGACATGTTCGCTGGACTCATTTCAGCTGCTTTGAAAATGTGAAACAGAAACTCAGAACTTTATAACTTTGTTCCACAATGAAAACTTTTAAAGGACATGTCACCAAAGGTTTTCCAAAAGTTACAAGGCAAAACTGTACAAAACTGTTCTGGAAGAGTGACTTGAAAAACGTATCAAGAAATGATTTTCAGGAATTCATGAGAAAGGTGATTTTAAAATAAGAACAATTCTTCACCACAATAGTCAGTAAGTGTGTTTGTACCTTTAGCAGAGCTCCTTCATCGCTGGACGAGCCTTTCAAACACTTCTTCAGTTTCCCAGTTTCTATGTTGTAAACTCTAAAAACACACATGAAGCAGACTCCTCTAACACTGTTCATGGTATTTAGAGAAGCAAGTGATGATGTCCTTTGTCCAGCGGGACATTTGTTATCACCTTTACCTGACGTTTCGGTCCTGACAGGCGATGGCAACATGTGTCCTCGATGAGTCCAGATCCATGTCGTACAGCGTGGTCTTCTCCACCACGTGATGACTCCTGGAGAATGACAAACCCTCCACCGTCTGCAGCAGAATCACAGGGCACAGGTGGAGAGGAGAGTATTTTATCAGCGGTTTGTACTTATCTGAAACTCTTGAGAGTCCATCAGAGCTATAAATTACTGTATCGCTCACACTGACCTGTTCTGCTGTCTGGAAGTAGATGCTCTTGTCAGCTCCACAGCTCACCATTCGAAGCTCAGGACTCTCACCTGGAAAGAAGGTAACAGTTAGCTACAGTGAACTAGTTCTGTTCAGGTTTCAGTCACTTTCAAGTCAAATGTTTGTCACTGTGACTACAACTGTGCGATATGATGACAGAAATGTCTTTAGTTTCATATTGTTTGTTCATTATTCCACACTGAGGGAAACACGAACTAACAGAGGACGGTGAACACAATCATTCCAAGAGAAAAAGAAGAGCTTGTACTTAAAAAGAGGGTCAAGTTCTGGATGTGGTCTGAAAAGTCTGACATGAACTACAGATCTGTACTTTGCAAATGATGCTGTAGACAGGTCCCAACAACAGACTCAGACACCTCAACCTCTTTTACCACCAATGTAAGAGTCATATCACACAGTACAGAGAGTCTACAGGTGAGAGGCACTAAAGTACAGTCGAGTGCTCAAAACGAACCCAGACAGCACGGTTCCATCTGCAGACATGGACCCAGTTCAGGGGGTTTTAAGAGTTGTTGCTAACACTCGACATGTATCCCTGTCTGTGACCTTCCTTCACCTTTATGAAAAGTTTGGCACATGACGTGTGAACTCTGTTACCTGTGAATTTGACAGCAGTGATGGAGGCCGAGTGGTCGTTCAGAGTCTGCTCCAGGCTGTAGTTCTTCTCCAGGTTGAAGACGTGGATTAGTCGATCCCTGCTGGCCGACGCCAGCAGCTTCACACCTCAAACAACAACAGTCTGATTACTCAGGTGTCACACCTGTACAGCACCTCCAAACCAACAACACTGGCCTCTATGAATCAATAACATTCAGGATGAGTTTGAGTGAGACTGAAAAGTTTCTTATTTCTGCCAAATTCTTCCAAATCTGAAGCACAATAATTCACCAGTGTCACTTATAGCGACACGGTGAGAACCAGACATTCTGATAACGACACTGTTCCAGCACTGAGACCGCCATGTTGGACAGGCTTCAGGAGACAAGTGGTGCACATCCTGTCCTGTTTTGTACCTGTGGATTTAGGGGAGAACTCCAGACACAGCACCTCCGAGTCATGAGCCTCGATCTTCACCAGCTCATCCAGAAACTCCAGACCAAAGATCCTGAACACAGAGGAACGTGTCAGCAGGTCTCTTCATACATCTGTCAGAGCGTGTTAGTACACGTACGCGTGTTTGTGTCTCACCGCAGGTTTCCACAACGGTCTCCAGCTGCCAGGTGCTGTCCATCAGGACTGATCCCCAGCACTCTGATCCCAGCCTTCCCATCAGCCCCTGCTGCCTCCCCCTCTGCCTGCAGGTGCTGCGTGTTCTCCCCCACATACAAAATCCTCAACAGATCCTGAGACAGTAACACAGGGATGGTGTAACAGGCACACGTGTGTGTACTAGTAAACTTTACAAGTCGGTCGTGGGTCTTACGTTGCTGTAGAGGTTCCTGTGCCCGGTGGGGGGGTCGGTGTGCCACAGTCTGATGGTGTTGTCAGACGAGCAGGTGAAGAAGGAGGACGGAGGCAGACAAGCCTGACACACGTCCGGCAGCTCCGGATACACCTGAAACATGATCAGACACCAAAACTCTCTGTAAAAATCCTACATTTAACACGGCGCAGTACAAGATCCTGTAACAGTACTTCTACTAGTACTGGAAGTATCTGACTATTTACTCACAAGGCTTTGTTAGTATTAGTACTTCTAATAGCATTCAAAGTATTTCTGACAGTATACTCTTGTAGCTACTATATGTTACATGCACGTAGTACTACTGGAGATATTTCTGGTATTAATGAAGTAGTCCTGCAACACTGGAAGTATCCGTTGACCTAATTAAGTACTGGCCAGTAGTACCAAAATGTATGAAGATAGAATACGTATGTAAGTAAGTAGTAAGTATTTCTGGTAGTGCTGAAAGTATTTCTCATAGTACTGGAGACTTGGAAGAACAGTACACACAGTAGTATTAGGGTTAGCAGGTATTTCTGATGGTACTGGGTATTCCTAAAATAATGTCACTATGTCAATAGTATTAAAAAGGTATTTCTAGTACTGTTTGAAGTATAAGTACTGGATGTATTATTTATGTGCTACATATTATTTCTGGTAGTACATTTTTAATTACTGGCAGTGTTTGTCGTGTTATTTATGTTACTCCTTGCAGTATCATTTATAGTATTTGTGGTAGTCCTTGCAGTATTTATACACTGACCTCTATGCTCCACACACAGCTGCTGTGGTACAGAGCCGAGTACAGCTTCCCCACGTTCCTCACATCTTTAACGTCCCACACATACACGCTGTGGTCATTGTACACGCAGGTCAGGTGTCGAGCAGCGGGGTCAAAGGTCAGAGCCAACGTGTCAGGATACTGAGCACCTGGACTGGCAGGTAGCAGGCTGCTGTGGACAGTAAGAGGGTAATCAGAGGATTTATCTGTGTTTCAGCAGTATTGATCCAGGACGTTTGCAGTATTTGTACCCGTGCTGTACGCTCTGTGTGAGGTCGACTCCCAGGCGGTGCGGGCGGTGCAGGGTGGTGATGTACTGCAGGTTGGATGGACTGAACACTCTGATCACACCGTCAGCACAACCACAGAAGATGAAGTCCTCACTGACAGCGAGACAGCTCGCCGACGACGTCTGAACAACAGCAGGGTCAGAACGTTCAGTAAACACCTGTGGGATATTTGTTACATATACTGTACTGCACAGGTGTGTTCAGGCTCCTCCCACCTTCAGGTTGACCCAGGCCTCCAGCTGTCGCCCACTGTTGAACAGACACAGCAGCCCGGAGCTGGTGATGCAGTAGGTGCTGGACGCCATGAGACCGCGCCCACACGACACCCCGCAGAACACACTGTTTCTGTGGTCACCTAGCAACCCAGACCGACCAATCAGGGGCACCGTGCTGTTCACCTGGACACAAAGGAAAGTTAACCCTGTGAGCTCCGACCTCTGAAAAACGAGCTGCCATTGGTTGCCGTCGCTGTACCCGTCGCTCTTTGGACGCGTCCAGGTACCAGAACTTGACGTGTCTGTTTCCCGCGGTGACGAAGTAGCTGTTGTCCTGAGAGAAAGAGACGGCGAACACTCTGCTGGAAACTTTGTTGGAGGCGATGATCGAACCTTTCTGCTCAAACACACGGACACAGGAGGAGAAAATGTTAGTTTAATGCTGCAATAATCACTACGGCTCTGCCTCTGTGCTCTGATATTTACTTATTTGTTCTCACATTTTCCAGTCTCAACTGGTTTCAGTCTAACTTATGTAACAATGAGCAGTTTTGTTTGTCGTCCAGGTCTAAATTAGAGCTGTAACTAAACATTTTGTTATGATCATTTATTCTGTCAATTCTCTGAATCATAATCTACAAAATGTCCTAACAATTAATTAAACGTCGCTGCTTAAAGTCAACTCAAATCTTCTTAAATGTCAGAGACATGTTCATTAGTTACTCTCATTCAGATGAAAATGCTTTTATTGTGAAACATGCAGGAAGTGTTGTTCATGTACTGTGTGTTCTGTTGGAGCAGCAGAGACCGAGTTAATTGGCCTCCTGCTGCGGTAATGAGCTGGTAGATTCTGATAAATACAGTAATAGTACTAATAGTACACACAAAGGATTGTTACAGAGGAAGTACTGCAGTTTTACACATTTTTAAACCATGTTAACAACCATTAAGGTTAAAGAGTGGTTTCAGTTGTTGACTAATGAGCCTAATAAGTAGCTGGTGGTCGCTGCGTGTTGCAGTGTGTCGCTGCATGTCCTCACCCTCCAGTCCCACACGCTCACTGTCATGTCGTGCTGGTATCCCACAGAGACGATATAGCAGCTGTTGGTGGAGAACGCCACGCAGGAAACGCCATATTTGTGAGACTGAACCTCGGCCACCTGGACTCCATTCACTTCCCACACCCGCACACAGGGCATGTGACCGCTCTGAAACACACAGATACACATGAGGGCTTCATGTTTCAGACACAGCGGCTCATCACTCTGAACTCTCGTATGAACTGCACAAGACGTTTGTGCTGAATGAAACATTTCTGTCCCTCCTCCGTCTCTGTTGTTACTATTATTACATTTAACTGCAGATATCAGACGTTGAGTTCACTGCACATCGAGGACATTACTCACGTCATTTCTCTTCCCCATGAACACACAGGCAGATTCATCAGACAGCGTCATGACACAGATTATACAGGGGAGGAAGTGTGACACTCAGTGAAGCAGGTCAAACAGAGTCACCTTACTGAACATTAGGACTGTTAAAACTGCCAAAAATGATATTCGAGTATTCATTCTAAAACAAAAAAAAAACAACAACAACAAATCAAACTATTCAATTATAATGCACAAAGATAAGTTTGTGCATGGTTGTGATGGTTATCAGAATCAGAAAACTTTATTCAGCCCAGAGGAAATTACTTACATCACGACTGCAGTCACACAAGACAATCACACAAAGACACAGAAAAATAAAAAATCACACAACATCACATTGTACAGAACAGTCGTTCAGTGTGAAGACAAGACGACGAAACAAGAAACAATCATCAAAGCACTGCATATTTCTGGGATGGTTTCTGCCTGTTTATACATTAACACGTTTGCATGTTGCCCAGAGTCCAAATCCCTCTTTCTGCAGCAGAGCTGGGCTGTTCGAACTCTCTGCCATCATTACCACACAGAATTATTTGCATGATGGTGACAGTGTACTGCGTTTCATTCAACATTGAACCTTAACTTTCACATTCAACTGTCTTTTTTTTTTTTTTTATTCTTTTCTATTGCAGGACCACATTTAGGAAACTGGTTCACAGTCCCACTGAACACAAAATGACCACATTAAGCTTAACTTTATTCTGGGCTCCACTGATATAAGATTATATCATTTTCAAGTTAAAAAAAGTGCAGATTCATGTTATAAAGCCTCGTTTTTCAACATCTCTTCTGGGCTTAAGACAAAAAAGGCTGATTTTAGCTCCTGTGTCTTCCCCAGATCCCACTCTGTTCTGATTGGCCAGCTTGTGGAAGTCTTCCTGTGGATTTGTTTCATGGTTTCTAGAATGTTTCTTCTGTTTAAGGGTTTTTTTCTCTCCAACATCGCTCAGTGCTGCTTGAGGCAGATCGCTGGGTTTCCCTCTGTAAGGTCTTAACATGTGAAGTGTCCTGAGATGATTCTGTTGTGGTTTGGTGCTATATAAGTAAAACTGAAGTGAATGACAGACTCAGGTGTGTGACTTTCAGCTCTTACCTCACCAGTGACCAGGTATTTCCCATCATGAGAGAAGCCCAGAGCACTGAAGGGTTTTCTGAAACACAACACACCATCATCAACATGATTATCATCATTGTGAGAGAGCAGCAGAGGAAACCACTCTCTGTATGATGCCCTAACCCCTGTTAGCACAGAGGTGTTAGCTGAGTAACTAGAACTTTCAGTGAGCAGGTGAAGCGAACAGATCTACCTGGACGTGTTGATGATATGAGTCTGTTTGTTCTTCTTTGGGTGAAGCAGCACGATGACGCATCTGAAACACAAACACAAATAATATTTCAGCAGGGTTCAGTTATTACACCCGTCACTTCTTCAACAAACTAAACTGTTTTTCTGTTTTCTGGGGGTGTCACCTATCCATACAGGTGAGTCAGAGGAGCCGGGGCTTACCCAGCAGGATAGGCGATGAGCCCAGACTTTGGATCTGAGGTCAAACCGCTGCTGCTGACCACGCTGATCCCCAGAACTTTCTCCAGACTCACCTGCAATAACAAACATGTCACAGTGAAAATATCAAAAACTAACTTTTCTTATCCAAACATCAACACGCAGTCAGTTCACGGTTGTCTCCGTCACACACTGTGATTTTATATTACCGCAACCATATTAATACTATTTTTTAGTTTTTAGTTTCACATGTAGAATAAGTGTGACTGGATGCAGCTGATGGGAATAATTTAACACACAAGAAATGACTTTAAAGATTGGTTTCATATATTTTGCTAAAGGTTTTTAATAACCACAGCACAGCACTGTGATTTGTACTCTGAGTTTCTCCTGCTGAAACCAGAGCAGGAGGCTTCAGGAGTGACTTCACTGTGAGGTACGATGTAGGGGTGGGCGATATATCGAATATACTCGATGTATCTCGACTTGTTCCACGTGCGATGTAGTAAATGACTATATCG
>JAUMHL010000005.1:530137-540741 GCA_032362345.1 Sandelia bainsii
AGCCTGGTTCTGCTGGAGGTTTCTTCCGTTAAAGGGAGTTTTTCCTCTCCACTGTCGCCTAGTGCTGCTCAAGTGGGTTTTCTACAAATATTCTGTATATATATAGATATTTTGTGTAAGGTCTTAAACCTTACACTGTAAAGTGCCTTGAGATGACTTATGTTGTGATTTCGTGCTATACAAATAAAGTTGAATTGAATTTAATTCACAATTAAAAGATGACGAGCTACATTAAAAACTCTGAGCACTGAGAGAAAACATTTTACCGTTTACTGTTTATTCTTCAAAGAGAAAAACTGAAAGCAGGTTGTGACCAGTTAGGATTAAAGACCAAGTGAAACATGTCTGATGACGAAGAAAACCAGAACAAAAGTAAAAGTACTTTGATTAAACTGGGACTGGAAGCAGATTGGCTGAAGTGTGATCAGAGGCAGGTCTGGACTGAATCAGATTTAAACTGGTTCAGATCAGGATAAACTGGTTTTGAAGGTTATACTGGCTCTGGTGTACCTGGATCCAGGTCGGGGTTGATGCGCTCAGGACCTGAAGACGTGGACGGCTCGTATGACGTACTGGCGGCAGATGGGACACTCGCTCATCCTCTTACCACATTTGGTGCAGGTGACCATGTGGCCGCACTCCAGCAGGACGCAGTCGATCGGAGAGTCCATACAGATCTTACAGAGGTTCTCCTCCAGACCTGGACCACCACCACCACCGGATTCTAGAGGGAGATGCAGAGCACTGTGAGCAATATACCCAACATAATCCTCACAGGATTAAAGGAATACAACAGATAACATACAGAGACAATATTAAAGTCATAAAGGACAAGTTAGCTTCAACGAGTTATTATTTATCTGTCAATTTATCTGTCTGATCAGAACTTGACCCTCAGTCAGCATCATGTCACAGTCTACAGCGACATTCTCAAACACTCACATTCTTTGCTCCAAATCATGCTACAAATGATCAAACTACTGTAGCTGCAGACTTTCACTCAAGTGATTGAACTGTTTCAGGTTTATGACACATGATTCTAGATTTAAACAGACAAATGAACCAGTACCTTCTAAAACAGAGGTCCCCAACCACCGGGCCGCGGACCGGTACCAGGCCGTGGGTCCGTTTTCACACGACCCCCCCCGGGTCCGTCAAATTATGTCATGTATGTGTTGTGTATTTTTTAAATCAAATACTATGCTGTATTACCTTATGTTATCCCATAAACATAATACACAAATATACAGGTGTAAAACTTTCCTTTGAACTCAGAAGGTCTACACTGAAACTAAACTGGCCCACACAAACTAAAGTATAAAATATTATATAACTATGAAGTGAAAACTCAGTTTTGATCTAAGAGGAAAAATGTATAACATGTGTGGCCTGCTGAGGCAAAAGGAAAAGAGTGAAATCATCTGATGAAAATAACTGTGTCAGAAGAAGAAGAGGGCTGATCTACACTTGTAACAAAGGGAGGGGGTCAGTCAGGGGACGTGGACAAGTACTGAGTTTTCCCCAAGATGGCGATGGGTGAATTGCTGACTGACAAAAGAAGGGTATCACATGAAACAGCCAAGGGCCAACTGGTGTGACATGTGAAACAGTAGAATGCTGACGGGGCAAAATAAGTGTAACACATGAAACAGAAAAGTGCTCACTGGGAGCAGTTCCTCCTAGAGGGGAGGGGCTGTCAAACTGTATAAAAGTTATGCCCAACGTATAGACAGTCTGACCCTCTGGGGTCTTACTCACTGGTTTACTTGTCTATTTTTCCTTTTGACAATAAACCTTTTACACTTTGATTTTTGTCTCTCTGCCTGATCATTTTTAAGAAGAACTGAAGAACTCCTGTACAACATCGGCTGAACACTTAGATTGAATTATGGCCCAAAACTTAGTCAGATTTTTTGAGACCACATATGAGACCGGTCCGTGGCACAGAAAAGGTTGGGGACCACTGTTCTAAAATAAACTGAACTCACCTGCAGTGTTCACAGTGTTGGTAGCTGAAAGACAGAAAACACAATATTTTTATTCTGTTCCTTTAACTCGCAGGTTTTTATCTGTATCATCTTCATCAAAACAAACAGGAAGCAGAACGCAGCAACTAAATATCTGATTCAAACACTGTGACTTGTCGATTTTCGTATCGTCTCAATCTGGGTTCAGCCGTTCACCCTCCAGCAGTCTGACTTAAACAGGCAGTAAAGTCCTGGTTCCAAGGTCAACAATACACCTCGATGTTCTTTGTTTCACAGACATTTTGATTCATGTTTTACTGCAGATTGAAAACATGTTTGCAGCTCACTTGTGAAATGTAACATGCTTTGTGTCTACTGTTGTGTTGAGCTGGTCTTTCTGCTGGAACACAGTGGACTTCTCTCCCTGGGCTTGGAGTGAAGAGGTTTGAGTATCTCTGGGTCTTGTTCATGACATCAACAATGTCAGCAGGACTGTGGGCTTGTGCTGAACTGCTGTGGTGAAGAGGGAGCTCAAGATTAAAAAAAAACTGTATTAGTTCCCTTTGCATGTTGTCTTTTCATTAACCAAACGTGTGAATAAGTTTCTGTTCATCTCATAAGGCAGAGCGTCATTCTGTGGGTGTCCTGTAGGTGGAGCTGTCTGCATTCTGTATATTCAGCCACATGGTGAGTTTGAAATTAAGTTTGAATAAAAACTCTTCCGTGCTGTATTTGTCTTGCACCTGAACACAGGTCCTGCACATGAACACAGGTCCTGCACAGTCTTCATCTTATTCATACTCACCAAGTAGGTTCTGCTGGTCCTGATACAGACGGGTCACTCTCTCCATCAGCTCCCACTTCTCACAGCAGCCTTTGTAGTTGACGAAGTTCCTGGCGAGGATTTCCTTCAGCTGTCGGACGCTGAGCGCCTCAATATCTTCCACACAGCTCAGGTCGGACAGAGAAGCCCTGCGACCCGAAACCGTGCCCTCCTCAGGGTCCAAAGTCTGAACCAGATAGACAAGACACTGAGTCAGTCACAAGACCCAGACGAAAAACATAAAACCAAAAGTAAATTAAAAAAACGAGACAAAACACACAAGACTAAATATTTCTGATGCCTCCAACAACAGGATCATGAGCTGGTGAAACATTCAAATCACTGGTTTACACGACTTCACTATAAACACACATTTACGGAACACCTCTAGGTTTTCCAGGATCCAGGTGTGGAAAAAGACCAGCAGAAGACCCTGTGTCAGATTCACATAGTGACAGAAACATGGACAGAAGAAACTATGTGTCACATCAGCAGTGTCATTACTTTTAAAAACCAAACAAAGACTTTAAGTAAGGCTCTTTAGAGCTAAAACTCATCTGCACTTCAGTTCACATCCTGGACTTTTCATGTGTGACAGAGTGAGAACAAAAACCTGAGAGAAGAAGAAAAACTGAAACCACCTCTTCTGACGCCTGCTGGACTGGTTTCCACGACTAACTAACTCCTGTTCTACATTCACCTGGTCTTCATCCTGGACGTCTGGCTCAGTGAGGGCTGTCTCTATTGGTGGGGCTGTGGCTTCAGGCTGTGCAGGAGGAGGGTCAGGGTCCAGGATCGGGGAGGCTGTGGTGGGGTCAGGGGTTATGTGAGGAGTGAAATCGGGCAGGTCAGAGGTCACAGACAGGGGGTCAGGTGTTGGAGTATCAGGGGTGGTGCCGCTGGAAGATGAGGACTGGTGACCCAGGACCAGCTCCACCAGCTCCTCCTGAAGAACAGGAAACTGGTTTTACTGGGGGGGTGGGGGTGTCTCCGGTGTGCCTGTTACATAAAGCAAGCTACTGAACAACCTCACCTTCTCTCTGCACAGGTGTGTGGAGACCTCGTGCAGGTGCAGGTAGTCCCGGAGCTCCTTCACCTTCAGCTTCATAAGCTCCGCCCGCTCCAGCAGGTTGCCGTAGAAACGCTGACAGGTGTGACAGAGGCGGGGACGAGGCTCCTGCTGGGCAGAGCAACGGCTACAGTAGTTCTTCTTACAGTCCACACAAATGTGCTGAGAGAGAGAGACAGGTGCAGAGAGGACGTGTCAACAACAGGTTCAGACATCAGCTGGACTCAGTCCCAGAACTCAGAAATACAGAACCAGCCAGGTGCTCACGGAGGAGGTACAACTTCTGCTGCTGCTCACTGAGGTGCACCAGGTGAGACAGTAGTTAAAACCACATCGTGTGTGTACGACTACTGTTAAATGGAACATCGACCATCTATGTTCAGTGTCACCTGGACTCGATTGAATACGTTTCACCTTTCATCCAAAAGACATCATCAGTTCTGAACCATAGAATCTTCACAGACGCCATCAGATATACTTTCACTACTATCATTACTAGTTATTATACAGAGTATCCAGTAGCAGGTACATATACCTCACTCTGCAGCTTACAGGTTTCCTCACCTGCATTTTGTGTTTATTCTATTCTTTACAATGTCCAGTCAATCTGCTGTTCTTCTTATGAAAACTAAGAGAGCTTCTTGTTTCAGGGTGAATTATCCTAAATCTTCAGCTTTAGCATAAACTGCTGCAGACAGAGAGTGTGAGAAATCCACAGCCTGGAAACAACCTGACGTGTGCAGACACAGGGTCAGCCAGCGAGGTGATGTAGATCATGTAGATTTCACTTAGTCACTGTGGCTGCTTTCAGTGTTTACACGTTAGGTCAGACTCATGAATTCATGTCAAAATCTGGATTATTTTAAGGCCCTAATGATTACTGCATTCACCACATGTTGAATTTGCAAACAGAGGAGAAACCAAAGTTATGAAAATGTTTACGAAGAATTACAGCAGGTTTAAGTCCTGGATAAAGAGATCAGACATGTTTACTGCCCCCTGAGGTCACTGGTGGACGTGCAGCTAAAATCCCCTGAAGCCCAAAAATAATTTGCCCCCGGGCCTCCATTATAAAGTTAATAAAAACTGCTGAGAAGACACCTCTAAAGTGCCTGAGAGACATCTTTGATACCAACTTTCCAGGTTGAAATAAATGCAGTGGTTTCCTTTACTATAACTTCACTATAATTGTAATAAGTCTGCAGTCGTGGACTGAAAGAAATTTTTGTGTGTAAAACTGCTGACCAGACAGATTCAAACCCTCGGTTATGTCAGAGTAGTCCTCATGGACTGAACAGAAGCATCAGAGTCTTTAAGTTGATAAGTCGGCACAGTGGAACTGGATGTTTACAATGGACTGTCAACCTTTGGTCTCCTGATAATCCAGTTCAGACTGTCTCACAGCTTCTTTAAGACCAATGTGATCACTCTTCACCCGTCTGAACATTAACAAAACATTTGGTGATGAACCACAGTTACACAGAACTCAAACGGTTTCAGACGTAACGACAGGTAAACATCCACAGATACATCTGCCAGGAACACTACGATGTGACGTCATTTACAGTTTGTAAGGGTTTGGGATGAGGAGGAGCAGAGGGGGGCTCTCTGGATCTGGACCAAACAAGGACGAGGCCAGTGAGTCTGGAGTCCTCCTCAGTCAAAGCAGAGCGACTCCAGCACTACTGTTAACAGAACTACATGTAGGTACTGGTTTCAGTCCAGAGTTCTCTGAGTTACTTTAACACTGTTCAAATACTTTGTCCTGTTGATAACATGAATGTTTGAGTCTGGTCCCGACTTGTTTCACCTTTTTCTGCAGAAATCGAACATGTTCAGGTTTCAAGTAAAAGTCAGAAGGATTTGTAAGAAAACACACTTTAGTATAAAGTATATATACCAAAAGTAAAAGTAATCATTATGCAGAATGGTCCATCTCTGCACTATAAATAAATAATGATGTATTAATGTGTAAACGTCAGTGATGTAGCAGCAGGTAAAGGTGGAGCTGATTTGAACCCTTTATGTCCTGACAATAAAACATCAGTATTTATTAATTAATTCATTAGATTCTGAGTCTGTAAAGTAACTAAATCTGTCAGATACACAGGACAGTAAAATAAATAATAAAGATAAAAATACTCCCTCTAAACTGTAGAACAGTAAAAGTTATATTAAACAGAAATACACAAGTAGAGGTACCTCTAACATGTACTTATGTACAGTACTTGAGTAAATGTACTTAGTTACTTTGAACCACTGTTGATCAGTCACCAGTCATGGGGCTGTGGAGCAGGTGAGCTGGACTAAATATTGTCAGAGTGGATTATATGATGAATGTACTGGAGAGAAAACAGCAGTACTAATGTGTATTTATGAAAATGAAACATCTTGATATAAAAACCACAAACACATGACAAAATAAAATACAGAAGTCGACTGGATCATCGCAGCTGAGTGAACAATGACAGGACTGCAGGACTCTGTTAGTCTTAAACTATCCTGACTGTGAATCATCTCTAAACTAAGTCCAAACTGCAGGTGTCATGACAGACTACAGCCTACTGATGGTGTAGTGGCAGAATAACCATGATAATACCGTCAGTGTTTCACACCCACCAACATGTCACTTTAATAAAAGAGATCATTTCATTTTTTACTGGGTATCAAGACCCAGAAACTGGGTCTATGAGAGAGAGCTTCATACCTGTGGATGGAATGGTTACAGCGCGTCATACATAACTGCAGCGTCCTGGGTTTGAGTCTGGCTGGGGAACTTGTATGGAGCTAGACAGGGGCCATATATTTTGTCAATTTGAAAAGACAAAATTGTAATTGAAATTTTTTTCAATTACAATTTTGTCTTTTCAAATTTTAAAAACCAAAGAAATTTTAAACTGAAAGTTACTGTATTGGTCATAGACCTGAAAAAAACAACAACAACAAAACTTTAAATAATTATATGAAAGATTTTTCAATTCAAATATAACGTTGGATAATTAGGGCCCTATGAAATCTGTTTTATTTTTTCCTAAATTCAGTTTTTTCCATTTTTATTCTTCTGAATTCCGTGTTTTGCGTTATAATCATATTTATTCACCTAAAAATGTCTAATTATGGAGTGGATGGAAAAAACAGGTAACACGTACAGGGGGCTGCAGTGGCCGAAATTCATTAGAAACTATTGCTTTGCTTTGCCCGCACACCGATATCAGCGAATTATATGACATTCCGCATTTAACACTGGATTCCATTTTATTTGTTGAATTCCGTGATTCTGTCCGCGTTTTCCGCATCGCGGAAATCATAGGGCTCTAGATAATTTTTTGAATAAATAATTTATTTTTATATTTTTTTCTTCTTTAAAATGTTTTCAAATTCAGATTTTATTTTTTTACAGTTTCAGATCTTAATTGGACAGCCCTTTTTTGGGATAATCATTAGATCATAAGATTTCAACATATTGAAGTGCTTGGTGTGGACAAAATCAACAGTGGAGAGACATTTACATTTTCAGGTTGTTTTAGATGTTACATCAATAACTGCTCTACACTGATCATTAATGACTCATGGTACATTTGACAGTCACATTTTCCACCTCGCTGCACGTCTGTGAACACAGCATTGGTTGTGTAATGTTTTACACTGCGTTGGAGCTCTGTAAATTAATGTCTGATCCATAGAGACCAGTGCACAGGTAAGAAAAGCTGGTGATTAACTTCAGTTATTGTGCTAAATACTATAAAGCTTGTTAACTTCTATAACATATTCACATATGAATAAGGATCCTTCTAATCCTGCTTTCTTGTTCTAACTTGAGGAGTGTTTAGGATATTGTGAGTCATAAAGTTCCTACATTTCCTGAAGGCCACATGGTCCAACATGGTCCAGCCCTGTTAAGCCCGCCCCCTGCACCAGAACAGGGCCAAAAGTCTGAACCTGAAGAAATATGATCTGTACTTGATAAAATAAGATATATAAGCATTTATTTAAAAAAAAATAAAAAATTATTTATTCTAATAATTATTTAAACTTACATTTGAGTTGAAAACCCCTTCTTACATTTATTTATAATTCGGTTTTATTATTTTTTTCAGGTTTCACGACCTGTACAGTAACTTTCAGTTTCAAATTTTTACTTCTTGTTTACAATCTTGTCTTTCAGATTGACAAAACATATGGCCCCCATCTAGCTCCATACCTTTGCTGCATGTCACTGCCCTTCTCCTGTTTCCTGTCTGTCAAATTACTACAATACTGCACGATAAATGATAATACTGACGTAAATAACAGCAATATGATTATTTCCCCATGTCATTAGGCCTCACTAGTCTTCTGACGCAGAAAACTCACAATCACCAAAGAAGACAACGAAAGCAACATATAAACTAAATAAGTTCACAGTCTAACAACGACCCAGCATGGTCACCATCAATTGTAATGTGTTGTTTAATGGGCGGAAAGCAAGTGGGTGGCCGTACCTTTCTGGCAGGTGTGTCGAAGCGTCCGCCACAAGCCTTACAGGTGTACTCAGGTGGAGGAGGAGACGGCTGACTGCTGAAGGCTGAGTTAGTGTAGGACTGATGACGTCTCTCGCCTCCATCAGGCTGCTCAACGTTAGTCGAGTCCATACACAGCCAGTTACAGCAGGACGCGAACATACTGAGAAATACACACAAATACACAGAGTACAACAAGTATTACAACACCAAATACTCAGGAACTAACTCTAAAGATTACTTTTATGTAATAATTTAATCATAATTTCCACAGTCAAACTTCATCTTAAAACGTGTAAACAAAGTAATACACATAGACTAATATTATCTGGAAATACCAGAGTATTTAGACTATGACGCTATTATAGTCACTTAAATAATCTAAATACTTCATTCACTTTCATTTTGTACACAGATGGCTGTACACCAAACTACCTAATAAAAACTACGATGTTTGTGTTACTGTGCTTCCATCAGAGGTATTTCAAAGTAGAATACCTGGTTAAATACACGTTTACGTACTAGTGATGTCTTCTGCTGAATTCGGGGATATTTTCTAGAAGCAGGACTCTGATTAAATAAATCAGATCTAAACACTAATGGAAAGACAGACCGGTGTTTGACACTGGATATAAATCTAACAACAGTAAGTTTAGATGTAGTGAACTTTACAACACGTATGGTTTTGTGTTAAATATTGGCCGAATGATCAAGTGTCTCTGGTTCGGTCGTGAAAAGTGTTCAGTTGTGTTTCAGTGATAAGCTGCTGTTCACCGGTGACCCAGCCTCCGCTAAATTTGGAAAATTGTAAAGGGAGATTTGTCCCTGCCGACAACAAGGTACTGTTCTGGAATTATTAGGACTTTCTGCGGGTATCGGATTAGACTTTACTGAGGAGGTTTTATTTTCATATTTTATCATTGTTAACACTGTGGACCACTAGCCAAACCTCATAGTAAAAACGGAGCTGTTCGGTGTTTCTGTCTCATCATCTGACATCTGTAACTGAAATTACTCCAAAACTCACTTTAACTCATACATAACAACTTATCATCGCCTCTGCGTTGTTTTCTCAGTAAATCATCATTTATTCAACTAATTATCATATGTAAACATGTGATATAACCTTAGTTAGTCTGAACTACATTTGTTTGTTCAGACCCAAACACACGAACCTGAATGTTAGAGAAAACTTTAGTCAGGTTTACATGTAACTGAGATAAAAAACTTTTTGTGTCAACTACACGCCGAATGACTAAATGTCTTTAAATAATACATATAAAGTCTTTAATTGTGTTTAAGGAGAAAAAGCTGTTTATCACTGAGCTACAATCACTTAAATTCAACTATATGTCAACGGAGTCTGGTCTGAGTCCGGAGAGTAGCTGCTAGCAGGACACCGGCTAGGCTAATATCAAGCTAGTTAGTAAAGTTTAAATGAAGTGAAGAGTGAAACGACACACACGAAGAAGGAAGACAACAGTTAGACCAGGTTAAACTAACCAGGTTAACAGGTTAACTAACGACTAACTAACTGTCATCAGTAGGAACCGTGTTGCTTAACTTACCTGTTAGTGTTGGAGCTGCTGCAGCTAGCAGACAGCTAACTAACCGCCGAGCCGCCACTAGTTAACTAACATTAACTAGTAGTTTAAGCCTCCAGCTGCTCGTTTAGCAACATGACGAGTCGTCAGTTGGTCGGTGAAAGTCAAAGTGAAGAAACTAAACCGAGCAACGAGTCAGACCGAAACCAGAAAACGCCAAGTGAACCGAACCAGGAAGAGACGGACCCAGGCTCCCACAGGTGTTTGTCTTTCTATAGCTGCGAGGACACTCACTCACTGACACACACACACACACATACATAGAGAAACACACAAAGATACACACACAGACACACAGAGATACACACACACACACAGATACACACAGGTGTTTGTCTTTCTATAGCTGCGAGGACACTCACTCACTGACACACACACACACACACACATAGAGAAACACACTAAGATACACACACAGACACACAGAGATACACACACACACACATAGAGAAACACACAAAGATACACACACAGACACACAGAGATACACACACACACACATAGAGAAACACACAAAGATACACACACACATAGAGAAACACACACACACTGACACAAAGATACACACACAGACACAAAGATACACACACACAGAGAAACACACACACACTGACACAAAGATACACAGACACACACACACAC
>JAUMHL010000005.1:541085-555639 GCA_032362345.1 Sandelia bainsii
AGTTATGTTGTCAGTAGTTTATAGAATAAAACAAAAATGTTAATTTTACTCAAACATATACCTTTAAATAGCAAAAATAGAGATACTTTTGCAGTGGTCTCTTAATTTTTTCCAGAGCTGTATATTCATACTTTCCTATTTTGGGATATTTTATGAATATCATCCTGCTATTTTATTCTTAGAAATGTAATAATATTTTAACTCCGCTATATTTAATTGTATTGTAATAAATTGTATCTGATGATTTTTGGATGTTGTACACATTTTTAATTGTTATGAATAGTTAATATGTTCATATAATGCCAATATTTTCTGAATGAAATATATCACTAATATTGTTCTTATATGTTACAAATATTATTCTTACATTTTATTATATCAGGGTATTTTATTAGCATTTTCCTTTAAAAAAATGTTCTAAATATTTGTACAGTTTACTGATAATCAATCAATGCATTAGGACAAAATGTGTTTACAAGCAAAACCACAATCACAACTATTAGTAAAATTGTACAAATAAAACAGTTCTATTAGAATAAGTAGCTGAAACAGTCGGGAGCTTCCTGCGTCTTCACAGAGAGATGATTGTGATTTGCACAGCTGGCAGGTCAAAGGTCATTTAGCTTGGTCATGTTCTTTGTTTTATGGACTGAACTACACAGTGAAATTCTAAAAGGTTCTGCAGGATGTTTCCCTCAAAAGACACTTTCTAAACTTCCTACTTTGCCTTTTATTTGTGAAGCACAAGTTGTTGAATAAGTGCAGATACACATAATCTGATGCAGCTACAAAAGTGAAAATGTTCAATATTTGCACAGTTTAAACTTTAAAAAACATGTTAAAGTATAAATAAATATTGACAGTTTTTAGCAAAAAAAAACAACAACAAAAAACTTTATCTGTTTTAGCTTTAACAGAACTGAATTTATTTCAATGTTTCAACACTGGATCTGGATCAATGTTAAAGATAAACGACGTTTATCTCCACAGAGACGAGCAGAGGCAGAACACAACGAGCTCCATCTGGAAGAAAAAACTGAATAGGGAATGAAGAAGTGCCCCCCCCCCCGGCCCTGAAATGAAACAGGTTCTGGTCGATGTACGATGATACAGTTTTTATTGCCATAAACAGTGAAGGGGAAAAACAAAAAGTTAAAACAGCGGCTTCTATAGTACAGTAAGAAAAAGTTCCTCCGTTACAGGAAAACAAAGAGAAAACGCTCTCAAAGACGCAGACTGAAGGTTTAAGTCCTGTTCTCCTGATCCACTACAGACCAAGAACTCATTCTGATCCAAACAAAGACCTGAAACCAGGTTTACTGTCCACATTCAGTTCTGAGTTTTTCCCTATGGATTAAAGATGAAGATGAAGGAATACACACAAATGACAGCTTTAACTACAAACCAAACTTCATTCAAATAATGAATCATTTTGACGTCTGCATGCTCCAAACTACTCATCAACTTTACAACTTTTTCTTGCTGGGAGTCGGCGTCCACATGATCCACACTGAAATAACAAAAGGGCACAAAAACCTTTAAATGTCGTCGTTTTCTGTCGGTGACACGTCGCGTTAGCGGCACCGTCTGGTCGGGACTCTGTGGCTGCAGGTTTAAACGAATCAGTGCTGTAATCAAAGACAGATGGAAGAAGAGGGGAGAGGTCAAACACAGGAAGGTGGAGAAAAATGGGGAGCAAAAAGCAAAAGGAAAAATCAAATTAGGGGAGAAAACATTTTTCTGTTCTTTTCCTTTTTAAGATTTTCTTCCTCCAACCAACACTTCCACTATAAATCCTCACTTCTACGTTCAGTCACATTAAAGCTACCACTGGATAAAAAGGATGGAAGAAGAAAAAGGAGAAAAATTCAATTAAAGACAAAACACTTGTTTCTACTGGTTTTTGTTTCACTCTTATTTTTCAAGCAGATTTCTCTAAACGTGTTTTTCTGTGAGTAAAACAGTGGAAAAAAAGAAAATAGATAAAGACAGAAAGCAGAGAAAAGGCGACAATAAAAATCTATTAAAGGGCAAATGTCAACGTGGTTCCTGTGGTTGTAGTTTGGGTTTTGATGTGAATGTTTCTCTTTTCAATTTTCTTTCTGTTGCTTTCCAAATAATAAATTAGGGAAGGTCGTCATCGAAGACTAAAAAACAGTCAAAAATGAATGAAAGGAAAAATAACATTTGTAATGAAATGAAAAAATGGTTTTCTTCTGTGGGTTTGTCTTTACTCTCTCCTCCCTCTGTTTTCAGTTGAATCCAGTTCAGGTGACGTTTTCAGTGTGGATCAACAGAACATGTTTTAATAACCCTTAAACGAACCGAACCACAAACTTCTGCTGTAAAATCCTTCATCACAGTGTTTCTGGTGAACAGCGACACACGTGATTACTGTTTAAAATCTATAAACGCACCTGAACGCAGCATTACAGCTAAACAGCTACATGAGGGAAAATCCAGCAGACAGTAAACGCAGCACCTGCTTTAACATGTGTCTCAGCTCTTCACTGTGATTGGCTGACTGACCGAGTCGCTCTAGCAGCAGTGCATCATGGGAACAGAAATCAGACCATCATCACTTTAAAGCTTCAGTTGTCAGCTTTTATTTTATGACAGAGTTTCCATCAGGTGTTGTGGATACCTGGGAGTCCGTCGTGACGCAGGTTTAACCCCACCCACCAGAGCCGACAAGCAGATTAAAATAAACAAACACCGAGAAAGATTTCAAGACAAAATATGAAAAGATTCGTTTGATAAAAGCAGAAAAATGTGACTGATGGGTCACCATGGCAACGAGCAACAGCAAAAAAAAGAACGAAAGTTTGTTTGTGACTCGACCAATTAGAGTGTGGGGCGGGGCTTCAAGTGAACGACTATAAAATACAAAAAAACAACTTTACAGGTGTGACCTCTGGGCTTCTTCCTGCTGAAGAGTAAAAGGTGAGTAACCTTTGACCCAGAGGAGGTGGGGGGGCGGGCTGAAGCAGGTATGACATCACACTAAGCACAGGTGGAGATGAGGGGGCGGGGCAGAGAAACCCATAGTTTGGACATGCATTCATAGGCTTCTCGTTGTGTTTGTGTTTACAGGTTTATTACTCATCAGTGTCAGAGTGTGTTTCGTTTTATTCTGACTAAGAATAAATATTCTGCTCAAACTGAACTCAAACAGGAAGAAGTAGAAGAAGAAGAAGTAGAAGAAGAAGAAGTAGAAGAAGAAGAAGAAGAGGAGGGCAGCGTCCACTCGCTTGCTGTCTGTCTGGAAGGAATGCTAACTGTGCATCTCCGTGGCGTTTCTCTCTTCCTGTTGTTTTGTTTATCCTTGTTAAAGTTCTCTATTCGTTCACGCTCATTGCCTCCCTCCCCCCTCCCCCCTCCGGCCCCCCAGGCCTTCAGTCTCTTATGGTTTTTCCCTGGAGATCACCTCCTCTCGCGGCTTGGCTCCACCGAAGATGGCAGAGTTGGGGTTGGCGACCTGGTTGAGCGGCTCGGAGACAGTCCGAGGCTTCAGCTGCAGCCGAGGCCGCTGTGCACGCTCCTCTGGAAACACAACGAGACGGGCGACAGGAGAGGCGGTTACACACCGACGCTTAACGAGACGTAAATCTAACAGTTTGAAGTCAACTATTTTAGAATTACACAGCAGTAACTCATTGTTACAAGTATATGAACATATTAAATAAAAAAGTACAAGAGGAAATAGACAAGAAGCTAAGTCATTCATTTAAAAATGTAAACATGAAATACATACAGAACAACTCGTACAAACGACTACAGCAGTCTCTCTCTCTCTCTCTATATATATATATAAATGTCTAAAGTCACCTTCAGACGGTTCCCTGAAGTCTGTCGTTCCTCCGCGGGGGGGTCCTTCTCTGAAGCGACCCATTGCTGCACCTCCCCCCCTTCTGTCACCAGGGCGACTGCCGCCACCTCTACTCCGACCCCCCATGTAGTCATCATCTCTAAAACCTGCAGAGATAGACAGACAGGTGAGTCGGTGGATGGACGCCCCGAGCTGCTTGTCAGCGTCTGGAACCTGTCGGGTGAATGGTGAGATGGTCAAGGTGAAAGACACGATGAGGACACAGACACGCCGTGGTCCAGCAGCAGGTTCTGGGGTCAAAGCTCCACACTGAGAAAACTCAACTTCTGTTGACTTCTTATGTTCAACTAGCAAAGTTTAGTTTATTTAGTTCATCACAGTTGATTTCATCTCTTTAAATGTTAATAGTTTAAATCAACTTCAACGTCAGGAGCTACAGACTAGTTTGTTTCACGTTAGTGGACGTAACAAACTCAACAATAACCCACAAACGTCTGATTCTCAGCACTTCATTAGTCCTGCAGTCCAGAACAGAGTCCACATAAACTCACTGGCTGCTACTGATAAATGATGAGATTTAGAAATGACTAAAAGTTTGAAACGATAACAATAATGACGTCTCTGAAAGTTAATGTCGGGTCGATTCCTTCTACATCAACTGATTATATGGAGATATTTTGAGTTATGTTGTTAAAAAAAACTCAGCAGGGACATCACAGCTAAAATGTACTTTTAGTAGCTTAAGTGTGGTAAAAATTTGTTTCACAGTCGTTCACCTCAGTCAAGCTGATCCTAGTTTCATTTGTTTATTTGTTTTAAGTTAATTAGTTTGAGTTTAGGGGCGTGGTCCTGCCCTCTGATTGGCTGCGATCTGTCCAACCTGAGCTGCTGAACTCTCTGACCGCACCTCCTCCTGGTTGGTCGGAGAAGTCCTCACGGGAGTCACGTCCTCCTCCTCCTCTGGGAGCTCCTCGAGAACCTCCTCGTCCTGCAGAGGACAGGGGGAGTTTAACATGGAGAGGAGGAAGGGAGTGGGGGGAGGAAACGGGAGAGAGGAGAAAAGGAGAGAAGACAAGGAAACAAAGAAGGAACAGACGAAACAGAGGAGGAGGTGGTGGCGCCTCCTGGAAGAAGCCTACAGGACAGCACTGAAGAGGCGGAGCTTGTTAGTTGTCAACAGCCAATCAGAGAGGAGATGTTAGCGAGAAGAAGCAGCGACTGAAGGAGAAGAATTCTTCTAAATCACTTCATGTAGTTTTTTATTTTCTACTTTAAGGAACTTTTTCTACTTCAACACGAGTCATCTTCAGACCATGTGTGTGTCTATGGGTGGGGGGTGGAGGTGAGGATGAGGTGATGGACAGATGAAGCATGAAAGACAAAGAATCAGTCAAAGGTTTTTAATCAGTCCACATACACAAAGCTCAAGGTTTTGGAACTGAACAGGTTTTGAAAAGCTTAACTGAGTCTTTTTAAATTGTATTAAAGTGTCTTCAATTAATTTTTCCTTCTGTTGTGATTTGGTGCAACATAAATTAAACTGAACAGAAACTTACAACAAGCCTGTTGCTCACTTATAAACCGACTGTTGTATCAGTGTTTTTGTGTAGTTGTAGTTTGCAGCATCAGACGTGCAGCTACATGTTCAGTTCCAGAAGCCTGACGCATCGTTTTAGTTCAGACTGAGCAGGTTCACACTGAGACTTGGAAGAGACACAGCAGCAGAGAAGATTCAGCTACGTCCAGGTGCAGACAGAAAACAGAAGCTCAGGTAACTTAGACCAGGTTAGTGCCCCACCCCCTGTTGGTGTCTTGGTGTTCATACCTCTGCTGTCGTCTTTCCTGAAGCCGAAGCCGCTGCCGCCGCCTCCTCGTTCTTGCTTTCGTCCCTCTGCGATGTCCACCCTCAGTGACCTGTCACCTAGCAACTGCAGGGGTCAGAGGTCAGGTTAGCTTTACGGACTGCAGCAGACTGAGTCCTTCAAAGATCTGCTAAGGCTGTTCTTAACCTGCTGCAGGGGCTTTGTGTATTTTACAGATTTTATTTTGTCTAAATAGATTTAATCCTGGTTATTACATCTCACTCTGTTTAAAATGTGCTGTACACATAAAGTCGACTTGTTGCCTCCACAGAGACTCAGCATTTCCACTGGTGCAGCTAAACTCTCTCTGCAGGGGTGAAGAGATTTTTCTACAGGATAAAGACCACATCTCTTATCGTCTGTCTCTGAAAACATAACCCTGTCCTGTTTGTCAGTTATTCAGCTGCTATGACCAGTAGATTGTACTGATTTTAGTGTTTGACACCTTAAAGGCCCCAGACAGACAGACACACACCTGTAATAACAACAAAACTGTGACTGTGACACAGGGTGGAGGCTCCACCTTTACTTCCTCCATGTTTCTGTCTCCACTGTTGCATCCTGACTTTCTCTCTCTTCATTTATTCATGTTCACAGGACAGGTCCTGGAGTCAAGATCAAGAGTTTTGGGGACTAACATTAGTTCAAAGTGTGAGACGTGAATATTAATGAAATGGTCCTTGAGGAGGCAACAATGCTAATTACTACATCACCGCTCCATAGAATTTTATTTTAACATATTCATCATTTAAAGTTCCATAATTTGTGGTTAATCATCACCTTAAATACATGATCATTTTCTTAATTATACGTTTCCTCTACACGACTAGACAAACATCTTCAGAGGTCGACCACCAGTCCCAAACCCAAAAATATACCGTTTACAATCATGTCACGAAAGAGCAGAGCATCAAATCCTATCAACTACTTGTGCGTTTGTTGTTCTGTGTAAATCCAGTGTCCTAGAATCAGCTTCTCCAACCGACTGCAGAATGAAAACATTAGACTGAGACACTCACAGCACCGTCGTACGTCAAAGCTTCTTTTAGAGATTCCAAATCTTCAAACTCAACATAACAAAACCCTGAAAGAGACAGAAAAACAAACAGAGACACTGTCAGAGTTCTGATCTCTTCTTAAACCTCCTAACAGATCATCAGCTTTTAGCCTGAGGACAGAAATCACTGCTTCGTTTTGTTGCTTCCAGAACAATTACCATGGCAATAAGACTGACTGTTGGCTGCAGGAGGAGAACAGCGTTAACAGCACTTGTGTCAGCAGAGAACATCAGCTCAGAGCTGAGAGACGCTGCAGGAAATGTGGCATTTAGAGAAGGTGAAGAAGACGTCCCGCTGCTCTGTGACTGGTCTTTGTTTACTTACTTCATGCAAACCTCATGTATTCAAAGTAAAAGCACAAAATACACATGTAGTAGTTAAAGTGAAAGTACTCATTAAGCAGATTAGATGTAAACATTAGTATTGATGGAGCTGATCTGAACCACCTTATGTACAGACAGGTGACTGTTGCATAAACATCCATCTGCATTTATTAACTGAGAACACGTGTAACTGTTTGTTAAACAACTGTTTAATAAATGTAGCTGCACTGACACAAACTGCCCTAAACTAAACCTGACTTTAGTAAAATCAGTAGCAGCAGAATGTTCTTAAACACCACTGAGTGTTTCACATGATGTTTTAAATTAACATTATTTTACATTAGTGCAGCAACGCATCACACTGTGTAAGACTTTTTCTACAGAGGCTTTAAATGGTTCAGACAGGTGACAAATCAAAGGGAAACCGACATAAAATGTCTCAGTGAGGTGCTGGGTCACCACGTGCCGTCAGAACAGTCCAAGTCTCTGCTGGAGGGAGGAAACAAATGCTCCCTAAAGATTTGGTCTCCGTCTAACACGTCGGTCCACACCACAGGCGTTCAGTTGGGATGAGTAAGGTTCAGTTTGTGTATAGACACACGTGGAGGACACGGTGCAGGACGACTCTTGGAGCATTTCACTGAGACCACATGTGGAGATCAACCTGCCTGTGATCTCTGTAATGAGGGTTTAATCTGCAGATCCACTGTAACGTGTCTGTTGTCTGATCACGTCCTGTGTTCTCTTCTAATGTACAAGCATCACAGTCGACCACAGTTTCTATTTACTCACGTTTCTCACTTTAATAACTGTTCCTGTTGAAAAGCAGCAGCTGTGGACATTTATTCAGCTTTTAATTTGTCACCTGTCTACATTTACCTGACAGTAAATACAGGAGTAAGAGTATAACATTACACTCTAAGTACCTTGAATCTGTATGTGAGTAAATGTACTTAGTTACTCCACCTCTGATTCTTTAGACCAAATCTAATCTAACAGCTGTCTGACGCCACCTGCTGGTGAAGGTCTGGAGCTGTGACTCAAAGATAACTGAGAAGCAGTTGCTGGACCGAACCAGACACAAAGTCTCAGTCTGTTGTTGAATTAAAGCAGAAGGTGGATTTTTACAGAAACCAGACGTCTGACCTTTGAACTTGTCTGTTTCTTTGTCTCTGACCAATCGGACGCTGCGGATGTTGAGCTCTTTGAAGATGATGTCGATGTCTCCCTGCACCGTGTTGAACGGCAGGTTTCCCACGTACGCCGTGAACGGAGGCTCTGACGGCAGCTCCTTCTGCTTCCTGGGGCCTCCGGGGCCGCCACCACCACGGGGCCTAACGGGGGGGAGAGACAAAGAGCATCAGTGTCAGGTTGGTCTGGATCAATGAGCATAAATCCACTTCATGAATTTGGTTCTTTTAATCATTAAATCCAGTCAGATGACAGTGGAGTATCTCTGTGTACTCATCATTAGTACTGTGAGTATTTGGTTTTCTTTCTGTCTAGTAGAAGAGTTTTTGCACAGCTTCTGTCTTAATGTGCATTTCTGTATCTGTGACTAAAACGTTGATATCAGAGGAAAGAGAGGCTGCAGAAACATTCATGTTTTTTTAACTGCTTCAGAAATGACTGAAAGTGTTAATTACTGATCACCCTTCTGTGCACTGACTAAACAACCTGCTCAGTTATCATCTCAGCTCTCGTTTTCTGGTTAATACCTTCACACACCAGCCCTGCGGTCACCTGAGGTGAGTGAACAGCTTGTCTGAGTCACTTCAGTGATTTTTACATGAATCTCGTGTTTGTTGCTCCTGGTTTACTGACAGAATGAATCTATGTTATATATCAAATTAAAGTGAATATTCTCTCTTAAAACAATAATCAGGTTCCTATATCCACAGAAATCCACAGTCCCACCTCTGAGCAGAACCTTATTCAGAAGTTTATCTGAGGACAATAAAAGGCTCGTGTCCGGTTAAAGCTACAATATGCAACTTCAGCGAGACCAGTATGAGTCTCAGTATCAGTCTCCTCTGCTCTGTCTGGTCCTCCGTCTCCCTGCTTCGCTCTTTATGCTCCTCATGAAAATACAATAACTGAGAAGCTACTAAACTGATCACGTGGAAATCACTTCTACATTTACAACAGCTGCAGACAGACTGATGACATTAAAGAAGTGTTTCACTGTTCAATTAGCTGAAAGTGTTAATTGATCATTTTACAACAGTAAAATTAAAACCTCATTCTCTGTTGTCAGTTTCTGCAGTGACTCAGATTTTCTGTTTTTTTTTCTCTTTAAATCACAGTAAACTCAATATTTTGGGGGTTTTAGTCTGAAAATCAACAACATCACCCTGGACTCTGAGAGGAACCATCTTCACTGTTTTGTAGATCCATCCTTTCACTGAATAATCAATACAAATAGATTAATTGATTAGTGACTTGTTTGAGCTGCTGAGTTTCATATCTTCTGAGAAAAGGGACAATAAAATTAACGGACTCTAAGCCAACAAAACAAAAACAACCAAAGCTGCAGCTACATCCTGGAAAATAACAGAACTCAGGTTTTTACTGTTTGTTTCATTCATCAGACTGATTCTAAAAAACACAAGAATAACGGACCAGAAAACAGCCCCTCACCTGATCACAACTACACAGATCAGAACCTTTCAATAACCGATAATCCCGATCGATACCCAGCCTCATGTCTGCTTACTACGTGGATGAATCTGCAGCTGCAGACACATGATGCAGCCATGCGGGCAGCTTGCAGCTGCAGCTCTGCAGCCACCTCCACCTGCTGCGGCCTCCTGTCCCGACTTTCACCGGGATCGGCTCATTACCACAAACACTGAAGTCATTACCGCTATTTTAGTACCGAGCCACGGGACGATCCCCGCCACATGGGTCCGTCTGTACGCAGCTAGCCCCGGCTAACAGTTAGCATGTTAGCTTCACGACCGCGGTGTTTCCCAGCCAGTCTAAACGGCCGACCATCACCCCTGCCCGGCCCGCTCAGCAGGCGCAGGCCCGGACGAGCTACAGGGCCCAGCCGCCCTGCCCCGGGGCTCGTCGATTACAACAGCGGGAAACACGGCGAATGTCCGGTCTGGTTTTGTGTTTGAGGTACACGGCGAAGTTCCCGTGCGGAGCGGAGACTCACCCTCTGCCGCCGCCGAAGCTGCCGTAGGCCCGGTCCCGCTCATCGTAGCTGTCGTAGTCCGCCATTGCTGCTGCTGTGTGTCAGAGGAGGAGGTCCTACACGTCACACACCGAGCGGGTTTAGCTGCCCGCAGAGCGCCTGACCGGGAACATCGCCACACCGACAAAAATATTTTATTGTTCAGTTCATTTTCAGAAGTTTTATCTGGGGTGGAAAGTAACAAAGTACATTTACTATAGTAATTCTATTTCATGTTACTTTTACTTTAACTCCTCTGCATTTCAGAGGGAAATATTGTGCTATTTACAGATTTAGTTACTTTGCTCGTGCTAATTGTTTATACAAAATATAATTAGCTATGGGATGTTGTATGTAATGTTTTATTATGGATTAACCACCTGGCAGCACATACAGTTGTTAAAATCATATTCACTCTTATTAGTGATGTGTACACATTTATGCTTCAGTAATTATAATGCAATAATCTAATATAGCCCGTATCAAAAGGTATGTTGCAGTGCTGATACCAAACCATCACTTAAAACTAATTTTTCAACAGGTAATGTACAGAGTGCACTGTGCAGTAAGAGTAATAAACAGCACCTAAAGACTGTAACAAACACAAACATCTGACTCCTCTAAGAAATTTATTTACATCATATATTCAGTCTTCCAGAAAATATCAACTTCAGTTCATTAAAATATTTATATTGATTTATAAGACATACAAGTATAAATGTGTCAAAACATATATATAAATCTAGTCAGGTGTCTTTGTTGGAGTTAACATTGATGTGGTTTGCCATTTCAATGATTTTTAAGACAATATGAACAATAAAAATATATTCTGTCAACTCAGTGACAAGGACAAAGTTCATAAATAATTGTTCATTCAGCGATTTTGCAAAGTCACGACAAAAGAATCAGCAACAAATTGTATAATCATAGCAACTATTCATGAGTTTTATAAGATTATATATCCACTAATATTTTCATACACAGAAAAAATACTAGAAACACATTTTAATAGGTTGAAGTTTAAACTGACAGTAGATTATGAGAAATGAATTAGCAACAGCTAGATTTCCTGCAGCGGTTTTCACATGTTGATCTTTGTAAAGATCTGGAGTGTCTTCAGGTCTCCTTGTAAAGATATTCATTTAGTGCTCTTGTACTGCTATTTTATGCTCCCTAATGTTTTAAAGCCTTAAACATCTTTTACAGAGATTTTAACTCGAGTAAGTCAAAAACCCAAGACCTGTTAAGTTCTTGGGAAGATCTTGAATCAGCTGCAGATATCATGGGGCACTGTAACCATCTCATTTACTTTGAGAGTTGTTGTAAAAAAAAAACTTGTCAATGTTATGGAGATCAGATAGAGGTCTGTACAGATATTTTAAACATTTATTAGGGTTTTCGTAAGGGTGTCAAGAGGTTTAAACCTCTTCTAGATTCTATGCAGTCTAGTAGATCTTGAGGAGTTCTTGCCAACATCTGGTAGGTTTTTGCAAAGTTATTGAAGAACAAGCAAGGATTCAACACAACTCTCGTCACTCTCGTGTCTAGCAGACATCTTTGGGCCTGAAGACCTTGTGCAGACCATGTAGAGTCTAGATAGTCCTTGTTGGACATAAAGATGTCTGCAAGATCTCCACAAGTTCAACAGCTCAACTCTTCTGGAAACACTCAAGATCTACTAGTGTTGTGCTGAATGCTTACAGGTTCTACAGGACAGTCCGTGAGACGCCTGTAAGATCGACAAGATTTGTGATGGACTTTGAAAGACATAGAATAATTCACATTCACACTCGACTCAAACTTCTGCAGAGGTCTAGTAGAATTATTGTAGATCATGTTTCTTTTGCAAGAGTCTGGGAGAACTCTTGTAGCACACATCTAGAGGAGGTGTTGTTACTCTTATAGAGACAATTTCAGTGTTTTACAGATTTTACAGAGAATATAACACAACTCTTGTATTTGTTGTAGATGTCTAGCTGAGGTCTGGTAGATCCTCTATATGTCAGATAGAAGTAGTTATTGTAGTTATTGCAGTTCTTCAAGATTTCAACACAGTTCGTATAGGTCTTATAAAGATCTCACAGTTGCTTTGTGGATCTGTCAGGGACATTGATCAAAGAGAGAACCTCAGTTTTGCAAGTGAGGACAAGTAGTGGGACTACATCCAACACAGATTTTCAGCAGCTGTCTGATGTGTCAGTTTCCTCTGGGATCTCCTTCAGGTTTGGCGGAGGGGAATTGCTCTGTGCTTGTGACGCCCAAGCTCCACGCCATCGCACATCACTGGAAGACGTGTCCTTACCACCAGGAATTATGGTTTTCCCCAATGCCTTGAAGAACAACAGCACAAATCTAACTTTATCTGAGGTTATGTGTGCTAAAATAGACTGCAACTGACTACTAACTGTACAAAAACACAACATAGAAAATTATATAAAACATGACAAAAAATGATGTATCACAGTTAGAGTCTGTTCACTTTGATTTGCTTTGTTGTACCTGGTTCTCAGCAAGAGCATCTTTAGCCATGTAGTGCTCCCTCTTGATCTTTATCTCCACCTCCTCAGGGATGTCAGGGACCATTATGTCAATCAGACCACCAATGAAGAAAACTACATGCTGAGGGGGGAAGACCAGGAATGCCTTTGTATAGTCACAGCAGCAACTGAAACTACAGCTCTCATTAGGCTGTTTCTTAGTGAGCATGAAATTACCCTGATGTGTGAGACACTCACCTCAAAGACAATGACAAAGCTGAGTTGTATGGCAAGGAGGTGAAAGAACTCTGGCAGGTATTCACCATTTTCATCTCTGAAACCCTGATATCTGCCAAGAACCACAACAACAACATTGTGCTGTAATGTCATTGGCTGAGAGAGACCAGTCAAACATGTCAAACTGCACGTGAAGTGATCACACCCAGTAGCTTGTGTGTTGCAGTTGCTGCCTGTAGTTGCAGTGATTTTTCCTACCTGCAGGAGGTGTTCTGGTGTTGCTGGTTATAGCTGCGTGGTGATGTTGCCAGAGTGAAGTTGATAAAGCCGCTGAGTGTGCTGTCTCTGGTGTAGCGATAGTACAGACGAGGCACAAACGATGAGGTGAATGCTATGAGAAAAGCCTAAAACAGAGACCTGGTAAAGTTCACTTTCTGTTGGCTACTTTTTCCTAACAAAACACCTCTTTGACAAAGAGATAAAATGTCCTCACTGAACAACTCTAACACTGTCTTACGTTGCTGAGGACGGCCATATGTGTGATGAACTGCAGGATGGGGAACCAGATGCCGATGTCCTGAGCTCGTTCCACCACGGGGCGGCGATATTCAGCTACAAACTTCTGCGCGTCCAATCGCGTCTCCACCCAGTTATTGATGAGAGCGAAGAGAGGAGCGAGAGGACACGCGGCCACAAAGATGGTGATGAAACCAAACTGAATCACTGAGGAGGATGAGGAGAATTTACAATCAGGATTCATGAACCAGGTTTTTACTAAACAATGCACATCCACCCACCCAGCTGCCCCAGGACAGGACTCACCCATCTCCAGGTACTCGCTGAAGAGCCCCTCACAGACGAGCAGCTGATAGTCCGCCTCCCAGGGAGAGACCTCTTCATCCTGCTGCTCCTCCTCCTGAGCCTCCTGTACTTTCTCCTCCTTCGCCTCTTTCAGCCGAGGACTCATCTTCTTCTTCTGCCACCATGACCTCAACTTCCTGCCAAATAATGAGCCTAATTTAGAAAACATTTAAAGTGCTCTCACATTTTGTCAGAATGTCTCATCTTGTCCCCGAGAGCAGTGACACACCAAGCTCACAGTCGGCTGTCGGCCACTATCAGGCCAACAGTGGGCGTCTGTCAGGCCTAGTTTTGGTGGCGTGTCCTACACTGCTGGCATTAGTCAGACCCTATCTGTGGCTTTTGAGCCAATCAAACATGTTGAATCAAATAAAGACTACTGCCACCTGCTGGTATGGAACTTTATTTCCTCTCATGCAGATGCTGAATGTTTGTTTTAATTTTTGTTGGCAGGTACATACACGTAGATGCTGCATCCAGGCTTGTGAAATGCGTAATATCTTAATCTCCTATTAAGATAGCATTAAGTCAGTAATAATAATATATGAGATGCTGAAAATTACATTTATTGATCAGCCATGTCACTGTATATTTTACAGTGTTAAGTGATGTTAGTATGGACCCCCCTGCTAATATGACATACCATAACCTACACTACTCACAAAAAGTTAGGGATATTTGGCTTTCGGGTGAAATTTATGGAAAACGTAAAAAGTTCACACTACA
>JAUMHL010000005.1:569290-591611 GCA_032362345.1 Sandelia bainsii
TTTACAGAACCCGAATGGTAATTGCTTGTGTCTTCCCCTTGTAAGTCGCTTTGGATAAAAGCGTCTGCCAAGTAAAGAGAAGTAAAGTAAAGTAATCATCACAGTTTTTTATCAGCTACAGTCTGATGAGCAGTTTTTGTGTTTTTGTTCTTCACAGTGAACAAGTGCAGATTTCCTTCCTGCTGTTTCATGTCTCCATTGTACTTAATGAGAGTGAAGACAGACACAGGGACATGAGGAAGAACAGAGCAAATATCTACTGCTTTCTACTGTTCTATCACTCAGTCAGTGTTAAATTGTACGGAGCCGCTCTGTCTCACTTCATCACACACGTCCTGTTTCCTGCTGCTGCCACAGTAAAACAAACACACAGCAAGTTTCATTATAAAAGCTTCTGACCTCTGGGCAGTTTTTTATGTCCTCAGATTTTAACTTTTGATGGAGCTACTCAACTCGGATGTGTTTTAATAACATAACTTTCAAATTCTGTCATTAAAAACTACAAGTGTTTTTAAGGTTATTTTTGAAATTAATTCACATTCAGCATTAACACCAACAGGTTGTTAAAGTAGTTAAAGTATAATTTATGTCACCAATAGCCACTATTTAACAACCTTCTCCATGATCCTGTTTCACCAGGTCAACATGGTGTTGAAATAAACTTTGATAGACTGGTGACCTGTCCCCACCTCTCACCCAATGACAGATGGGATAAGCTCCAGCACCCCTGCGACCTGTAAGAGGACAAGCAGTTAGGACAATGGATGGACGGATGTATTGAAGAGTGCTAAAATCAGGAGCCAAACTTAACACTGCTTCATTGGGCAAAAGATGTTGGGGGAGAATATTTTTCTTGCAATGTTGACATACATTACTAGAGAAGAATCCGCTCACTCTCGGGTTCACAAACGACTGCTCTACCCACTGAGCTACTTGCTGCCCATTAAGAGGGTTCATTAAAATTTTAAATGTTTGTTCAAGGTTTAAAATGAAGACCAGTGGCTCCAGGACGCTTCCCTGAGGGACCCCACATGTTACCAGCCATATTTTTAGCAGTGTAAAATCTCCTTCTTGTTTCTGCACTGTTAATTATCAGGTTTTTAAACATTTCAATGATTAAGTGTTAAGTTTTGTATTAAATAAGACTGCTGTTACCATAGTTATGCTGCCGTAGTTGGTCTCAGGCTTAGTTTCCATGGGGATGAGTGTGGCGTTGTCCTCGCATTGCTCCCCTCTCCTCCTCATCCTCACTCACCTCTCTCCTCCTCCTGCTGATCTGCAAACACTGAACAGACACAGATAAAATGTTCACATTTACACTTATGGGCAATTTAGTCACCAATTAACCCCAAACCCCCCTAACCCTAACCTAACTGCATGTCTTTGGACTGTGCAAGGGAGCTGGATTACCTGGACAAAACACACACAGGTGCGGGAAGAACATGAAGACTCCACACTGAAAGTTACCTGACTGGATTCAAACCCAGGTCCCCAGAGTACAGGTACAATTATCTGTACTATTAAAGTTTTACAAAAAATAAAATAATGAGAAATAAAGATTTGCTTCAGTGAGTGACTCGTGAGCTGACACGCGGTCAGTGTAGACTGGTTAAAAGAGAAGCGAGCTGGTTGTATTACACGTGTATCAGGGGAGGAGCTAAAGCTAAATCATGACACATTCTGACCAAAACCACTTCCCTGAAGAGCAACTTGTTTCTTCACAAGAAGTCAATTTTGCTGATGTCACAACATTGGCAACGTTTTCTGAAGATGGATCCAGGTCTGTCTCCTGTGCAGTGAGGAGACAGACCCAAACAGTGCAGTAGACCACAAGAACTCTCTCAGTTCAACACAGCAGTGCTTCAAATGTTTGCTGGATCTTTCACAGTGTATTGTAGGTTGTAATGTTAGTCATGAATGTTTGCTGTTCCTTTTACAGATATGTAGCCTTTGTTTAGAACAGATAAGCAGAACCTAAATTCAGCATTTGTTACAGGTACTTTACATCTTGGATTTAATTCTAATTTTGAATTGAGTTTCAGTTCTCAGCCCTACTGCCAAACCTGATGCCCTCAAATTCAATACAATATCCACACACAAACACAGACACACACACGTACATGAAAGACAAACCCAGTTTCCGGAACAACTGAAATAAAACGGCCTGGTAGCTCAGTGGGGACAGCTGGGATAGGCTCCTGCACCCCCCTTACTAGGAAAATGGATGGATGGATGGATAGCTCAGTGGGATAAGCCTCAGACTGGGATGCAGAAGGTGGCAGAATCGAATTCCAGCCCATCCCCCATACCAGGTGTGTCCATGAGCAAGACACTCAGTGCTAGCTCCCTGGGCGCCTCCTGTGGCTGCCCACTGCTCCCCCCAAGGGGGGTTGGGCTAAATGCAGAAGTCAAATTTCATTGTAAAATGTGATCAATGACAATAAAGCCCGATGATGATGTTTCTTGTTGTGAGAAGACCTGTCACTTGGCTTCATACTAACAGAGTAACACTGCTGCTACAGAGTGTAGGTCGCCCATGTTTTCAGACCCCTAACGCCCCCAAAAAGCAAAACCAAAACTGAGGCCTGAACCGAGCCATGGATTTGGAGAATCGTTAGACCCACACAAAGTAAACATCACGGGTTCCAGAACACTGGAAAAACCATCCAAAACTTCTCTGTTCTCAGGAACAGCCACATCAGTCAAACTGTAAAAACCTGGATCTGGTCAGACCTGCCATTCTCCACTGCTGGACTTCCTCACTTCCACATCCTCTGTTCTGCCTCCATGTACAACCTTCCTCACTGTGTTACACTAAAACCTCTGCAACAAGCTGGAGGAAGGACAGCACGAATACGGATCACTGAGGACATTCTCCCACAGAGGAGGAACTGTAACAGCTTCTGTTTGTTCTGTGCAGCTCTGATTCTGATGCAGGACTGAAGCCTCACATAACTGCACAAATAACACAATTTCTACACATTCCTCATACCGTCCTCAAACGTAGACGGTGTTTAGCTGTGACAAAGGTAAACTCAGCTTGTTCTAATTATAAGGGACATGAAAAAATGGTACAGTTACTAATTACCAGGAGGCCACAGTATTTTACTGCAGTACAAATACTTTAATACTGTACTGAAGTACAGGCTTGATGTACTTCTACTTGTACTTCACAACTTTTCAGAAGTAAATATAGTACTTTTACTCCACTACATTTCTCTGACAGCTACAGTACAAACTAAAGAGATCCTGTATGAAATCCAGGATCTGAGCTGGTTCAGTTCGGATCCATCGTTACAGCGACTCATCAACAAATCTAATCTCAGAACATCTTCAACAGTGTTCACTCGAGCTCATCATAGTTTTATGTCTCTTCTCGTTACTGTTTCTATCCTGTCATCAGTCCCAGTTTAGTAACTGGGACCAGTTAGCGCAGATCTGGAAACTGGAAATTTCCCGGAAACATCAAAACACCAGTGAAGTTTAAGAACAAAATACTGAGAAGAAAACTTTTAAGTGATGATGATCCCGCGTGGTGGGACTCACCTGTGTGCACACGGTGACGGACTCAGGTGACGGACTCAGGTGAGCGTCCAGCTCAGAGTGTAGCTGCTGTCTGCTGAGGAGCGAGGAGGGGACTCTAAGGAGCCTTGACGAGGAAACAGGAGAGCGTCCTTCATGGAGGAGGCGTAGGTGTTCCTAATAAACTGACCACTGAGTGAGGCTCACACCACAGACCCCGCCTGTGAGCACAAGTGGTAAAAGTACCTCACGTACAGAAAGTGCTGATTCTCACGGTGAAATTCTGTTTAAAAATCTCGTGATTAATAAAATATAGTAATAAAAGTCAGATCAGCGTTATCCACAGCTCGTTTATTCATTCAAATACTAGTTTATCATGACTTTATAATGAACTACTCAACTAAATACATGCAGAGAAGTAATCAGTAAGCAAGTATTTCTTGGTGGTAAAAGTATTATTTGATCTTTTAGTGAAAGTATCCTAAAGTCCTGTGGTCACAGCTTACATCTAAAAGTACTGAAGTACTTTTTAGTCTCATTGTCAGATTATTGTTTTATTACATGTAGCAGCTGGACGCTGATGATAATACTTCATATTCAGTTAGTATTTAAGGTTTATTATACGTATGTTTCATGTAAAGTCAGAAATGGATAATTTCTCTCAGTGATACAACCTTTATTTTGAAGGACGACACAGACGTTAGAATCAGAGCAGACTGACTTTTACAGGTTTTATCTTCATCTGGCTGATTCAGGTGAAGCTCTGTGACTGGACGAGCTGAGCAGTGACGCCCCCTTCAGGACAGAGACGGAGTTTACAACATGCTGGGTTTATTCTGCATCACACACATTCCTGCACAGCTGGGACCCCTGACACACACACACAGACACACGTCTTCACATGAGACGCACTGTCGAGCTCATAGCGACTAAACTTTATCCCGAAGTGTCCTCACGATGCACAAACACTTTAAGCCATCATAGTGAGGACATTTCAGTCAGCTGTGTTCAGCCTGCACAGATAAAGCAAAAACTAATAGTTTCTAAGGCAAAATACACAGTTTAAAAATGACTTCTTCTTCAGTGATGATTTATTAGAGACAGTAGAAGCTTTTCATTGGTACAATTGGTACACAAAAATATCATGACGCGCTAAAGCAGAATCATATGTGGCATCAAATTAAGACACTTCAACACTGCATCACTTCTGCACCTGGACACAAACAGGCAATTGAACCAAGACTGAGTAAAGGGCACTTGCAGACAACTTAAACTCAGATTTGACATGTTCTGGATCAGCCAAAATGTCCTCACTATGATGGTCTAAATCTCCTGCTGCTCCTCACGAACACAGACAGGAACAGTAACGTCTTTGGCAGGAAGCAGCTTCTTCTTCTGCTGAACGATCAGTGATGAACACAGGAGCTGTGCAGGTGGCGAAGCGTGCACAGACACATGCCGACTACTGGCTTCAAGTGCAGGTGAACAGGCTGAGACTGAGCACCTGCACTGAATCGTAACTTGAAGGAGTTATGGTTCAGAGCAGGTGTCCAGGTGTTAACACCTGATGCCACCAGGAGCACATGCTGGAAATGTGCAGGAAAACTGTGAAACCGATGTGGATTATAAATGTGAGCAGTTCTGTGACCGATGGAGTTACATGCAGACAGAGAAGGACTTTGTGTTTATATTGACTTTATTAGAACAGGCCTGGATACGATCTGAACACACCTGACCTCTTCTGTCCAAGTGACTGAAATGACTAAATTCTGGTGAAAAGTGATCATGAAGTCCTGGATCAGAAAACCTCAGCCCTGGACTAAACATTAGATTAACAGCTTCCTGTGATGATCCACTGATCTACACACACGCAGACACAATGACTTTTAGCATGAATTCATCACAGTGATGTCAGAGACAGACAGAGCTCACACACGCAGACACACACTCACTCACACACACAAACCGAAGCCCAATAATAATAATAATAACTGTGATAAAGCAGAAATCAGCAACATGGTCCCATGTGGCTTCATCATCAGTCCTTCATGCCTCTGTGTGAGGTTCAGAGTCCTTTCAGTCCACTGGCAGGACGTCAGTCTGAACATCTCTAGTGGACAGATTTATATGAACTGTGTGAAAGTAAAGATTTCAGGTGGAACACCTGATCGCCCCTAACGACCCGCTCAGAATCACCTCCTCTAATTAAGACATGAACCAGGCCGTAAATTAGGAAACTCACCTGCTCAACAACTAAATGCAAAACAACAGACATGTTTCCTAACAGTCCGACCTGTTAATTAACCCCCACAGGTCCGTCTGTCTACCAGACCTCACAGCGCTTGCCGGTGTTCATGGGCGTCCCTAACGGACAGTTGAAGTGGCGGCTGAAGTCCGGAGAGTTGGCGAGCGTGCCGATGACTCTGTATCTTGGGGGGCTGTGGGGGTCTGTCACCAGGCCCTCGTGAGCACTCTCTGGTGTTCGAACTGAACACCACACCTGGAAAATAGAGAGGGGGAAGAAAGTCAGACCCAGACGTCTGGGACCTTTGCTTCATGTCATCATCCCTTTGTCTGTCTCTCATTTCCTATAATGTGTCAGTTGTTCAACAGAAGCATAAAGTCAGTGCGCTGGACACTAAACATATACAACAAGCATTTCTCAGTTTCCTTTAAGCAATATCACACCAGCAGTGTGGCCTCCAGTGTGACACTGCTTTTCTACAATCGACGTTCATTAGTCGACAGATTAAGATTTGTTCATTTATATAATCACCTATTCAGCTCTACCAGCACAGATTGTTCTGGACCAGGACTCGACTGTTACTCAGCAAGACAATGAGCATATTCCTGCACAAGTTACAGCAAGCCCTGGCCTGCTACTCTGATTCATGTACATTTCTCTGCATATTTACATGTATCATACAACCAGAGGAAAGAAAAGTGTCTGTTGAGAGATGCTCTGACTGCAGGTGTGAATCCTGCGAGTTAACAGTACGCTGCTCCATCGTTTCCTGCTCTCAGTGGAAGATCTCCAGTAACTTTGAGTTTCTGAGTTTTCAGGTGTGCACAATGAACAGTTTCTTTGTTTGGGCTATACTTGAGGAAAACCTTGGCCAATTTATGGCAAAATTTTTAAAACAATCCTCTTTACTTTTAGCAACTCTTTAAAACAAAGCAGATACATTTTATTTGGTTATTTCTACATTTTACAGCCTAAAAATCAGGTATTTTATCTAAAACATCCAAGTTACACATTTTCCTAAATGATGTGAATGACAAATTCATTTTGTCCGTAATGTCAAACTAAACCAACTTAAACTTATCCTGATATACTGAGGTCTAAGGAAAACGCTGGAATCAGTTCAGGCAACTGATACTTTCAGTCATAAGTAACAGACTCAGCAATTTGGTGCCAACAGATACATAAATCACCTGATTCACCTGAGCAAATCCCACAAAGAAGAGCTGGTCATTGGTCAGGTTGACAGCAGGAAGTGTCTTCTCCTCCCCATTCTTCTGAACCCATGTCCGATAGGCCTGAAGGACAAAATATGAACAGTGAGTTTTTCCATGGGATGTAATGTACAGTGTAACATGGTGGCCCAGTAGGTTAAGATGGTACAGTTCATCGTGATGCGACACGTTCATACTAACATGGTACGCCGCCTTCAGTCCTCCATTGTCAGCGATGTTTTCACCTAGTGTCTGTTTTCCATTGATGTGTTCTCCGTTGATTGTGTAGCTATTGTACTGATCCACCATACACTCTGTCCTTTTACGAAATGCCTCCACAGACGAGTTCTGCCACCACGGCCTCAAGTTACCTTCTTTATCGTACTCACGACCTGAATGTAAAAAGTAAGTAAGACGTCACGCTGTATTCTCTCATTAGGTCATCATGCTGCTCTAAACACAGCTCACATCAGTGTCATAGTAGTAGTTTAATACTGAAGTGTCTGAACATCCACAAAACACAGAACACATCCGCCCCACACAGTTTCAAATGAAGCCCCCAGTCACAGACAACTTAAACCAGATTCTGGATTCAGAAACACAGTCAAGGCAACTCATTGTTGATTTAAGTTTCTGTATGGACTTTAACTTTAAACATCCTAACCACCACCTAGATCGTCATAAGCAGTATGTGAGTGTTGATAAGCCAATAAGTGCAGGTACATGTTCCTCTGAACACCTTCACATCTTCGCCCTAACAAAAAGTTCAAAGAAGATCAAAACTGTCTTTATCTGTAAGCAAAGTGGGATCCATGAGGCTGGATGGACGCTGCATGAGTCCTCACATTAACACCCAGTTACAGTGCAGTGAACATCCAGCAGGGACTGAAACCTGTGATCCAGACTCACCCTGATCATCGAAGGCATGAGTGAGCTCATGACCCATCACCACTCCGATCCCACCAAAGTTCAACGCCCTGAAAACATGCAAACATACCATATATAGACGTTAAACATGTGTCTTTAAAGACCAGAAAAAAAGAGACAACTGGTAAATGACACAGATTCTCTTAAAATCTCTTGTATGTTCCACTTGAGAAGCAGGAATGAGATCAGCTACTTTCATCACAATCTAGTCTGTTAAGAGATCAGTGTGAGAGAAGCAGTGGAGTCAAATATAGCTTATATCAGGACACATATGTTCTTTTAAAAGAAAACAATGACAAATTTAAAAGGTATAATAAGTCATAAACTGCTGACAGACACACAGACAGGTAGATGTAGAGGTAAACAGACTTGGGGTGGTCGTGGGCGTAGAAGGGAGCTTGTAGGATCCCAGCAGGGAAGACGATACCGTTCTTAGTGGGCATGTAGTAGGCATTAACTGTAGGAGGAGTCATACTCCACCTGGAGGAGGAGGAGGAGAGGTGAAAAGGAGAACAGGATAAGGAATTAAACAATGAGATAAGGAGAGGACGAGTTATAATGTGTTCCTATCACTCCATCAAAATACCCAGGAGTCGTATTCACTAGTTTTATAGATACAGACAGAAGAAACGTGAAAATGTAATCGGCTCAGCCAGTTAAGAGAAACTTTTAGGCTCAATATACTTTATGAAAAACTCCTGATTAGATGTGTGCTCTTGTCAGTGACTGTTACTGGGCTTGGTCTTTGTTGTGTGTGTTTCTGGTCTGTGTCAGCATTACTGGTCTTTGTTGGGAGTCTTCCTCAGCTGGTCGGCCATCACTCGGGCTGAGAAGTTGTAGAAGTTGAGCATGTTCTGGAAGAAGCTGTCGTCTGACACTTCATACTGAAACACAACACACAATTCTTACAATGCATGTGTATCACGGTGTTTAACAGCGAGCAGCAGCAGAGCACCACCTGCAACCTGAACCCAATTCAACAGAGACCTGTCTCCCTGTCCGGCCTGTCTGCAGGTGTATGAGTGAAAACGAGGAAACACTCACCCCATCATAAACGTCATCCAGCTCTTTGGGGTCCAGGATGAATTCTGGGAATCCGATCATATCATAGATTGCATCTGCCTAATGAGGGACAGATAGAAACTGTTAGACCAATCAGCATCTTTAACCTCACCTGTAGGCCTACATGTCCACCTGTGTGTGCACCTTGTCTTTTGCAGCTTGTCTTGTCTGGTCGTCCATCCAGCTGAGTCGGTCCAGAGCTTGTTTAAACTCTGAGCGGATCTCGTTGATCATCTCCTCAGCCTTAGAAATAGAGAGAGACAGGTATAAAGTGGCAGGTGAAGTTAACCAGAGTACACCTATATCAGATCCAGAACCACCCGCCTCTGCTATAGGAATCAGATTATGTGTTGATGCAGTGACTCACAATCTCTTTGCTGTGTTTATCGAAGGTTGCCTTAACGAAGAGTGCTCCCAAAGCAAAGCCAAGGGTATCGTCCGTGTTCCCGATACAGGTCTGCCAACGTGGGGTACAGGACTGCAACGAAACACAAGCCGCTAGAACCAGTTAACAACCAGCTATACATAGACGCAGACTAGTTATAACCAGTTTCCCTGTTAGCGCCAGCACTGAAGTAGTTTCCTGGGGTCCACGACTAGTTAAAACTAGTTAGAGTAGCAGTAGCAGCACAGGCAGTAGCTTCCCCGTTTAAACCAATTATGTCCAGTTAGAACCAAATACAAACTAAGACGAACGAATAAGAACCGTTTAAAGCCAATTGAAACAATAGAGAACAGGTTATTTCCAGTTAGAGCTGGATAGACCCAGCCAATAGTTGCAGATAGACAGAACCAGTACTGACAGCTTACAGAGTCCCAAAGCAGTAAGTGCAAGTCTGACCTACTAAGCAAAAAAGAACCAACCATAACCATTTAGTACCACTTAGAACTAGTCACCTCCAGTTAGTCCAAAGTTAGACACATTTTGACCAGTTTAGAACCAGTTAAAGTTGTACAAGTTCAGTTTCAACAACACCACTGAGAACCTCTGACAGGGAGAAGATTACCGAGCACAGTTACTGTAGTATTTTTACCTGCGGTGGTAAAAAAAAAAAAAAAAAAAGTATCAGCAGTAGTAAGAACAATAATAGATGTATTTGTATTAACTGTAGTAGCAGTAGTAGAAGTATTAAGAGTAGAACCTTCTTGGTTCCGTAGAGACTCTCCAGCAGTTTGTCCTGAGCGTTCTCGAAGTGTTGATCCAGACTGGCCACACTCTTCTGAACCAACGTCCACATCATGTAGTTGTTCAACAGACTGAACAGAGAAAGTATAAAGGTTACGTTAGCATGCTAACATTAGCTAATCAGCACTACACACCCAAACCAAAAGAATGGGACAATCTAAAGATTTAGAGGCGCTTGGATGAAAATTCAGGACATTATAACAGTTTATCCTGAACATGAATCTACCCAACAACTACTGGATGGATTGTGACTCTGAAGCCAGGGGGCAGCACACGATCAGGCAGCACGTTCTAGTTGCTCTTGTGCTGTGGCTGTTATTATAGTGAGGACAGTCCACAAGAACATAATCGAGCATCTTTACAGGGGCCAGTACAAACCTTTGTGGCCACATGGATGAAACAACAGCCTTAATTATTAATTGAATATTGCTATTAGATCAAATCATCTAAATACATATAAGTAAAGACTGTTTTGTGTTTGCACTGTTTTCTAGCAACAGTACATATTGTCCTCTCTCTCTGCTTGTTGGGACCTGGTACTGATGTAGACTTGCACAAAGCCTACAGAGACTCTACAATATTGGACCGAATGCATAAACCTACAGACTTATTCTGACCTGCGGTCGGTCTTGTTGATGAGGTCAGACACCTGCTGCAGGTACTCTCTGGCATACAGCACGACAGGCTCAGTGTCGTTCAGGTCTAAAGGAGCCAGAGAGGACGACAGGTAGTCCAACCAGTCCACTGCCGGAGCCAACAGCTGAAAAAAGGAATAAGACAAAAATGAAGAACATCTAGCAGAGACTTCAGGGTTCAGCAACACAAGTGAGATCAAAGAGTTTTGTGTAAATGTGCACTTTGATATTATGGAGTCGTGGTGGTGGGCTTTCATGTCCAAAATAACCCTTTGCCCATCACAACGGTGAAAATGATGTAGAAGTCAGACCAGTTAGATCTGTCAGTCTGGACCAGATCTGAGAGAGTCTCAGCAGCAGTCCTTAGTGTGGAAACAGACTGCACCACCCGAGGGGGACATGCTGAGATGAAAAACTAATCCCTGCTGTCTGCTTCAGCTTCAGACAGTCAAAGTCAAAAGCTGGAGACTCGGATTAGAGAGAATACTCCATGGTTCATGTGAACCAGGTGTTTTAAACATAAACCTGGTGAAGACACTTTAGTTATTTAATACACAATGTGAGCACAAAAATGAAAGTTGTTTTCTACACAATAGTTTATAGGATTCTGTGTAGATCCTACAGGTCAAATACTGGTTTCTGTAGTCATAGTAAAGTGGATGTATTTGGGCTTTAGACTGTTGGTCGGAAACATCTGTTGATGTCCCCTGGGTTTAACATTTCTTTCATTTTATAAAGGAAGCAAAATAATATATTTGCCAATTTGATGCATCGTTCTATTTTACATGATTTCTCCTTATTTCTTCAAAACAATTAAAAGGAATTGTGTAGACATATCTGTGATTATTATATAGAAATATACACAACACACAAGTTGTTGTCGACTGCGCTGCTGTTAACTGTTTACTTTATACAAACAGGTGAGATGGACCAAAAAAATAGGAACCAGTGATATGGGAGCTGTAAAAGATGTGATAAGAGCAGCTGTGGTTCTGTAGGAGAACATGAGTGAAACTGCTTTTTACCATTTGTTCTTCACATCCACAGGCCTGACGAGTGGTTTCCAAATGCAAACGCATGTTTAAGGGTGTTTCTACATCCACTCATGGAAAACTGCAGGAGCTTGTTCACATGAGCTTGATTCAGATTTATTAAACGCAACCAGACGTACGTGCATCTTTATGAATCTGATGAGAAGGATGCGTTTGCATATTTCTGTCGTGCTGCATACATACAGTCGTAGTCATGACTACACAGTTCTCCTGAACTCCATGTGGAACATAAACAATCTTCACTTTTAAATGTGAGACTTCATGTTAAAGTATAAGGTTCTATGAAGCCCTCCATGTTCAGATCAGCTATGTTTATTTAATAACCTGTTATCTAACCGTCTCCATCTCAGAGATGCAGGCTCATAGCAACAGCTCATGGCAACAGTTGCCATGGTCACCCTATAAGCATCTGCAGCCTTGGGCAGCAGAGGGAGAGAGACACTGCAACAACAAAAGTCCAGAAATGCTGATAACACAGCTTATCTAATCATTTTAACAACCATCTATAATCTATGACTGAGGATGTTTAAAGAAAGAACAACAGACACATGAACAGTGAGAAGAAGGATGAGGTGGAAGGACAAGGACCAACATGTACATCAGCTACATGTGGTGAATGCAAGTATCCGTCATATTTCAGCATGCACTTTATTTGTGGTGGATGTCTCTCACAGATCAAACTGTACATGTTGTAGTTGATGTGTGGTTTAATCCTCCTAAACCATAAAAAAAAAACCCTCTACACTTTAAACAACAGTGGAAGCTGCTGCTCAGTCGGAGCTGTGTGACACTAAAGTGAAGGAGACTCCCACTTTCTCTGAGCCATCAGCTGCTGTCATGAACCTGATTTTATGCTAAAACACTGATTTTCTCAGCAGGACGTCTCACGCGTCACCAGATATACTGCACACACTGTCGTTCACTCTCCAACCGCTTTATAACGTACATTCAGTCTTGGGTCATGTTCAGAACGACTTTGGTCCTGCATCAAAGAAAACACAGCTCCTCAAACTGAACTCCATGTTTGCACCAACAGGAAACACCATTTTCTTTTTCCAAACTTACATATCGTGAACACACTTCTGAGGTGATGCGGACCTCACCTGTAGTTCAGCGATGGTAACCTTGTGGTAGATCTTCTCCTCGTCTCGGCGTTGGTCCTGTGCGACGGTGATGTTAGCGAGCGCCGTCTCAAACTCAAGAATCTGCTGCATCTGAAGCTGTGTGGAGCTCCTCTCACCCCCGAGCAGCATCCCCAGCTCCACCATGTAGTCCAGGTACGCCACCAGCACCTGGGACCAGCAGAGACAAACCAGTAAAACCAGTTCACCTACAGCTTTATACTCAGATCTGATCCGTGTGCTCAAGGTCAGTTCTCCTTGAGAAAATGTGTTACAGAGTCAACACTGTAACGTCACATAATCTGAATAAACTTTACTAAACTAAAAATTTTTACCTTCTCATTGGCTGTCTTGTTGAGGTAATAGTCTCTGGACGGCAGGAAGAGCCCTGATTGGTCCACCTGCAGAGGAAATGAATAGGTGAGTCAATACGTGTACACATAACCTGCAGGATCGTACCGAGGCTCGCAGGGTCAACAAAGTTGTAAATAAACATTAACCTCCCGTTCCCTCCCTCTCTCAAACCAGGCAGACTTCAGGGAACGTCGCGATTATGTCGGTCAGAGTTAAGTCAGCTTGAACTTAGAGCGAAGCAGGAAGCGAATGAGTCTCACCCAGAGTGATTTGTGGTGCAGACACATGGACAAGTCAGGGCTCATGTCAGTTGTACCTGAAGAAAACTGTTTGCTGAGATGAGATGGTGTTTGTGGTTTAGGACAACCACTACCAATCCTTTCCAGAGCCAACACGGACTTTAATGTGCTGTTGTTGGCTTTGTTTAACATGTTTTTGTGTTTTTCAGTGATGTCAGATACCGTTTAATTTTGACAGAGCATTCCAGAGATTTAAACATGTATTTGGATCATGAAGGTTTGGATGGTCGAATAAAAAGTCTAATTTTTCCCAGAACATCAGTCAGAGTTGTCTTTTAAACTCTGTGACTGTGTCATCTTCATACTTTTCCAACCCCCCTGTGGTCTGGTACTATAGTCTAGGGCCTGGTTCACCTGGATGATGTTGCTGTTAGAGTTTTTGGGATCAGCACTGACTCCGACACTGAAGAAAGGTTGAGCTCTGTACGGACCAGAAACCACCTTCAGAACCTCCATGAAGTTGTCTTTCTCCCAGGGACCCGTCATGTTCCACCCCCCAATCTACAGAGAGAGTTAACATGTTGATTCCTGTACACACACACTGATGATTTCACTGCTCATAAAGTGTTAACAGCAAGTAAAATTATCTATAACCAAATTAAAACACTCTTAACGACATAGATTTATACAGTTCTACAGCTGTTTGCAGATGATTCTTTCTTCTTCGTGCACAACTCAAGTCGACATGATTTGTTTTCTAATATTGATTAATTTTATTTCTTAAATGTTGCTTTGACTTATTCAAGTCAATGTCGTCACACTCCCAGATTGGATCTGTCTCGAATCTGGTTCACACTAGGAACCAGAACTCTAGGTTCCGAACCTAAACCCGTCAAAATCCTCAGAACTTGGTTCGTGAATGAGAGAACTGTAGAAAATCACTGATCATCTCCACATTAACCAACAACAGTAAAAAGCTGCTCACACATCAGTAATGTAAACCAATATCATGTACAAAAACTCTAACCATACATTTTTCAGGACTGTACTTAAATACTCAAAATTTAAATGAGTATTTCTAGGCTGTGGTATTCGTACTTTTACTTTAAGTAAAACGTCTGAATACTTTTTCAAACACTGAATTTTCAGTGAGACAGAACATAAAGAGTCTTTGTTGTGACTATTGTACCTGAGTGATGGCGTTGCCATGGTGACACAGTGTTTGAATGGTTACCTTGGTGATGAGGTCTATGAGAGGCTGAGCTCCCAGCTCTTCGATCTTCTGTGTGTTGAGACAGGACAGGTAGTAGGACTGAGTCTTCCTCTCCGCCTCGCTGCTGCCGTTAAACGTCCCGTTCTCTAACAAACACAAAGACCATCATCAAACCTCTTCTTTGAGCTGCTCCCTTCACGGGTCATCACAGCGGATCATCTGCCTCCATCTCCCCCTATCCTTCAAATTACCTTTAGATTTTCTGACGGAAAACTTCACTTACAGCCTGATGTCAGCAGGACCAGGTCTGAAATCTTACAGTGTGTGAGGGTGTTGGGTCTAATTGTCCAATTAGAAGTTTTGCAGTATGAGGATAAAAAGACATTAATCTTACATTACTGACACCAACGTGTTTCAGCTGAACATCTTTTTTTTTTTAAAGAATAAAGAAAATTTTAAAGCAGCACAAGATGCAACAAATGTGCTGCAGGTGTGGATGGAAGAAGGTGAAGCAACAGAAATCCTGCACGTGTCAACATGCAGACAGAGGGAAACAGACACAGGGAGATAAGAGCTGAACATAAAATCTGTTTTTAATTTTGTCCATCGGGAATATTCTACAAACTACACACAACAGTCCTGAATGTCTAAAAATGAAGCCTCATTTTGTTTGGTCTTTAAAATTAAAGGTTTGTGTCCTGTCTGTGTCCTCATCACATGTCGGAATCATTTTCCTGACAAGATTAATTCCTAAGATGTTTTCTGGTTTCATTGGCTCTTTAAAAAAAAAAAAAATCAAACATCGACTTCTTCCCAAAAGGATTTTAGAGTTAAACAATAGACGAGTATGTGTATAATGTGCTGATTGTTCTCCACGTCCTGTTCAGCAGACAAACTGACACTGGAGGAGAGGGACTGGACAGAAGTTGGGTTTTTGAATGCGATGAGGTTTGTGTGAGCCTGTGCCTCCACCTGTCCGTCTTACCCAGCAGGTGTTTGAGTAGCGCCTGGTTCTGCTCCCAGATGCTGTTGAAGGTGGACCAGCGCGACCGTCCGTCAGGCAGCGGGTTTTTCCTGATCCAGCCTCCGCAGGCGAACTGGTAGAAGTCATGGCAGGGGTGGGCGCTGCGGTCCATCGCCTCCACCATCTGACTCGCCACCGTCACACATGCCTCCGAAAGGCAAAGGCTACGTCCACTGTCTGCACAGCATCATGGGAAAGAAAGTGGGTGAGAACCAGAGGAAGCAGGTTTTACAATAAACACTAAACACATAAACTGGAGGAGATGAAGAAGGAAAAGTGGAGGTAGACAAGGATGAAAGGAGAGAAAAAAGGGAGGAAGAGACAAATAAGGGAAGGACATAGGAAATGATAGGAGGATGGGTGTGGGTAGGAAAGGAAAGGAAATAAAAGAAAAGAAATTGGGAGCAAAGGAAGGAAGGGATGGGCTGAGAAGGACAAGAGGTGGTAGAGAAGGGTGGGTATGGAAAAGAAAGGAAAGGGAGGGCTGGGACAAAGAAGTAGATAGGAAAGGAGGAGGCAGAGAAGGAAGCAGAGAGGTGGACAAGGTTAAACAGGGAAGGGAATGAAAAAGGGAAGGGAATAAGGAGGTAGAAGTAAAAAAAAAGGAGGTGTAGAAGTAAAGAAGAAGGTAGTAAAGAGAAGGAGGTAGAGAAGGAAAGGAGATAGAGAAGGAAAAGAGGAAGTAGAGAAGAAGGAAGTAGAGGAAGGCTTATAGGAAGACAGGTGTGCTGTGTGTAGCTACCTGAGCTGAATCCCAGTCCCAAGACCAGCAGACAGGCCAGCAGAGCCAGTAGAGCAGCCAGCAGCAGGACTGACAGTAAAACCTCCAGCTGAGTCCTCCTGCCCAGAATGTCCACACCCCCCTTCCTGAAACCCACCTGAAACAGAGACTGAACAGAGTCACACAAGAATCCTCAGGTCCCGTCTCAGTCCCAACATCCCAGAAAGTCATTAAAATCCATCTCTGCCTGCTCGTCAACTTTCAGAACAAGTCTGAGGCCCAAGACCAGGAGGATCCCGACAGGGGCAGAAGAGTTTACCAAGACTTTGTCTCACATGAAAGTGGTCTGACAGGCTTCACAGAGCCAGGTCATAACAAGCTTCATGGTACCGGTTTCCACAATGTCTAACGTCAGGTTTAGTGAAGCCAGATCTAGTTCAGCTCTCTTTGTGGTACAGGCCCCGTGATGGACTATGAGACCGTCAGTATTCCTAAACCTGACTCGGCTCAGTGGAACCACTGAGCAGGATTTTGTTCACAGAGCTGGTGCCACTTATATTTTATCCGTGTGTTTGTCTGAAGTGTTCAGTCCCAGACTGCTGGGGGCACGTGACATTTGTTGTACAAAGTTTTTGACTGGCCGTCCTCCAGACGCCCTGCTGCTCCTCTCTGTGGGGGGGTGGACCACTGTTGGCTCAGTCACTGTGGGTTATTATTAGTATTATGTGCTTTTATAGTAGGTTTGATCAAGATAGTATCTGTACCAGCACAGTACAGATACCTGCACTAATGTTACGCTTGATTACTCACAGGTACAGGTAGGAACACCTGCCACCTGCTAGATTGTTATTTCCCCACATACATGAGAGCAGTTGTTTCTCCATCACTTCTCTGTTCGTCTCCTCCTCCACAAACTCACTTTGACTGTTTTCTGAACTTCTGTTTGTGTGTGTGTTGTGTTCACTGACCTCCACTCTGTCAGGAGACGAGGCTGCCTCAGCCGGAGTGTCCGACACTTCCTCCTCCTCCAACGTAGCTCGTTTATAGTTGGACATCTGTAAGGACAGACAGAGATGTCCTCACTAACACAGATAAATGAGCAAAACAGTCTGATTTAATCTAATCTGCAGCGTGGAAACAGTCAACAGAGCTTTTCAAAACGTGCTCATATGATCATCAACCCTCATAAAAACAAGTCGAGTCAGGCTCCAACGCAGCGGATGCTGGGATCATTTCCAGGCTCCTGGCACTGGCATAACTTGGTACAGATGATGGATGGACTAGTCCAGATAACAAGTTTCAGCACTGATACTGAAGCATATAAAGAGAAAAAGTCTTTCTAAAGCCATGCTAGCATCTGGCAGGTGGCAGCTGAGTGTCGGTGTGATAAGAGAAACTGTGCCTCTTACTGTTCATGTGTTGGTGTTCTGACTGTGGTTTAAAAACTGATCCAGCAGCAGCAGACTGTTAAAGTTTCAGACTGAAATAACTTTAGTGAAACATCTCTACATCGTCTGCGAGCAGCTGCTCTCTCCTGGTTTCTAGCATCTTGTCTCTGTGTGAGAAGGTGACAGAGGTTTAACAGGAAAAGAGGAGGTGGATTTATTAACAGAACAGGCTCACGTGACAAACTCCAGGAGGCACCAGGCTGGATGTCCAAAACAGGGCAGACAAAGGAAACAAGCGGAGACAGAAACGTCACCAAGCAGCAGCGGGACAGGTGGGCAGGCTGCTGACACACAGGTTCACACAGGACAGCTGTGTCATAGTCAGACAGCAGAGTCATGGAACAGAGGCTGAAGACAAACGAGAGAAGTGAAAGCAGGTGTGTGTGGCTCAGGTGATTGGGAGACTGGCTGCAGGTGAGCAGGTGGGGGGAGGAGCAGGACACAAAGGGAGGGGCCAGGTGAGAGAGAGAGAGAGAGAACCTCATGCTCCAAACCACTTCAGGCAGTCCCACTAAAACCGGAGGTTTGACCCAGTAAAAGTGTTTTTAAACTCTTCACAATCATTTCTTTAAAAAACTATAAAATGAAGCAGCTCGTTGTGAGACTTGTACGGTGAAACAGTAAAAACACATCACATCACATCACATCCTTGTGTTTCAGCTGCATCAGAAGAATTGATCCTTTCTCCAGTGTGTGATCCTACACAAGCTGACCTGTGTTCATGGTCTCTGCTCCTGACGCAGCAGGAGGACTTCAGTGTCCTGCACAAGTACTTTCCACGTACCTGCAGGACTATAAAGGATCTGTAACAGAGGGCAGACCAGGGACCAGTCCTCCCAGTCTGACACCAAATCATCTTCATACACGAGCAGTCACGAGTTCCTGTTGGATTCTCCACGGCTCCTGTAGTACAGTGTGATATACTGATATACTGCCCCCCCACCGGTAATGGACAAAACCAGTAGTGTGAGGGGACACACAGGAACTCACTGAGTTCATTGTTAGAAAACTGTGGGTTTGCTGGTTTTCATAATAAAAAGCTCAACATTCACTCAAAGTGGACGTGAGACTAAAGCAAACTGCACAAACTCTTCATGTATCTGAGGAACAAACAAACAATTCTAAACTCACATCTGTGAGAATAAGCTTTGTTCACTGCACAGAACGTAGACAGTTACTTGTTAGGTTCGATTTAGGAGTTAGCAGATGTGTTGTTCTGTGTCTCAGTTCTCTGCATTAGGTTAACTTGGTGTTTCACGTGCATTTCTAACTTTATTTCATTGAATGTATCAGTGTGATGAAGCAGCAGCAGCAGCTCAGCACTGAGGCATTAAAGTAAACTGAGAGAACCAGCATGAGGAGATATTTAACTGTGATCAAATAAATCTCCACTTCCTCTGTTTACAATCAGCTCCCCCGCTCTCTCTCTCTGTAGTTCTGCCTTTGTCTCTCTCTCTCTGTCCCCTCCCCAGCCCCCCACTCCCTCAGGCAGACATATAAACAGTGCAGCACTCCACCCTGCAGAGAGAAACACACGCTGATCCTGGATCAGTCACAGGAACGAGTTTAATAAACTCAAACAGCTGCAGAGTTCACGTTGTTTCACCACAACACCACCATGTTCACCGCCTCTGGTTACTATAGAAACCACTGCAGTGCACAGCAGCGCAGACACTAATGCAGCTGCAACTGTTAGCATGTAGCGTGTTAGCTCTGCCACAGGAGGGTCCAGAGACGGTGATGTCTGCTGTTTAGTCCAGACTCAGATCTCTGGACTCCCACAGGACAGATCTGATGGGTCTAACATGATCCTAACACGATGGATCCTAACGACTGTGGTGACTTCTCATCTACATCTACAGCCACGAGTTTACACACATCCCTGTCAACACTGTTCAGACTACAAGATAAAATCAGTTCTCTTTCTGGACTTCAGAGGCTGTTCCTGGTTTCTGTCTCTCAGTTCTATTTCTCCAGCACACACTGGTTCCAGTGTTCATCCAACACTGTGTAAACAGAAACCTTTTCTGTTACAACATGACCATCAGTCATGAGCCTCTGTCAAAGTACGAGTCCAGGTCAAACCACACTAAGTCAGAACAGCTAAGAAGTCTCAGTCTGAGCCACTGGAGTCAAAACACCCTCAAGACAGGACTCCAGATCAAGAGCAGACTGGAGCACAATGCTGTGCACAAAACCAGCTCCATCAAGAAATGTTTCTGTCAGTTTGGTGTGGAACAAGTTAACTGGTCTTCACAGTGCTATGACCACAAATCTATTCAGACCTAATGCCCTGGTCTGTCTCAGAGTCAGTCCTGGTCTGGAGGGTGGAGACGTGTTCCTGTCTGTCCTCTAAGTCTCTGCAGACTCTCAGTGTCCTGCTGCTGCTGTCTGGTGTCCTGCAGGAAACTAAAGGTTTCCAACTGTTTCCTTCCTCAACACCCTCGCTCAAACCTGTCTGTCTGACTGTCTCTGTCTCTGTCGGTGTCTCTCGCCCCGCTCTGTTCTCTTTAATTGATGACGCACGCAGAGGGGGAGACAGGGGGGAGTTGCTAGGAGACAGGAGTGTGTGTTATATCTCTATGTAGAGGGTGATGTCATCCTGTGCGTGTGTGTGTGTATGTAATTAGATAATGTGTGTGAATCATCTCCATTCAGCTCTAATAGAGTTCACTGCAGCTTATATAACATCTGTGAAATCTGCCCTTTGTCCCCCCACAGCCTCCGAACTCTCAGCACTGAGCTCAGACACAAACGTTCAGTAAATCACCTCGATTCCTGCAGAACAACACGACAAGATGGATACCAGGTTCATCTCTGTGCTTCAGCCTCACAAAATACACCTTTGTACACAAACTGCTGCTACAGTCAGATTTCTATAAGCCAACAAGTACTGGATCAATACATTTTATTCAAACAGTCATAGAATCATGATGGCCCGTATAAAAAGGTCCCACAGATGTACCGTGTACAGCACGTGTTGTCTAACCATCAGCACTGATTATACAGTAGACTAAACTGTAAACACGTTTAAAACACATATTTCTCTTTTATGAAGCTGTGAATGAAGAATTATTTCCCTTTGGCTGATGCAGAGCAACTAAGACATGAAACATCTACTTTATATTTTTAGTCCTAAATGTGCAAAACAGTAAGAACAATAAAAAACCAGCAGCACTTGCAGAAGCATCATCATTGTGGATAAAATAAATTTCACCACATACAGACTGTCAGCACAGTCTCCAACCTTACGGATTCATCATCACTGTTTGTGTTGACTTCAGCCTGATCGCTGCAGACAGCTGCTAACTAGCATCAGCATTAGCAGAGTGAATAAAGCAGAATCCACATGCTGATTGTAATAACTCGATTACTGCAAAGTCGACACTTTACACAATAAGTGTAAAATGTAAGCACCAGATTTCACTGTGTGTCTCCTTCAGGTCTAAACAGTGTTGAACATTTGTCTTTATTTGTTTACTAGCTTGTAGTTTCCTTCTTCATCGCATTTTATGCACTTTGCTGCATGTCTTGCTGTGTTACCACTGCCTGTAGATCACTGGAACAGTGTGAAACCAGGAACGTGCATCATCCACACATGTGATCAACAAAACAGTCACAGGAAAACAGCTGCTCAACAAAAACTGTAGGTGAAAAACTCCTGTAACAAGTAGAAGAGTTTGATTCAGTGAAAAAGTGAAGACGTCACTGTGAGCATCCGACACAGGACATCAGATTAACAATAATAAAAGATAAGGGGAGAGGGACATCATCGCCAGAGGTCAGTGTGTGTTTGCTGCGTCACTGAGCGACTGCACACAAACATCATGTCGTCTCACATTAAAGTGCAGCAGCTGCTGAACGTTTACGACTTCAACCCACGCTCCTCTCTACCAACAAACACTGAGAGACAAGCTGGACACAGCAGGACACTGTGCGCACAGCCATCGAGTCGGCATCAATAAATCCAGATCAGTAAAACCTGTGCAGCAGAGCAGAACCACATGATGGTGTTAAACAGTGCAAACACGAGTCAGAGCTCAACACACAGTTTGTACTGGGAGCTCAGTGTTACAGGAATACAGGTCAGTGGTCCTGTCAAAACATATGAGTCCAAGTCAAAACATGTGAGTCCAAGTCAAAACATATGAGTCCAAGTCAAAACATCTACGAGTCTCAGTCAAAACATCTGAGTCCAAGTCAAAACATCTACGAGTCTCAGTCAAAGCATGTGAGTCCAAGTCAAAACATCCTCGAGTCTCAGTCAAAACATCTGAGTCCAAATCAAAACATCTACAAGTCAGTCAAAACATGTGAGTCCAAGTCAAAACATCCTCGAGTCTCAGTCAAAACATGTGAGT
>JAUMHL010000005.1:636514-651650 GCA_032362345.1 Sandelia bainsii
GTCAGAATTGAGAAAGCCCTCTGGAATGGAGGGTGAAACGTCTTCAAGGAACTAAAACCAGTCCAGTTGCCACTGAAAAACCTTTTTTGGGATACCCTTAAAAACCTTAACTGACAGAAATGGAAGAAGCTTCAGGAAGAGCAACAGAGGAGGGAAACAAACAGATCAGCACAGTAGGTTTACTTTACAAACAGGTTGACGTATAGATTATTAACACTAAGGGCTGAGGACATTTGGAAATCAGTGTTAAAAGCTCCAGAGCAAAAACTGGACTCGGGAGACTTTTTTTTTGTTCTGTTCCAGCAGAACTGAACTCATGTGTCAGTGTGTCTCTTCACCTTTCTGCCCTTGTACTCCAGGGACTCCAATTTCTCCTTTTGTTCCCTCAGTACAGACTCCTTCCCTGCCAGGACAACCAGGAGGACCAGGAGGACCAGGAGGACCAGGACAACCCACCTCTCCCGCAGGACCAGATGGACCAGGAGGGCCAAAGGAACCAGGTGGACCCTTCTCCCCAGGACTCCCTGAGAACATGAGAGGAGAAAAAGAGCATGTTTCACTTCTACTTTGGTTCTAACTGAAAACTAAACTCATTATCACACCTGAGGACTCACCTGGTGGACCTTTTGTACCCTCCAGGCCTCGGGGTCCAATTCCAGGAGCTTGGGAAAGAACACTGATCAATCAGAGTTGAAAGAAACAGACCCCCCCCACCACTGAAAACTCATCACTGCTCATTCAGATTCAGTTCCATCCAGTCTCCTACCTCCCATTGCTCCTTTCTCTCCAGGGGGTCCAGGTATCCCATCTTGTCCCTGGTTGCCTCTGGGACCAGCTGGACCAGGATTTCCAGGAGCCCCCTTGTTACCTAAAATGACATTAGAAGCCGATTGAGAGGACACATATTATCCTGCTGCCAGATTTCGACATAAAAGTCTTTCGATCAGGAGAAGTGTTGGTACTGTGGATGAGCAGCGCAATGAAACACTGGTCTATGAACCTGTGAGTCCACTGGGTCCTGGAGGGCCCGTTTTCCCTGGAGGACCATCACAACCCTTTTCTCCAGGAGATCCAGGAGAACCTGAGGACAGACAAACGGGTTAGAAGTGTCTCACCTCAATTTCTTTATGTGCACATAGAAAAGACGCAAGAAAACACTTTGTGACATCTATGCCAACTCTTCATCAGCCTGTTTTCCTCTTTTCCAGTTCGTCATTTGTTCTCATTGCTCATTGTATCCCAGCATTTTCCCTGCATCTGTTTTCTGTGTGTTGTTCTTTTGCGTTATTACTATTAATTACTTTAGTTACTAATTACTATTACAATTTTTTTGCTATTTTATGGTAAGTTTTTGAACTGTGACTGTGGTTGTTCTCTGTCTGAGCTGTTCTTGTAAATCAGCTCCTGCTGACATTAAAATCCTTTTTTTACGTCAGCCGGTGTGCTTGTTGTGTTTGCCTGAGTTCCTGATGATTACAGTATATCATTTACACAGTCAGTGGACACACACAAATGTGTATGTGCTAAATTGTAGATTGTACCACCTCTGCATCCTGGAAGTCCAGAGAATCCTTTGGGGCCACAGGGGCCACAGCTTCCGGGAGGACCAAAGTTTCCTAAGAGTCCTGGCTCTCCCTTTGTACCTGGAGGTCCTGGACGTCCCAGAATCCCCTGAGATGAGCACAGAGCAGGAGAAGACATTTCATCTTTCATGAGCCTTGAACTATGTAACAACACATAGCTCATTCAAAACTACTTAAAATATGTCTAACAGGACCTAAAACAAACCAGCCTCCAGAAATAAAGACAAATGACATAAAAGGAAAATAAACTTGGTCATTTTAATCATTTTAATTTAAATGTTTTAATTTTAACAACAATTGTTACAATTTCTTTGTGTCAGAAACTTTTCTTTTATTGCACTTTGCTTTGCTAGAATACTTGGATGGATGTAAAACCAATGTAACAAATGAATTCTATGTCTGGAAAGAAGCGGTAAAGACTGAGGTGCAATGACAACATGAAGCAGAGTTTCATCTGCATACAAGATAATGTTAGTGGTAAAAGCATCTTAAAATTGATTTATTACAGGAAGTCCTGTAGAGAGCAAGAGAACAAATTAAATGTCTTCTATGCAACTAATCACAACAGCTTTACTTTTAGATTTTGACTAGTCATAACCTAAATGAAAGAAATCTGGAATTCACATTTCAGGTGGGAAAAATTCTTCATCAAGAAGCCAATGAGTAATTCTTACGAATCAAATTATAACTACAGATATCTTTAATTAGCATCTTGGTCAATCAGAAAGTATCTTAAATGAATGAAATAAATGCTCAACATCCTTTGTCCAATATATTCACTATCCCTCCTCTGCTCATGTCCAAACCATCTCAACTTCCCCAAATCTGTCTTTATGTGTACGATACCTTCTCTCCTGGAAATCCTTTAGATCCTGGTCCAGGTGGACTTGGTTCTCCTTTAAAACCTTTAAGTCCTCCCACTCCTGGTATTCCACCTGAACCAGGTGTTCCACAAGGTCCTGCACAACCTTTCTCACCTTTACAACCTAGACAGGACACACCGGGACAAAATCAGACAGTCCCAGAGAGTAAACTTTTGTCTTTTGTGAGAGTTAACCTTAATTTACCTTTTTCAGAACTGAAATTGTTCTTTTTCAAGCTTTAATGTTGAGAATGAAGCGTAGTGTTTTAAATGTCTTCTTATTGATCTGACGTTTAAAGTTTTTAAATCTGTTTAATTTGTGTGTTTTAAAAGGTGAACTCTCAGCATGTTGATGCTAAATTTCACTGAAGCTGATTGACAACCCAATTTATTCCTACTGTACAGAATAGATTGGTGATCAGACAGTAAAATCCACTGATATTTGCTTTGTAGTCATGCAGACTGTGCTTTGGTTGGTGGGCGTTGTCACCTGGTTTCCCCATCTCTCCCGGGTAACCAGGGAGACCAGAGGGACCAGGACAACCTTTAACTCCATCTTTGCCAGGATCTCCAGGAAGTCCTGATGAAAAGACATGTATGAAATGTCAAATTCTAATTTGTTGGTAATAAAAAATGTAAAAAACGTGATTAAGTGATACTGTAACTGGCTGAGTGTCACTTTTAGGTTTTCTGTGAGTTCAGGGTGAGTAGATCCTATCATACTGGTAGCTAATAATGATCCAAAAACAAACAAACAGTGTTTTCAGTTTTTTGTGTTACCTTGTGGCCCAGGATTCCCAGGTATACCACTGATGCCATCAGGGCCCTGTGGTCCTAGGAGACCCTTATCCCCCTTATTGCCAGTGAGACCCATGGTTCCTGAGAGAGACATGAAGCATACAGAGGGGTCACAGACCAGCAAGTTTTGTAATATTCCTTAAAATAATGATATTTAGGACTTGTCTCATTCTTGCTGGGTTTTTCTTTTTCAGGATTTAGGGTTAGGGTCCCATTATTTAGCATTGATTGAAAAAATGAGATACAGCCTCAGAAGTGCTGGTGTATGGACTTGGACAGATTCAGGCTAGTTGGTTCCCAGTTTCCAGTCTTTATTGGAATAGCCGCTTATTGTAGCTTCATGTCCAATGTACACGATCAGGTCAAAGTATAGATGGATATTATTACTGAGCCTTAAATGACAACTGAATATTACTACAATCCTAAAAACAGACTACAGTAGAAAATAGTAGAATAGAGTACCAGGGACTCCAGGATCTCCTGGATCTCCATACATCTCTACAACCGTCTGGATTCCTTTTTGTCCAGTTTCTCCTCTGTCCCCCGGAGGCCCAGGAGGCCCCTGAGGACCCTTGACTCCGTTTACACCTGTCTCACCTTAGAGACAGATAGAAAGACCTTTACAGTGAGAAACAGTCGACTTATACGTAGATTAATTCATTTACTGATTTATTGATCAATTCACTAATAGAAACCTTTTGGCCCTGGTAGTCCAGTCTCTCCAGCTTTACCATCAGACCCTGGACACCCAAGAGGTCCTGGAGGACCCATGTCTCCTCTGGTACCTAAAACACACACATATATTATGACAGTTGTGAGGACACTGCAGTCACTCACAATCAATAAACTGACAATAATAATACACTGACGTCGACTCTGATGTATCTACGGTTTATCAGCAGGTTTGAATCTAAGCTGCTGTGGCCACATCTCCTCACCTGGACTTCCTGGTTCCCCATTGGTCCCTGTCAGGCCCTTCTGTCCAACTCCTCCTGGTAGCCCTGGAGGGCCCTCAAGGCCTGGTTCCCCATGTGGTCCCTGAGGCCCCATAACTGCCACACCTGGCAGCCCAGGGTCTCCCGCCACCCCCTTTGGGCCCCGTGTTCCTGCAAGACAAGACACCTTTCAGGTGGGTTCTCTGACTGTGGTTTTGGTTACTTTACTGAATCTTACAAACAAAGCTCAGGGGCTCTAACATTGTAGGAACTCCCCATTTGTATAGTTAGTACCTGTAAATCCAATGACACCCATGAGTCCTAGCTCTCCTCTAGGTCCAGGGGCTCCAGGGAAACAGAGTCCAACAGAACCAACAGGGCCTGGTAAACCTTCCAGACCACTATGACCTGAGACACATTCAGTTTACATCAATTAAATTTTCAGACCTTTGTTGTTCAGTCCGGTATGCTCTGAACACAACAGTCATATTGGACCAAAACAACCACGCAGAGATCTTTTAGAGAAACTAGTCTGCATCCAGCCACAAATGAATTGTGGAGTAGTTTGTTCATGGTGTGAATGTAACTGGACCTGTATTTGATCTAACTGTATGATGTATTCTGTAGGTCTGAGGTAAACAGCTATTCTTTACATGCTGGGATGTGGAGCGGAAATCAACAGTTGCTAGCAGCTATGTCTGAACCACTGAGTGTAGAGAACGTTCTCATCTGGCTTCTACTGATCAGTAAGCTTCAGAAACCCAAACAAAGTTGTGGTAGCTGTATCTGCATGCAGATATTTTAACACATAGGAACATGTGGGAATCTGTTGGAGTAGACTCACTTCTAACTAGTTATAATATCTGGGTCCTGGACCAGTAGTGGTAGCCTACCTTTGACTCCTGGTGGCCCATCCTGTCCTGGAGGTCCTGGAGCTCCATTTGCTCCTTGAGGTCCAGGGTGTCCTTGGGGCCCCACTGAGCCTTCTTCTCCCTGAGGGCCCAACTGACCTTGCTGACCTGGAAAACCAATACCCTTGTCCCCCTGTTACCACAGAGACCAGCAGAACAGAAAAAAACAGTATATCAGAAGAGGACAACAGTTTGCGATTCTATATGAGACTTTTGTTGACATCCAACAGCAAAACAGGAAGCAGGGTGATGGTCTCACGCTGTGATCATGTTATATTAGAGCTGTAATAATTAGTATTAATGGTTTCAGAGTTCAAGTCAACATCCAAAAAGTGTTAATGACTGTGAAACTGATTTTTCTGAAGAGTGAACCTCAAAGTGACTGGCACATACATAACAGACACTGTTACACCTCTCCCACCCCACCTCTTCACCCACAGTTAGTCTATAAACAGAAGTTTGGAACAGATGATGCCACCAGGTCTAGTCTCATCTGGACAGAGGGAGCAGTCCTTTGACTTGTTAAACGCTTTCAATACCTCCCATCCACAGACAAGCTGTTTGAGATGCAGAAGGGGATGGACCTAGTGTCCTAGATCACAAACTACCTTACTGAAAGACCACAGAATCAGGTTGGGGGACTGTACATCTAAGACTATGATCAGCAGCATGGAAGTACCTCACAAGACTGTATTATTGGTGACTTGACATTGATCAGTCTCTGGTGTCCAACAAGGACACTGTGAAGTGGGAGAGAGGGATTGACAAGGATTGAGAGGAGTTTGGACAGAATCCTCCTCTCAGCTACAACATGTAGAGGGTCCAGCTCCACACCAAGAACAGAACCAGCCCTCCTGATTAATTGAAATGCCCCAGCAGACCACAGCAAAGAAAATGACACTGGCCACCACAGACTCATAGAACATCCACAGCATGGTGCTGCAGACGTTAAATCCTGCTGTTTTGCTATTTTCCTTACATTCTTTATCAGTTTTTTTCTTATTAGAATCTGTCCATCCCAAATTATGTGGTTTAAGCTGGTTTATGCAAAGTAACCAGTTTCCTTAACCACCACCACCCTGAGCCTGGTTCTGCTGGAGGTTTCTTCCATTAAAGGGACTTTTTCCTCTCCACTGTTTCCTAGTGCTGCTCAAGTGGTACTGTTGGGTTTTCTTTATTATTCTATATTTGGTTATAATACGTAAGGTCTTAAACCTTAAACACTGTAAAGTGCCTTGAGATTACTTTTGCTGTGATTTGGCGCTATATAAATAAAACTGAATTGAACTGAATCTGATAATTGTTCATCATCTGAAAAATGACTTCCCTGCATATACACTATACTGGACTGTTCTCTCTCTGACTCTGGAGTCTACACCTACTGTGTAGCTCTCCCTGAGTGTTGGTGACCATTTCCTACCTTTTTTAAGTCTCTTTTCTTTTTCGATTTACCACTGCTAGTAAAAGGTAAGAACACCATGTTGATTTGAGATGTGTACAGTATTTCCATACCTGAATTGTGACACACTCTTTATCTGAGATCAAATTGGAAAGCAAACTTATCCGAACTTTTAGATTCTTTCTGTTACCTTTGGGCCCGGCATCCCTGGGGGGCCTGATGGCCCCGCCCGGCCCTTGTTACCAAAACTTGGTAAACCTGGATCTCCTGGAAGGCCTTTCAGTCCTGAATGCAGATAAAAATGTATGAGTCTAATTTAACAGTTCATGTAAACTGTCAGCCGACAATGTTCTTCACTTAACTGACCTTTGACCCCCGGAAAACCAGGAGGCCCCTGAACAGAAAGTCCTTTGTCTCCTTTTACTCCCTTTGGACCAAGAGGTCCTAGATTACCTTGAGGTCCAGTCACACCTGAAACCAGGATGAGAAACTATTTGGAACAAACACTGTTGCGCATCATTCTAAATGTTTTACATTTTTATGAAGAAAATACAGATTTTTATTTTAAATGTAGATATCAGTTTAACGTCAACATACATCCACAGTTTTCCTGATGGAAAACCTATACTGAAATTCCTCTTGCATTACACGTCCTAATCCTTCTACAAGTGAATACGACTGATATTGTAAAAAATCTAATCTGATCAGGTTTTCTTCTAAATAATAAAAATAAGGACGCACAAACAGTCCATGTTAGACAGATGTTCCTGTCTCACCCTCAGGTCCAGGATTTCCATTTAAACCTTTCGCTCCTTTCTGTCCTTGATCTCCTGGAGAGGTTTTGATTTCGCCTGGAGAACCCTTTTCACCTAAAAGGACACAGACAACTCAGGTCTGTTATATAAACCAGGTCCTGACCATTGTTCAGATCACACTTGGACACACTCACCTGGTTTTCCAGGATCCCCTGGCTGTCCCTGGACTCCAATGTTGCCCTGAGGTCCTGGAGGTCCTGGAGCCCCAACACCAGGAGGTCCGGAGGGTCCCCGCTGCCCTAATAGTCCTCTGGAACCGGTCTCCCCGATTTGCCCCTTGTCTCCTTTTGGCCCCTCTGGCCCCTGTAAAGCAGACAAACATAAATCTTTTTGACACACCCCACCCTCCGAAATCTGATCTGGATTGGTCAAATAAATAATCTGATACTCACAGGACTTCCTTTTGGTCCCTGAACACCTTTCAATCCTGGATCTCCTTGATGTCCGTCGATCCCACTGATGCCTGGTGGCCCCAGCGCTCCTCGGGTCCCTTCCTCACCCTTCTGCCCCACCCTCTGCATGATTCCGGGATCACCAATTGGTCCTGGGGGCCCTGGGAGGCCTGGGATACCAAAGGGTCCCTGAAGACAAACAGCCATGATGCACCTCACGGACGACACTAACCAGACAATCAGAAACATTGTACCAGACCCCTTGTTTGCTCTTAGTGGATTTTCTCTTTCTGAGTGGACAGTCACTGGACAACACTGTCACTGGTGTCTCAGATTCAGTTCAGCATGAGTTAAACTCCCTTTAACGGAAGAAACCTCCAGCAGAACCAGGCTCAGTGTGGGCGGTCATCGGCCATTATTCTTGTTAGTTAGTTCAAATGTAATGTGCAGTATAAGATGAATCTTGAACATTATGACCTATCTGAGCACAGATAATATTTAAAATAAAATGTTCTTTTCTTTTTTCCCCAGATCTATCTCAGATATTACACTTCATGTTACATCCTCTGAAAACATGACACGATATAGAAGTGTTTCTAAAATCAGTTTTTGATTTGATATGTTCATGAATCTGTTAAGTCTGTTTTTAGGACTGATTTGTTGTGAGTATTATCATCATCATTTATGTTATCATGAAGCAGGTTTAAATGGATGATGACGTAACCTCACCTGGGGACCAGGTGGTCCTCCCAAACCTTTGTCCCCTTTGTCACCTTTGGGCCCAGGAAAACCTTCTGCACCTGGATACAGAATGACAGAGAGAGACAGGTGAGTTTTTCCTGCTCTGTCATCTTTCTACTGAAACCTATTCTGGAACAGATCCTGCTGTCAGCGGGTCTGCTCAGTGTATACTAAAAAAAAATCAGGTGAGTTCTTGTTCTTACCTGTCTTTCCGTTTTCACCTGGATCTCCTGGTATACCTGGAGGCCCTGGGGAGCCAGAAACAAGAGGACAGGCCAAGCACACCTCCCCCTTATCACCTGAAAAACACCAATCAATCAATCAATCAATCAATCAATCAATCAATCAGTTTACTCAAAATGCACAGTGTATTACTGTATTGTGTTTAGTTGTTTTATACTTTCTTGGATGTATCATATGTATTTAGACACGGGTCATTTCCAGTGGAAGAATTCAGATTCTCTACTTAAGTAAATAGACCAACACAACAGGTTTAGTTTATTAATAACAATCCTGCATTTAAAATCCAATTCACAGCACTGAGAGGTAAACTGTCAGCAATGATGAAATTCTGACCTATTTCTACAGCCAACTCTACAAAGCCAACTCTGCTCTACATTATTCATTGTAGTAATTAAATAAATAATTATAATTATAAATAAATTACAATTGAAAACAATTACATTACAATTAAAATGTAGATCTCCCCTCCCCATAACTGTTTATGAATATTAGGATTTTCAAAGTTAGACATTTCTTTTTCTAACTTTATTATATATAAATACATATTATATAATATATAAAAAAACCTGAATCCTGAGGATAAACAAGTTGTGAACTACTAATGACCAGTATTACTGTTAAATATTATGGCATATAGTATAAAACATATTATCGTGTCATGACACCATGAAGCCAGGCAGACAACTCTTACACGTTAATCGTGTACAGTGTGTAGTAAGCTCACTCTCTCCTAGAACCTCTGACATCTCTGCTCACACTTCTGTACGACTGCACAAATCTCATGGTGGAGTTTGGTGTCAAATTAAATAAAGTTTATTCAAACAAGATGGTCGCATCTTGATGTCAACAAAGCCAAAATCAGCTCTGCCTATAGCCATTTTACTTTGTACTGACTATAAACAAACACAAACAAAGTATGGACCCAAAAATTGCCAGGGAGACGCAGCCAGTGTGTGTGTGTTTTGCAGTGGGAACTGGAGTGCTAATAAATAATAGAAGACTTGTCAACATCATCTGAAAAAATAAGTACTATGATCTCATCTCTGCCATTGTTGGTATTGTTTTTGTGGCAGGAAAGTGGGGAATCAGACCATGAAAACAACCTCCAACTCCAACCAATCATCTGGGAGCAGTATCTTTTGTCATCCTGGTGATTAATCAGGCACTGGGACCCTGCTGACACTGGTTAGGCTAAAATCTATACAGTGTCTGCTTGTCTTAACTCACCCTTCCTACCATCCACTCACCTGTCTGTCCAACTGGTCCTCTGGTCCCAGGAAACCCTACCAGGCCCTTTGGACCTTTAGCTCCTGGAACACCAATGCCTCCCTCCAGAAAATCTGATAAAAGAAAACAAATAAATCAGCTTTAAAATTTCTGTTATAGCTAGGCTAGCATTTGTTTGTTTAAAGCTTGGTGGCTCCAAGAGGCTTCTCTGAGGATCCTCTTACATTACTGAAAATGCAAAACAAGTGATTTTATTGAAATGTTTAGTTTAGCTTCACTACATAGCTCATTTGGAACATCTGTTTGACAAAATATGCTCCAAAACAAATTATAGAGATGTGCTTTTTCCAGTGGGACACAAACAAGGGCCAGATTTCAGAATAATTAGGCCCACATGCGACATGAACTCATGAAGTCCGAAAGCTGGGTCACAATGTCAAACAGGCAAGAGATATACCACGAAGGCTAGGTGCAGATCTCATATCTCTGAATTATTGTTTAATTATTAAACTGTGGTCTGGTTGCCTAAACAGTTCCTACACAGTTCATGCAATATTTAAAAAAGAATTGTGGTCGGGTACAGAGCCAAAACTGATGAAAATCGGGACTTACTGTATGTTGTATGATTCACTTTTTTCGAATCCATTTATCCTTGTGAAGAACATAATGTAATCTCTAGTTTGTGATGAGTTGACATGACTACATGAATAAACTTTATATTTCACCTGGTATTCCTGGGTCTCCTGGTTCTCCTTCAGCTCCACGACTTCCTGGGACTCCAGTCTCTCCTGGGGGACCAGTGATGAGTGGTCCCGGTTCACCTGGTTCTCCTTTATATCCCATTGAACCAGGAGGCCCCTGACGGCCCGGTGGACCTGGTTGAGCCACGCCTTGAGAGCAGAAGAACAGGCTTAATTTATGGTCCTACAGCTCATTAAATAAGAAACAAAGCACCTTCATACACTAAATATTGTTATTGATTATTGATTGTTATTTGATCAATAACAGTGACAGAGAGAGAAGAGGATACCTGGCTCGCCCTGTAGTCCAGGAAAACCAATAACTCCTGAAAGAAAGGGGAGAAGAAGAACTGTTGGATTATGACAAAAAAAATCATCATACTACACTTAATTATTAGCAGATCACATGACTTCTTAACACATCATGGATCAGAATATAATCTAAAGCATGGATCACCCAGAGGTGGCCCACGATGGCCCGCGTGTTGTGTTGGGCATCTAAGAAAAGTAGATGATGATCCCTGATCTATAATATGATCCAAACAATGTTTAAAAACAGTTTCCTGAAAATACATTTAATTTAGCTTTAAGACAAAAGAAGACAAAAGACAAAATTGTTTATTTCCAAAACAAATCATAAGTAGGCATACTATTTGTCCACAGAGTGATGAATTTGCGCCATCCTTACTTCTGAAAGACTGAGCCTCTCTTTTTTTATCATGAAACTGACCTGATGCCAGTTAATCTCACTAATTGTGAGATTTTCCACCGGGTGGATTTTTTAGCATTACACAACTTTGTCAGTTGCTCAGTTGCTACGTTTTGGAAACATGTTGCTGGCATCAAATTCAAAACAAACATTTAAAAAATCAGTAACATTTCTCAGTTTCTACATTTGATATGTGTCTTTTTAAACAAAGGTTTTAAATGATTTGCAAATCATTGCATCTTTTGTCCCAACTTATTTGGAAACAGGGTTGTATTTCACACAGGATTTGTAGTTATGTTGTCCACATAAAACTTCAGGTGATTTCATAGCATCAATAATGAAAATTTCTACTTTAATTTCTACTTTACAAAGCTGAAAACTGAATTTAAGTATGCTAAATAAGCACTGTCAAATATAAATTATATTAAACTGTGATGTAAAATAATGAAAAACTGAGCAGTGTTTTTAACCCCTCATGTTAAACGCTGTCATACCTAGTTCTCCAGGGTCTCCTGGAGGCCCACGGGGCCCAGGGACACCACGCTGTCCCTTCAGAAGTCTGTGGTTCCAGACCATCTGTTAAAAACACACAAACATAAATTTGACCACTCGCTGCTGTTCTAGAACCAACTGGGATTAATTTTAATACTCCTGTTGTAACCTGTTCACGTGGTGATTAAATACCTGCAGCAACAACGTCTGTTTCATGTTTCATGATCATGACGACTGCACAGTTTTCATCTGAGATGTCAACACGTAAATAACACAAAGCAGCACATCTGATCATTCTGCTAATGTAATAACAGGCTCTTAACGTGGTAGAGCTGTTTATCCTTCCTGTCAAATGCATTGTTGTTTTATCCAGCAGATATAAAAACAGACAGTAAATGTTCAGACTCACCTCTCCCGGAGGACCTGGAGGACCAGGATCACCTTTCTCCCCCTAAAAAAAAACACTTGGCAGTTTAGTGTCAAACATTTCTACCAAATCAAACCCAGGTACAAATCTGACACAGTATTATAGTACTGCAGAAGTACTTCATACAGTACTTACCCTGGCTCCCTCAATACCTGGAGGGCCAAGGTACCCTTGATCCCCTGGCTCTCCCTGAAGACACAAACAGTTTAAGTCCTACAGCTCATCATCAGTTTTGTTTTGTACAGATTTGAATGAATGGATCAGGTGTGTTCAGTCATTCAGAAGAATTCACAAATAAAAACTAAATGTTTGGCACCGAGTCTTCAACCTGTAATACAGGGGAGTCCACCTGGATTACATGGTGGAGTACGCTGCTAACAATTACCCCACAGTAAAGGATTTCACCAGCAGATGGCGCAATTATTTACTTTGCTCGATCAGTTGCTTCATATTAATTCAGCGCTTCTCAAAGCTTCAGTTTTTCCACTGCTCCACCAAGTTTGGTTCTACTGCCTGACTTGGGACAGACTGCTTAACTTCGGCACCCAGTTCCTCTTCCTCACGGCCTAATTGACACCAACAGACTTACTAAACCTAGACTTCATGCAGGATCAGAAGCAGGAATCATTCATGCCTATTAGGAAATATGGTTACAACCATCTTTACAGCCTCTACATCAAATGAAAAGTCCAATGACACAAAATTTACTCACAGAATTCACACAGCCCAACTATGGACCAATACAGTGAATGCCAAAAACACAACACAAACCTAACCCTTTCACTTTCAAAACCACTTTAACAGTAGTGTTACACATGCCTATTACAAAACACTAAATGCCTAAAGTGTCTGTGGATCAGTTGGTGAGGCAGTAGTCTCCAAACCCCAGGGTTGGTGGTTTGACTCCAAGTTCCCCCCAATTCCTGGCTACATGTCACAGTTTCCCTGAGGTTGCCTGTCCACAAAAAAATCCCCAAGAAGATTAATAAAGTATCAATTATTATTATTGTTATAAAGCACTGGGAAAACTAGCTACAGAAAATCCAGATGTAAGTGTAGAATAATGCTAAGCTAACATTAGCATAGCAGGTTGGTTACCTGTTTTCCGAGCTCTCCAACAGGTCCATCCTTTCCCGGTTTACCCTGGAACACAGACAGGAACATGTGAAACCGGGATTAGTGGTTGAGGTCTCTGATGAGGTTCAGATTTTAACCAGTACGCTCAGATATTTATGAGTAACTGCTAAACAGGTTATAAGTTAGAGTCAATCTTTACTATAGATTCATTTTGCTCTGTTTTTTTCTCTCTCTTACTAATGAGCCAGGGTCTCCTTGTTCACCCTTCCCTCCTTTAACTCCTGGTCTTCCCGGCAGACCCTGGAAGAGAAAACAAATGTACACATCAGTCTGAAACTCTGATCATAACAAGCTTTCTGTTGTGGATTAGAAAAGTTAATGATTCTGACGAGCAGACAGGTGTCCGAGAAAACTTTGACTTACAGGAGGTCCACGACAACCTTTGTCTCCAACTACACCTGGTTCTCCCTGAAATATATCAACAGAAATATTCCAATGACAAAAGGCAGAGAAACAGACAGAAAAAGAGACAGTCAGTCAGACACAGACAGACCTTCAGTTCTTTGGGTCCTTCAGCGTACAGTTTGATCCCTTTCTGTCCAGGGATTCCTGGAGGTCCACGATCACCCTGAAAACCAAACACAGCTGATAATGATGATGATGATAATGATAATGACAATAATGTTTAACAGGTTAGAAATGTATGAATTTATAACCTGACTTAAATCTGGACCAGTTAGTTTACCTTCTGTCCTTGAGGACCTGGGATCCCTGGACTGGGACCCTCCTGACCCTGAAACAAAAACACATCATCAGGACCAAATGATGCCGAAGTCAGAACATTGGTCAACGGTGGACAGAGTTGACTACAGAGCCTCTAAAGCCCGGCCTTGTGCAAACAAGACAGCGACTTTTCAATCAAGACACTAACTTGTGAGAATTTGAATTAATGTTCTTCTTACTGGATAATAACTTTTTGCATATTCATATTATCATACTTAACATAACGTTGCTCTGTTTCAGGTCAGTCTTTGGTGTTGGTGTTCTTAGACCTCGGATTGTAATTGTGATTCTGAACCATTTTATTTGTCAGTAAAAGGTCAAAAATTGGTGAAGTCTACAAATATTATGGGAACATTTCCAGGAACTCTTTCATTGAACTGCGGTGTCAAATCAGTTCAGCCTCTCAGCACACTGACCTTCTCTCCCAGGACCCCTGGTAATCCTGGACTTCCCTGGAAAAAAAACAAAAAACAAAACAAAACAGTTGATGTGAGTTTAACTTCCTGATCATTATAGATGTCTAAATAAAACTCAATAGTTACAGGAAGTCCGGGAAGTCCGGGAGTTCCTGGTGGTCCTGGTTCACCTGGAACGCCACCCAGCCCCTAAAACACAAACAGCCAATCAGAGAGATTCAACAAGCACTTTTAGGACACTACAGCAGCCTGCTGGATTCAATGTCTGACAGTGACTCACCTTTTCTCCATTTTTTCCTTGTGGTCCAGTAGTTCCTTTAATTTCCTGAGGGACGGGGTACGTGAATGTGTCTCCCTAAAACCAGAACCAAACTTAAACAGTGACACAATCGAAAAATCTAAGTTCAGCTCGTATAGACACAGGTGAGGAGCTTGATGTATATTTAATACTGTTTCCTGTTTGTAGTTCTGAAACTGTTGTTCACATGACAATTCAATTCAATTCAATCCATCTTTATTTGTATAGCGCCAAATCATAACAAAGATCATCTCAAGGCACTTTACATAGCAAGGTTAAGAACCTTGC
>JAUMHL010000005.1:656885-670811 GCA_032362345.1 Sandelia bainsii
AGAAGAAGAGGAGAGGAGCTCAGTGTATCAGGAAAGTCCCCCAGCAGACTAAATCTATAGCAGCATAACTAAGATGACAAGAAATGTTTCAGTTAAGTGCCAGAGAGGAGAAAAGTTTTTTTAGGTGCATAGGAAGTAGAAGAGTTCTGTCTTCAACAGTGTTTTGAATATTAGGAATAAGGCATCCACCATCGTGGGACCACTGAGCTTAAAAGATTTGCTTAGCGTGTTTGTCTGTGTGGTGTAGGGACCAGGCACAGACGTTGGCAGAGCACAGTGGGCGAGAGGTTGCTCAAGCTGTTGAGTTGACCACTCTTTATGTGAGCGTCAGTGCTCTGAACCTGATGCAGGCACCCGCTGGAAAAAACCAATAAACAGTGCGTGAATGTCCTCAGGTGTGTTCTCTTACCTTTACACCACGTTGGCCTGGCAGACCCTGAAACGCATAAACACAGTTATCTTAAGCTTGTCAGCGTTAATTAGCCTAGCTAAGCTTCAGTTTTTAAATTGTTTTCAGTAAATAAATGACAAGTAAATAGGACATTCACTGCTATGTACAGGAAGTAGGAAGAACTTACTCGAAAGCCCACAGGTCCTTGAATCCCAGGGAATCCTGGGTAACCAATATCCCCCTGAAGAAATCAACCAATAAAATAATTAATGAATCAACCAAAGGTGAGCTCACTGTTGCTCAGCTACAGGTCACAGAATGTGTTCGTGTTCAGTACCTTCCTGTAAATATCACATTTAGCAGGTGTTTGTGTGTCTCCACTTTGGAAAGTTTAACCTTTCGCTGCATTGTGTGTAGACACCAGCACACACAACTTGTCTACATGTGAAACAAGTTGCTTATTAACTGAAACTAGGGTCTCTATCAAATGTTGCTCATTTTTCAATATTAGAGGCTATTTAACGGCATCAAAACAGTTGCACCATATACAAAATGTCCTTTATCACCCTAACGTATTAAATATTCTACATTGATAAATTTTATGTATATTCCTTTAGTGATACAAAGTAATAAAAGATAGCCATTACAGCATTCTTAACTTTCAGCCATTAACATGTTTCTGTTATCACGTTGAAATTCGTGACTATTTTGAATCAATCATATCCCAAAGCTGCTGTTCACAGAAAACTGGGTTAAAATCCACGGTTGAGCCGGGTGCCTTTCTGTATGGAGTTTGCATGTTCTCCCTGAGCCAGGCAAAAATATTATAGAATATTGTCCTGTTAAACCAGGCAAAAGTCAAACTATTCAACGTAATCATCTACCTTTGTCCCGTTACATCCTGGGAATCCTGGTCGGCCAAGGGGTCCTTCATGTCCAGGCAGTCCCTGAGAAATAACACATAAAGAGTGTTTGAGGAAATTTTTCATAAAATGTCAGATAGAAAAATATCTAATTCTCATCACGTTGCTTTCTGAAACAGAGATATTACAGGCAGTCCTGGGGGTCCTGGGAAGCCTGATTTTCCTGGAAGACCCTGGGGAATAGAGAGGAAGAACAGACTGTTAGTGATGCTTATGTCCATATTCTATCAAGTACCAGATCGATCAGGATCAATGTGTCTAACATGATGCTCAGAGAAAATCTGGAGTTATAAAGGTTGAAAATGTTCAGATAGACTGTCATACCCGAGAGCCTTTCACTCCTGGCCTTCCTGCTGCTCCCTGCATCCCCTGAGAACAAAAAACACATCAAGAAACTAAAGGTAATTTCTCATTATTACCACAAGCATTTCTAATAACATTTGGCTGAACAGTACAGTTAGGTTCATACAGAATAGAAGAAGGTCACACTTCTGCACAAACACACCTTTACCTTCTGCTCTAGAACCTGATTGGCTGCTGTCAGATTGGAGTATAACTGTGTTGTGTAGACACTTGAGAGTTAATTTGCTGTAAAGCTTCATAATGTTTGATCTCAGGTCATCACTGTTGAAGTATCTCAGTCACTGGATGCACATGACACATGATTTCTAATGGCAGCAACGAGCTATTTAATTAATAGGCTCATTATTTGCTTCTGTGTTTATTATTATTCTGTTTGTAAAGCCTTTAATCATTAACCCAACCCACGTTCTGATTATAACATTTTTTAAACCAAATGTTTTAGACAAGTGTAAATTGTGTAAATAAATTGCATCAAACTATATTTCCACCTGCCTCACGGGTTCTGTTATTTGTGTACTACAGTATAAAGTGTTCTGCTGTGATGCGATGTTTGTCATTAAGCATGAGATTAGCTATTTTGTTTTGACTTGACATCTCCTGTTTTGGGTACAAGACGGTTTGTTTCATTTAGTTTCCTTTGTTGGTTGTTTTGCTGTCCCCACCCTAAAGCCAAATAGGGGATAGTTTCCCCCTGCTAAAAACAGAACTGTTAGTAATAAATATTTTAATGCCTGAAATCTGTAATGTCATCAAAAAACAATCAATTGTTGCTAATTAGTTTTTTTATCTTTCACTTATCTAATTGAATGAATAAAAGTTTTAATAAGCTAATGAAAACTGAACATGTGATCTGTGATGTCAGCAGACGAGTTATTAGACACCAGATATCATTAACATTTTGAAAATAAAAAAAGGACCGAGAAGAGAACCTTGAGGAACTCCACAGTCTGTTAACCAGCATCGTCAGTTGTTACCTTTTCTCCAGGTAAGCCTGGGTGACCCTCAGTTCCAGGGTAACCAATCACTCCAGGAAGTCCATCGAATCCGGGGTAGCCAGGTTCTCCCTGTGGAAGACAAAGACACAGGTAGAACTCAGAAGACATGACGTGTGGAACAAATCCTGAGTCAGTTCACCTGCTGCCACACAAAGGCGGTAAACTCCGATAAAGTCAGGTGTATCTGCGATTCTGGTAGTGGTCCAGGTGCATTCAGGTACATGAGTGAACAGAAGAACGTTTTATGTTCAGTATCAGGGAACCAGCCATTCTTCTGTTGTTGGTGAGCATACCTGAGATCACAGTGCTCACACCTGGGTGGTCTGAGAAACCACACCTGAATCCCATCAGACTGTAGCAGAGACACAAAGACTTCAGCGTTCACTGCGGCTGAACTCAGATCCGAAGACTGTTAACACATTAGAGGAGCTGGAACTATCATATAAAATTCTGTTTTAACATTTTATTATCTTTCAAAACCCTGAATGAACGCTGAATTTCACATTTAAAACACCTCGTGTGACCATAATAAACTCACTTATATGTTCACTTATATATCACCATCATGAAGTCCTTCACCACAGAGACATAAAGAATGGACTGAGAAAAGTTAAACGAGTAAAGCATAAATAAAAGAAACTACACATGAAAAATAGAGAATAAGCAAAATTAGACTGATGTAAACCCACAGCACTCTGAAGACATAAATTAGACCACAGCAGACCCAAAACAATTAGTAAACCCACATTAGATCTATAATAGATCAAAGTAGACCCACATTAGACTCCACTAGACTCTCACTACCAGACTCAAGACGCTACACAATAATCAGGGTTTGAAAGAGTTTTAGAGCAGCTCACAGTGGCTGAAAAGCCCAGGATGATACTAGTGAAATAATCCTGAAAATTAATAAAACTGGACAAATCTAACAAAGTCTTTAAACACCATCTTTACCTATGCCAAGATTTTATTTTGTTTTCAAGTTCTTTGTATAAAGTCTCTCCAGTGAACCCATGACTCTCTCTGTCTTCTCCACCCGCTTCATCCTCAGCTGTGAGGATTGGGTGGTTGGTTGGTTTTACATATTGAGGGTGTGATTTCAGCATTAACATCATCTGCAGCGTCAGCATGTGTGCACACTGTCAATCTGATAACATTTTTTACACATTTTCTGTGTTTAGTACAGATGTGAAGTTTGGGCCAGATCCTGCACACAGTTCCTCAGGTCCTGGCTGTTTATTGATGTCTGCAGTGACAGGAGGTCACCACTAGAGAGTACTGGTTAAATTCTCCTAAAGTAACTCAAACACAGGTCAAACAAAAAGCAGGAAAGGAGAAAAACAATATGTGATGTACACTGGTGTTTATATCTCTGCATGAACATAGACGTTCAGACATCTTCTCACCTTTTGACCTTTGACCCCGTCACAGTGACATAAAGACTTCCCGCTGCAGTGACAAACCTGCAGAGATGAAACACAGGAAGATAAGAGTTTATATTTACAGTCAAAGAACTTTCTTCTTGTCACAGCTGTGAGAAACAATGAAACCTGCAAGATCAAATAATACAAATCTGTAAGAGGTTAAAATGCTTCAAGTGCATGAAACTCAGTCAGACGTGTGTCATGCAGGTGTAATGAACTCACAGCACTGCTGCTGAACATGTTTCTTCATGATATCTTAATCTGACAGAGGTTGGAACCCAAACATCTTCATGTATCCTGCAGGTGTAACAGTGCCGTGTGATAAACAGAAGCAGCAGACAGCAGACATACAGGTTGATGAAGGCCTGATTATCTTCGTTCCTGTCTCAGGGCTCCTCAGTGACAGGAGACGCCTCAACACGTCCTAAAGCAGGGCACCATGGGTAATGTTCTACTTTACTCTGAGGGTTCAGCTGTTTCACGCAGAGAAATAACAATGTGCAGACACACTAAGTCTGATCTTGCTGTGTTTTGTGCATCAGGCAACATGTGAAAACTTGAGTACTTGAGTAAATGTACTTTTTAGATTTCTGGTAAAGCTGCACATACAAAAACGCTGACTCCAGGGAACGTGTTTCTGCCCTGGACCCTGACCAGCATGTGATGTACATAAACTGTTGTTGTTCCACTTTAAATGGATTGAATTCATTTTAATAGGAACATGCAGATAGAGCAGGAGACTTGGTCAGCAGACTCAATTCTCCTCTTTTACAAAAGTATTCAGATCCTTTCAGTACTTTGGCAGTAAGGAAAGCCTTGAGTGTAAAACTCTTCTCACATCTTCACAAGTGGGTTCAGTCAGTTTATCTCAGTCTTCCTGACAGATCGTCTCACGCTCCATCACTGGACGGGAAGTGTCTGTGAACGCTCATCTTCAGGTCTCTCCACAGATGTTTAAGAGGGTTTATGGAGCAGCTGGTTTGGAAGAGGAGTAAAGAGTGTGACCTTCAGGATGCACTGAGGTGTTCTGCAGCTGCGTGCGAAGTAGCTAGGATGAGAGTCTGAGATCATGGTTCTCTGCTAGTTTTGAAAATGGTGGAGTTCTCTCTTCAGGTTGGGAACAAGTGGCCAGATGAGTTGTGACAAAATAAGTTTCCTCTGTAGGGTAACCAGGGTACAGAGTAGAGCCGCGGCTCCTTGGTGTTAAAAGGAGCCAGCTGAGGTGGTTTGGTAGTCTCCTGGTAAGAGACTGGCCTGACCCAGCTGAGATAAGTGGAAGATAATGGACGGATCAAATCCATTATTCTGCATAACAAGTACTTTAACTATTATTACTTATTATTAAGTTTACTGTATGCAGGAGCTTTACACATGTCACAGTACTTCTACACTGTGGTATTACTACTTTTACTTGTCAACTACTTTAAGTGTCAAATTAGACGAGATGATCTCTGAAATGTTTGCACTGCTGCTTTTCTCTGATCTGAGTTCTGTTTGTATTTCACTGCTGTGTGTGTGTGTGTGTGTGTGTGTGTGTGTGTGTGTGTGTGTGTGTTTCAGTATTAACATGAGATATCAGGACAAAAGGCTGAAAGAAACTAAAACAACACAGATCAGACGCTCCTCTTGTCTGTAGTAGTGGAGGAAGTATTCAGTGTACTTTCACAACGTGAAATAGTACAAGTTCAAAATGTTACGTCAGTAGAATGAACCTTTCCAGTGTTATATATACTCTTTTCCAAGTACTGAAGCATTAATGTGACATTTTAATATGACAGTACTGTAGTGAAGTAGTTTTTTAGGTATTTAACATATTAAAGTAGTGAAATGTAGTAGTTGTATTCTACCACAGGTTTTACTTTCTGTTTCAGGTAGTGCACATGCTCACAGGTACACACAGGTATTTGATGACTGCTGGTAGGAAGTAAAGATGAGACAGGAAACAGTTTCTCTGCTCATCAGATTATTTAACCTCAAAAACAAAAATAAGTCCTGTCCTGCTGACAGAGGTGGAGGTAAAGGACGTCACGGCCCAGATAATGTAGAAATCACTGGAAACTGAACATATGATATGTGGTGATACTTTGAGAACAGTTAAAGGAAATTCCTTGAAAACACACAAGTCTTAATTTGAATCCTCTGGTTTATTCTTCATAACGTCAGAAATAGAGAAATTAGTCCACGTGGACGTCTCCAAGCGTCCAAACATCAGGTCATTGTCATTTCATTAACAGTTCTCACCAAACGTTTTGTAACAACAAGACTAATGTGTCAGTTCTGCTGCTAATCAGGATGAATCACCATGAGAAGAAGAGAAAAGCCAAGAGGGAAAACCAACCATCAGGTTCAGGAAAGTGAGCGACATCCACGAAATGTGTCAGCGGAGGAAAACAACAACAACAACTGATGACAGAAACACTGTGACATCAGCGGGGAGGATGTTTGATCCCAGTGTGACACGTTTCCTCTACATTAACCAGGTTTCTGTGCGTCTGACTAACAACACAATGATGTTTATTCATTTCTATGGTTTCCATGACAATGAAGGTCTGATACAGCACCGGTTCCTGTGGCTCGTCCAGTCTGCACCTGCCTACTCTACAGTGTCAGTGACTTCACCCCACCCCCCACCCCCCCAGGACCAAGTGCGTCTGCTGCAGGTGACAGGACAAATCACACATCAACACTCACATCTTACACATCTACGTTTATATGATGGACGTCAAAGTCCACGACTCAGCACACTGGACCACGATTTACCATGATGTACTACTACTACTACTACTACTACTACTACTACTACTACTACTACTACCACTACTACTACTACTACTACTACTACTGATATTGGGCAGTAACACACACACAGACTTTAGTTTGAAATTGAGTTCATCACTTTCTGTTTAATTTGAATATTTCATCCATCAATTTCTTTTAGTTTGGATTCTGATTCTGGACCCAGGTGGACACAGTCAGGTCCAAAAGTATTTGGACGGTGACAGGCTCTGTGGATGAGGAGTAAAACCTGCAGCTTTAGCCGGTATCATTCATGACCATCATGAGTTAAACTGTTCAGGACTCAACGTGGACCCTGATGTTCTGATGGATCTGAACTCAGCTGTGTCCAATTAAATCCACATGAATGTTCCTGTTGATACTGGGGGACATGAGGGACACGTCTGTCCTCTCCTCATGAAAACGTCCCACACACAGTAAATACCTGCCCCCCCCCCCCGGTCCTGTGTGTTCACCTGTGTTCACCTGTGTGTGTCCACTCACCCTCTCTCCGTGTCCCGGAGCAGCGCAGCAGCAGAGCAGCAGGACCAGCAGCGGCGCGATCCTCCGCCGCGGGACGTCCCGAGCCTCCATGTACACGGTCAAACTGCTGCAAACTCCCCGCTGATCTCCGCCTCTAGCCCGGACTCGGCTCGGCTCGGGTCGGTTCGGGAGGGACTCCGCTTCTCACTTCGGTCCGACGCGTCCGGTCCGCAGGTTCCGTGCTGCTCGTCCCCGACGCAACGTGCTCGCTCCAGATAAAGCGCGGTTCGTCTGGGAGGTCAGCGGCAGCGTGGGGGGGGCACTGTTAAAAATAAAACCTGTTATCAGGTCTCCTTCCAGCATCACAGTCCACAAACACGCGCCCTGTCAGGTCCGATCCGGTTCTAAACGTTTAGTCCAGGATTAGTCCGGATGTGATGAGATGATAAAAAGCTTCATCAGGAAATTTGATCAGAAGAGAATCTACAGAAACAAACTCAACACGTTTCACTGGACTGTTGATGCGCAGATACTCAGACCGTCAGAGTCCAGACTGTGGACTGGACCAGTTCCACACTGTGAACCACCTGCTGCCTCCATCCTGCAGCTGGTGCTCGCTGGAGACGAACTGACGAGGACGAGGACGAGGACAGGCTGCTGCTGCTGCAGACAAAAACCAGCAGAGTCCAGACCAACAGTTTCCACCAGAACCACCATCAACCCCACAAACACCTGCAGTCAGGTCCAGTCCTGATCCACCTGTTAAACCCTCCTCAGGTGGTTTAGAGTTTGACCCCCAGCTGATCAGACCTGATCAGATGTGAAACTACAGAAACAAAACCAGAACATTCATGATTTCAAATCAATAAAACGATCGATCAAATACAGATGTGACGATCAGGAGGGTGTGTTCAGGAAAACCGGGAGATTTCAGCTCTGCTTTGTTTCTCTTTTGACTCGGTGGAACCAAAACATTTTTTATCGGTGAATCTCAGCACGACACCACCTGTCCATGTCTTCACCTGTGTGACGTCACCTCTGTGGGCGTGTCTGAGAGTCAGACCCGAATAAACAGAAACATTTTGAAGAATAAAAAATTAGAGGATGTTCTGACAGTCAGGTTGTATTTCATCAAACCATGTCTGAAGAGAAGCTGCTGAAGTGAAACATTTACTGTTAAATTCAGTACTGAAATATAGAAATTTCCAAATCGATTCTGTACAGACAGAAGAAACAACCCTGCAGATCTGTTCTGTGCAGACCTGGACCATCAAGAACAGCAACGTGCTGGACACACAGCCCCAAAAACACAAGAGTTCAATCAGCATCCAGCACAGCAACCTCCGTTTCAAAATAAAAGCCTCACACTCTTCAGGCTGAAGTGATGCAAAAGAAAGAGAAGAACGTCAAAAAGCAGCAGCAGGAGATGGATGGTTCTGTCTGAGAACCAGGACAGCACAGAGAGCAGACGACGGGGTACACTAATGTGCAGCAACATGACCTCAAATCTAGGTTGTTCAAGGAAATCAAAAAGTCTTAGTCAGATCTGATGGAAAAGGAACAAGCTACAGGAGCCTCATTGTTTTACTGAGCAAGGGGAGAAGAGGCACTTTAAAAACAACTAGAGGCTTGTTAACTGCAGATAATCTGCTTATGTCCAAAGATGAACCTCGGTAACCTCAAAGTGAGAGTCTGCTCAGTGATCACATATTTACAGTAAATTCACTGGATCCTCTTAAATGTTTAAAGGAAACAACAGAACATAAAGGTGTAGAGCACAAAGACACTTATTGATCCTGACTGCGATGTTGTATCAGCACAGAAACAGGATAATAACATCAAATGAGGCTCAATGGACTGAAGTCAATGACTTTATCAGAGTTCATATTTATTATGTTGTCATGTTTAGTGGTTAAAGACGTATTAAGATTATTGACTTAACTGAAAGTAACAATACTACAACAAAAGTACTGCATTACTGGAGAAACAGATGTAGTTAATGTATTATGCTGATGCTCAGAGGACAAACAGGGGTCACACACATATACAGTCCCCGAGTGCAGGAAGAGAGCAGACAGAGTCCAAACAAGCAGGGAATCAGGTGTGTGCAGGGGGCTGGACTTGGGATTCAGGTGGACGACAAAGTGGCTGGAATGCAGACCAGCAGGGAACCGCGGGGGGCCAACTTGAGGACTGGAGAGGCAGGGAGAGGAGCCTTAAGGTCGGTGGAGACCTTGGAGATGGCAAAGCTGCTCAGGAGAAGTCATGGAGCCACCTGGGGAATGTGAATCAGGAGGCGGACTCCTGGTGGATGAACAGAAAACCAGCTGCAAGTACAACCCAGAGACCAAGCTGGAGGCGGAACCGACCCCGTGGACCAGCAGGAGGCTGGTGTCAGAAACTAGCAGAAGGATGAACAGGGAGCTGGTACACTGGAGGCCGGGGCAAACAGCTCCTTCTGTAGCGACAGTGGCTTTTATTTTGGAGGGCTGTGGACAGGAAGTGTGTGTGCGCATGTACCTGCAGGTGCTTTGTGTGTGAGTGTGAGCTGCTCAGTGCTGCTGGTGGAGTTTAGCGGATTAACTCGAGACTTTAGTCTCTGACATGAAAACTGTGTGAAGCTTCAGACTGAGCGCGAGACCCTCAGGTAAGAAACACCTGTGTGTGTGTGTGTGCGCGCGCGCGCGCGCGTGTGACTCACCTGTGTTGTTTCCTGTGTGTGATGTTGGAATCACTGTTAATCAGCTATGAAATGAGCTCTAATTACCCGCTGACGTCAGAAGGTTAATTAACGTTAATGAGCAAAGTAGAAAAAGAAGTAACGGAGTACTTTTACTCAGCTGCTGTACTACAGTCCGGCTTACTGCTGCTGCTGTACTGCAGTATTTCATCCTGCAGACTTCTGTTATTTAAAGAAACTTCTGTCCTGAGTTCTGATCATTTCACGCTTCATCTGTGTTACACTGTGAAAAAGTTACTTTAACTTCATACCACACTGCAACCACTTATAATTATTATGTTAAATCAGCTCTGCTTAGTGCTGGAAGAAGTACTGAGATTTAAAACTACTACTGTGTAAAAATACTCTGTTACAAGTAGCAGTCCTGCGTTGATCTGATTTAAAGTAGTGGCAGTAAAATATATTTAGAGAATCAAAAGTACAAGTACTGTTGGGTGGCTGTTAAACCTGAGGCGTGATGAGTGTTTGGTGTAACATAACTGTGGTAGTATATGCAGTAGTGAAGTATAAAGTATCTGTCTTCAGTACAGTACTGTAAGTTACACTGAAAAACTGTGTTTTACATATGTTCAAACCTTCTCTCTGCTGAACTGTGTGTGAGCTCATCATAAAACCAACTTTATCACCTAGACAGGACTTGACATCACATTAGTTGGAGCCAATCAGGGGCCAGAATGTACCTGACACAGTGTGATGTGGATACTCGAAGGAAAGATGTAAGATCCAAAGTATAAAGTTCCCTCCCAATGTTTCCACGTTGAGCTGCAGTGGAAGTGGAAAAAAAAAACACAAACAGGCTACAGCTTTACGTGTTAGTCACTTAGTGAGAACCTGCAAAGGTGCAAGTTAGTTACTGTGCTGTATCATTGGGTTATTACTTTATTCAACAAAGTATTTGACTTGATGTGATACAGCACAGCGACAAATCAAATAGAAGAATAAAGAAATAAGAAGCAAGATAAAAGTATAACGTTAGTAAGGGTCCTCTGATGGGCTCTCTTAAGAACGGATTATAAGTTATTCAACCATTCAATTACGTGTCAGTAGTGATGGTGATCCTCAGGAACAGCTGTGTTCAGTTGTGTGGACCATGGGGCTGAGTGTTTTCTGTCCTGGCCGACTCCACTATGAGGTCTAGGATCGTGGTGTCATCATCAAACTTGATCAGTCTGATAGAGCGGTGGTGGCTCAAGTTGAAACCTTATATTAGAAATTTCATCCATCACTTACACTGGAAGTATTTTATACTCAGGTGGAAGATGTTCACACCTCATTTACTTCAATAAAAGTAGTAATACCACAGTGTAGAAATACTCTGGTACAAGTCAGCATAGGCCCATGTGGAGATGGTGGTGGTGGAGTTGGACGGTGTCCCTGCACGTCATAGAGGTTGTGGAGGTGATGGGGGGTGGGGTGGAGGTGGTTGTGTAACAGCAGGTCTGAAAGACAACGGAGATAATTCACATTATACAGAGCTGTGAAAAAATGACTGGACCTTCTGAATTCTTCTCTTTTTGTGTGATTCAACAGTTTCAGGTCTTCAGACTAAGAGCCCCAGAGTCTTCGACTGATCAGATCAGTCAGTTTGGTTGTGTTTTGGATGAAGTAACTAAGGGCGGTGAATACTTGTATTATCATCTAAAACTTGTATTTAGTGTTTGCTCAGGTTGACTTTGTTTTTTGTGAGATTTAGTTTGAAGAACTGAAACAGTTTGATTGAGAAGCTCAGGCAGAAAGATTGTTGGTCAGATGTGAAGACCGCAGGATTGTGCGTGGAGGGATTTGACACTGTGGGAAAACAGAAGTGACTCAGAGAACTGGATGAGAAATAACCTGCTGTACATTAACCCACAGGAACAAGGCTGAGTGTGAGCAAAGAGAGCATACTTATTAAACTTTATCTAAACTTAATATGCATTAGCACTTATCCTGGTCTGCACAACAGTAATGAACCGGCATCTGGACTCATGAAGGATCTGTCTCAACAGTTTGAGACTCTTGTTGATTCATGAGTCACATCAGGAGATTTGCAGATGAGCGTGAAAGAAATGAGAGTCATCACTTCCAACTCTGAGGCCATAAGTTCTCCGGAACTGGAAAATGATGAACGGCTTGCTTCGGGTTTGGAGGGAGTTACTGTTCCACGGAGTTTAAGAGTCTTAAATCAGAAAATGGAGCGTGATTGAGAGGCCGGTCGGTGCAGCATCAGCAGTAATGGAGGTACTGTACTGAAGTAATGTGGTGAAGCAAATCCTGCCAGTCAGTCTCCATTCCAACCCCCATCTGTGGTCATGAGCTTGGGGTGGTAGAATACCAGCTGGTAGCCGACCCAGGGGAGATTTCACCTGGACTGGGAATGCCTCAGGATCCACCAGGAGGAACGTCTCCACTGCCGAACCTCAGTTTAGATTTTAAGTTGTAAAACCGACCTCCAAAATAAACCTAAATGACTCAACTGATCTGTCCTGACAATACCTTCAATGATTTATGAGATGAAGTTGAGCCCACAGCTGTTTAGTCTGTTTCACGTCTGTAGATTTAAACGATCTGATGTTTGTTCAGATTGTGGTTGGAATGAAGTCTATTGTGTCTCAAAACTGTGTCTTATTGTGTCTCACTTTATCTTTGTGTCTCTGCAGGACAATCACTGCTGTCATAGCATCGGAGTGTCCTCATTGGCTGAGAACCAACTGGAGGCGGAGTCAGAGTGAGTGCTGTGTAGTGGGCGGGACTTCCTCTGAGCAGAGGACAAGATGCTGTCGATTTCCTGCTCCGCCCACCTCAGCTATACCTGCCGCTGGTAAATAAAAAACTTATGTGGAGGACGTCGACACGTGAAGGACAAACACACAGCAAGTCGATAATCCTCCTTTATAAATCCTAAAAACTAATGAGACAAACATACATGTGTTTTGTCTTAAGTATTAAACAGGGCAGCTGCTGACAATTGTTTATTTTCTACCACATGTAGAAACTGTGCTTTGGGGGTGTGCAGTGGGTTTTTTGGTTGGTCTTGTATTCATGTGTCTGTCTCTGCTGGTTACTCAGTCAGTTATGTCTCTTTCTCTTGGCTCTAATGATAAAAACAATGTTACTGCCTCAATAACCAAAACTAATTTTGTGGTCAGCCAGCTCGTAGGCAACCCACAGTGTGTTCAATGGCCTCAAATCCTTCTGTAATTACTGTGTATCATTGGCAAAAAGAGAGGAACAGCTGTGGAGAAAGGAGCCTGCATCCTGAGCCGGTTCTCTGAAGGTTTATTTGCTTTTCTGAGTACGAACTCAGACATCTCAGCATCACAACACAAGCATGAGTCAGTACCAGTAAAATAAACTCATGTACAGTGCACATGAACTGCTGAACACACACGTAGAAGACGGTCCACCACCCTCCATCCTGCACCATGTGGCTGCAGCTGATTGATCAGCAGTCTGTGGGTCCAGGTCATATAAGAACCTGCTGACGTCTCCTCTGTTTTCTCCTGCAGGTGCCTCCTGATCATGCTGACAGCTCCTCCAGCAGCTTTTGGGGTGAGTTAATCTCATTTAAAGGACCATACCGCCGATTTTACATGTTCAATCCAATTTACTAGCTTCCATTCTGTGAGTCATTCCCCAAAACATGCAGCAACATTTTAGCTTATGTAATATTTTGCAGAATTATCTAAACATCAGAAATTAAATATCCAGGTGATGCCCCCTTTAAAATACTTGAGTTTAATTTACAAACCACACGTCTGCATTTAATTCAATTCAACTTTATTTATATAGCGCCAAATCACAACATAAGTCATCTCAAGGCACTTTACAGTGTTTAAGGTTTAAGACCTTA
>JAUMHL010000005.1:676113-689142 GCA_032362345.1 Sandelia bainsii
TTAACCCATCCCCCCTTGGGGGGAGCAGTGGGCAGCCACAGGAGGCGCCCGGGGAGCTAGCGCTGAGTGTCTTGCTCGAGGACACACCTGGTATGGGGGATGGAAGTCTTGGCTGGGATTCGATCCTGCCACCTTCTGTATCCTAGTCTGATGCTTATCCCATTGAGCTACCAGGCTGCATGCAAATAAACCAAGAGCAAAATGAAAAGTGTGACATCATCTTGAGAGATGAGTGTGTGACATCATCTTGAACAATGTGCCAAGTGAATAATTTCCTATTACAGGAAAATAAAGATCTGAACTAAAGTGATGTTGTTGATGCAGTGATGTCATGGCAGCATATGTTAATGATCATATGATGTCAAGATGATGTTTGTGTTCCGTCTTTGTTTCCAGGGCGAACTGACGGAGCCGTGCGCCGGACGGGACTGCTCCACCTGTCAGTGTTTCCCAGCCAAAGGAGCGAGGGTGAGACTCCGCCCATTCATACACACACCAGCCAATCAGAGTCCAGCTTCAGCATGACGATATCACAGCTGCAGACAGTTTCTTTTCTTAACAGACCTGTGACATCTTAGCTGTCAGCTTGAAGACCACAAACACACACACACACACTCAGTGTAACAGCATGTTTCTAAATGGAGAAGTGATACTGAGGAATGTGTTGGAGTTAAATTAGTGGCTGTTTACCATAAACCCAGTCAGCAGATTCCTCACACATAAACAAACACAGAGATGATGTCACATTTACTCCTCTACGTTCCTAAGCCCTGAGCTTCTGTTACCACAAACATCTTTTAGATAATCTTAAAAGAAAAGACTGTACAAAAAAACCCCAAACATGTTACCTGCTGCTCAAACAGACCATAGTGCAATTGACTGATTGATTGATTGATTAACTTATTTTCTTAGTACTGTTGATGTTTTTTACTGTTATTTTCCTTTTATTTCCTTTGGCTGCTTCTTCTCTTCTGAGAACTAAACTGTCAGTAAGGTTGTCATAGCAACATGGCTGCAAGTCATAGTATTAACACTGTGGTCCAGATGTTTGTATGCATAATGACAGTGTAATCCAGATAGGTAGTCTCAGTATGGTCCAGATGTTTCCATCCAAAGTCACAGTGTGGCCCAGATGTTCTGTGGTTCTGTTGGTCCAGATGTTTCTTCCTGCAGTCACAGTTGTTCCAGATGTTTCTGCATGCACTCAGTGTGGTCCAGATGTTTCTGTACAGTGTGGTCCAGATGTTTCTGCCCTCAGTCAGTGTGGTCCAGATGTTCTGTACAGTGTGGCCCAGATGTTTCTGCCTGCAGTCAGTGTGGTCCAGATGTTTCTGCCCGCAGTCAGTGTGGTCCAGATGTTTCTGTAGTGTGGTCGAGATGTTTCTGCCCTCAGTCAGTGTTGTCCAGATGTTTCTGTACAGTGTGGCCCAGATGTTTCTGCCTGCAGTCAGTGTGGTCCAGATGTTTCTGTACAGTGTGGCCCAGATGTTTCTGCTCACAGTCAGTGTGGTCCAGATGTTTCCGCCCACAGTCAGTGTGGTCCAGATGTTTCTGTACAGTGTGGTCCAGATGTTTCCGACTGCAGTCAGTGTGGTCCAGATGTTTCTGTACAGTGTGGTCCAGATGTTTCTGCCCGCAGTCAGTGTGGTCCAGATGTTTCTGTACAGTGTGGTCCAGATGTTTCTGTACAGTGTGGTCCAGATGTTTCTGCATGCAGTCGGTGTGGTCCAGATGTTTCTGTACAGTGTGGTCCAGATGTTCTGCCTGCAGTCAGTGTGGTCCAGATGTTTCTGTACAGTGTGGTCCAGATGTTTCCGCCTGCAGTCAGTGTGGTCCAGATGTTTCTGTACAGTGTGGTCCACGTGTTTCCGCCTGCAGTCAGTGTGGTCCAGATGTTTCTGTACAGTGTGGTCCAGGTGTATCTGCCTGCAGTCAGTGTGGTCCAGATGTTTCTGTACAGTGTGGTCCAGATGTTTCTGCCCGCAGTCAGTGTGGTCCAGATGTTTCTGTACAGTGTGGTCCAGATGTTTCTGTACAGTGTGGTCCAGATGTCTCTGTGGTCCAGATGTTTGAATTTGTGTTTAGCATTAATTAGCAACACTTTATTCTCTGACTCTGTTGTTCAGACCATAAACAGAAACTGACCTCCAGTCCGTGAGTCTGTGTGTGAGTGTGAGTGCGTTTTGATGTGTGTATGTTTGTGCGCGTATGTGTGTGTGTGTTTGTACAGCTGGGGCAGCAGACAGGCAGAGGGGATTGTGGGAAGGCGTCTGTCGCAGTGATTTCACAGTTCAGCGGTTTGAGAGAAAGGAGGACAGAGAAAGGCCTAACTGAGATCACAGCTGTCACATCTCATCACACACACACCCAATACACATCACACACACATACACACATTAATACCCTCACACTACACATCACTGATTCACACACAGGGTACAGGAGGCCAAGTGGAAAATCAGCAGGTTGATATTGATCAGTATTGATTTTATCTGACTACAGATCTATCAGTGATTCTCAGTATCAGTGTAGCTGCTGTGTATCGTTTATGATCAGAGCATCAACATCTGGTTTATAACACACTGTGACGGAGCTGTAAGAAAATACCAGGGTGTTTTAAATGTTTTATCTAGTCAGGTAAGAGAGTTCTTTGCTATTTTCCTGTGTGCAGAGATCTCAGCAGCTATAAATCACTGACTAACAACCTATTACAACATGACTCTGATCATCATGATCACACATCGTCAGTAGTAGTTGGACTAAAGACGTTACATGAAGGTTTTGTCGATCAAACACATAATGTGATGGTAAACAACGATGATCTACAGGCTGTAACTGAAGCTGACAGAGGGTAATGAAAAACACACACCTGTAGCTGCAACATCTGGTCACCTGATACAAACTGAATACAGGTTACAACCAAGAATTAGTCTGATCCAGTTCTTTTGTCAAATTCAAAATCAATTATGGACTATTATGTCTTTAAAGGAACATTTAAAGGAACATTCAGTCTGATTTAACATCCTGACTGTGTGAGTTCCTGTTCAAACACTTCTCTGCTGTGTGTGATGGTGTAGTAGTGTCACACTGCCCTCCTGTGGTCAGACACAGCATCACATGCCCCGGCCTCTACTCAACAACAGCTACACAATTATTACGTACACCCGGCTAACAGTAAATCCAGTAATAAATCCTGCTTCATGAAAGTTCTGGAGGCTGTAGTTTGTGCTGTGTGCCGTACCCCCTCTTTTAATTTTCTTTGTGTTAAAACCTAATAAAAATCATCTGATCATAGCAGGTCTTGGCATTAGGCAAATACAACTTCAGATGAACATGAACATATAACTTTTTTCACTGTGCATTTATTTATTTAACAAAAATGAAGCCAAAAAGAAAACTTCTGGGATAAGTACGCTCATGATTCAGTAGCTTGTAGCTTTCAGGGATGTCCAATCCTAGGAAGATTAGCAACTGTCTGACTGGTTTTATAACCCGTTCGAGATTCATGTGCAGCAACAACTGCTTCTCTAAGTTTTATAAGGTTCTGTCAGAAGTTATAATAGCTTTTGTGAGGTTATGTCATACTGACAGTTTCTGTCTATGTTAATCTGAGCTTCAACCTGTTCTGTCAGGTTCTAATACCCGTCAGGTTATCTCTTAAAATGGTTTGTTAAAAGACATTAAACCAGGTTCTAACTGGTTCTGGTTTCTTCATGTTCTAACAGGTTGTATCTGGCTGTATGTTCTCTTCAGGTTCTAACATGTTGTGCTGTGTTCTAACCACTTTTGTCAGCTAACATGCTCTACCGTTTTTTTCAGGTTCTATCAGATGCTATAGTGTTCCAACATGTTTTGTGAGGTCCTGTCCGATACTGACAGGTTCTCATAAATTCTTTACCAGCTCTTTTGGTTTCTGACAGCCACTATCAGGTTTTATCAGATCAGATCAGGTTCTAATGGATTCCGACATGGTTTTTGGGTTAAATCACATTCTACTGGATTCATGGTATGGACCGGTTAGGTTCCAGTGGGTTTCCTCAGGTTCTAACCGTGTTTCTGTTTCTTGCAGGGCGTTCCAGGTCCTCTGGGCAGGCAGGGCCCTCAGGGTCCCCTGGGCTTCCCTGGCCCTCAGGGGCCTCCAGGAGACAAGGGCCAAAGAGGAGACGAGGGGCCAATGGGAGCTGCAGGAATGAAAGGAGACTTGGTAAATAAACATGGTTCTGTTTGTTCTTTTACTAGTTTATTTTGTTCTGCAGACCAAAGGACAGACGGTCTATTCTGTGTTTATGTTAGTCGGACCAATCACGGGTCTGACAGTACTCACATGTTCTACATGTGTAATCCTGCGACTCAGAACCCTCTTTTAATTTAATTTAATTGTTTCAGGGAACCATCGGTGTTCCTGGTTTTCCGGGTCTAGAAGGTATCCCAGGCCACCCAGGTCCTGCTGGAGGTCCTGGTTTCCCAGGTCTTGATGGATGTAATGGGACAAGAGGACAAAAAGGCTCTCAAGGACCTAATGGAGAACAAGGACCTGGTGGAGAACGGGTCTGAGATACTGATCCATAAATAACAAACACTGAAACGAAAGTTTTATCTTAAAACCAATAAAAAGTAAAAATGTATTTGATTTTCTCACAGTGAGACGTTTTCAGATTCTAGTTTCAGGTTTAGAACATGATTATTCAATTTGTAGCAGTACGTTGGCAGTACATAAGTAGTAGTAGTAGTAACAGTAGTAGTAAAAATAATTTTTCACCACCAGACTCCACAGCAATATAAAGTATTTTAAGAAACTAATTTTAAAACTTGTAGATCTAATTCAACACTTTCAGAAATTGTTTAAGCGCAGAAGAAGAGTTTATCAGTACTGTGTACCAAATGTATGAGTAGTACAATTTATTTATTACAGTGTACTACAGTGTAGTAAGTATTGAGTAGTATTTTGTACCACCACGTATCACCATGGAGACTGTGTTTTGTGCTGCAGGGATTTCTTGGACCAAAGGGATTTCCAGGAGGTCCAGCAGTGTACTACATACAGTATCCTGGAGTACCTGTAAGTACACCTTTAGTGTAAATACATGTGTACTGTAGAACTACTAGTACTCAGATTGATTTAAGTCAACAGAACTGGAATTTGTGTCTTTTGAAAACTTTTGAAAAATAGTCGACAGAAACACAAATCCAGCAACAGCAACACAATTATGTAAAAATACTCCATTACTACTTACTTACTACTTAATACTACTACTATACCAATAAAAGTACTGTGAACTGTGATCATCTGATTCTGACATGATCAGATTATTGAGCCTGAGTTCAGTTTTATTTTACCGTTGAAGCACATCTGGATTTTGGTAACTCGTGTGTGTAACTAGTATTAACTGTATCACAGTAACAACTAGTTTTCCTCAGTGTCACAGTTCAACAGCAGAGTGGTGCCATATGGATCAAATTATTGGATGAGTGATGTGATGTCACCTGACAGCAGGTACAGGGATCACTCAGGCTCAAAGGTTTGATCTCGGTTCGGTTCTGCAGTCACATTCAGTCCTGCTGCTGTACATCACTGTAATAACCAGTGATGAGCTGATTACGTTGACGGTGAGATTCACTGGACTGAGACTCAGTGAAACTGTGGGATATCGACCATTTACTACTTACACATTACTGAAGTAAATGTTTGATTATTAACGACACTGAAGAGGGTGTTTCCATGACGACGTCAGATTATGGGATGTTTTGATGTCACGCGTTACGTTGATGCTAATTCTGATGTAGTGATTGTGTCAGTGTGTAACATGAAGAAGTGTGTGTGTGTCTGACAGGGAGACGCTGGGCCCAGTGGACTTCCTGGACGACAGGTGAGTCAAGTACTGAATAATGTCAAACAAGAACCTGTCACTGCTGCAGTTTGTCAGCGTCTGTGACATGATGAATGATTTAACACGTTGGTTATGAGACTAGAAACAGGACACACTTCTCACCAAGCAGTGAGTTTGGTTCTGTCTGAGCTTCAGTGGCAGCTTATAATGTTTCTGCTTCTGTCTTTTTGAAGGGTGAAAATGGTTTCCCTGGACCAGTGGGACCTGTGGGTCCTGCAGGACTAGACGGGACCAACGTGAGTAACAACAAACCACATAATATTTATTCTGATTCTTGTCTTTGTTCTTCTTACGTTTAATTAGAATTGTAAAGCCGTTACCTCTTCAAGCTCTCTGTGATCTAAGGACTAAAGCACAGATGTAACTCACACATTCAACTGTTGCATGCAGCTAAACTGTGTTTATACACTATATGTTCACACACACACACACACACACACACAGAAATCTGTTCCGCCTTAAAGAAATGTGTTCAGTTGCACTTTAACGTCGTGTGTAGCCCTCTGATCTGTTGTATTACAGCGTTCCTGTTGACACCTGTTCATTTATCTGTGTGCAGGGTCTCCCTGGTCTGCCTGGTCCCAGGGGTCCACCTGTAAGTATGTACACCTACACTGTAACTGTAAATAACCCCGCACTGACTGAATATTTAACGGGTGTTGATGTGTTTGTGTTTCAGGGAGAAATAGGTCGATCTCTGATTGGTGATAAAGGAGACGAGGTAGGTAACAGTTGTCATCTGGCCACGCCCCCCTCACTGACATCACAGCAGGTGTTTTTCCTCTAACAGCAGCTGAAAAACACCTTTTGTGACATCACTGAGGGGGCGTGGCTGCACAAACAGCATTTAAAGCTTCAGAACTGAGGGGATTCATTGCAGTACTTCATTACTTCATAATCAGAAGTACTGCTACTCTGAACAGTGCTGGCAGCAGTCACAGTGGTACTGTTCCATCCACAGGGGGAGCAGGGCCCACCAGGGCCTCCGGGGCCGTTTGAGGTTGTTGACCCTCCAGAAGAGCTGTATGTCAAAGGAGATCAGGTGGGCGGCTTCATTCTGTTACAGCCAATCAGATTGTAGCTTTATTCTGTCCATTCGACTGAAGCTCTGCTGTGGCTCTGCTGTGCTTTGCTGCAGTTCTACTTTAGTTCCAATTTAGTTCCACTGTGGTTCTACTGATATTTGAGTGTGAATCCTTTGTGGTTCTCCTGTAGTTCTTGTGCAGGTCTAATTTTGTTCTTCTTAGTTGTAGTTCAGCTGCATCTCTGCTGTAGTTCATTGTAGTTTACTGTTGTACAGTTTCAGTGGGAGACAGATGTGGACCACAGACAGGACAGTGAAGCGCGCACACACACATACACACTCTGTGTCAATGAATCCACGGTGTTGTAGCATGTGCAGAACGAGGCCTGACATCTCCTGCTGAAATATCCACTGACTTTCTGGGAAAAGATGTTGCCTTAATGGCAACACAATTGATGTTTGGCTTCCTCCTTGTGTAACAGAGTTTCAGGATCTGGATATGGCAGCAGACTGTGCTGAGTGACAGTGACCGTTTCCCTCCTGAGTCCATGTGGCCATATTCATCACAGTAGCGGGATGTTTTCATGACAGGCCTTGATAGTCACAGAGATTCAACAGTGATTTGTGTTCTCACAAAGCGAGAACACTGAAAATCTTTAACCTTGTGTCCCTTAAATAAAGGCTGTTGCAAACTAACAATTCACAGAGTTTAGTTTTACTGCATTTTAGAAAACAAGGTTTGTACTGAATCTATTGTGGTTCTGCTGCATTTTTACTGTAAATGTCCTGAAATTCTAAACGGCTCCACTGCATTCTGTGCGTCCTTGTTTTATTGCAGTTCTACTGTAGTGAGATCTTTTGTGTTTCTACTAGTGCCAGTGGTTCTAATATTGGGTTCTGTTGGTTCCTTAGGGTCCTCGAGGTATTAAAGGAGCCTGTGGACTTCAGGGATTGGCGGTAAGTTCAAACCTCTGGCATGTCTGGCTACTACAGTTGGAGCATTTATTCTCTTGATTAATCGCATTAAAACATTATTAGAACATTATTGTTATTGATCAGGTTTGGATTATTAGGACCCTAACTGACATACTGAGGACGTGTATGTTTCAGGGTGTGGACGCTCCCCCGGGGATCAAAGGAGAGAAGGGAGTTGTGGGATTTCCTGGACCCAGGGTGAAGAATAATTTTCAAATTATTGATTAGTATGGACGAGTTTGAGTTCAGGCTGCGTCTGAGCCAACTCGCTTCAGTGTTTGTCTTCAGTCCGATCAACTACAATGTTCAAATGTTCAAATGAGCAACAAATAAATTTGATTTGATTTAACTTCTAAAGAAAGAGGAACTGAATTAGAGTCTGGGAACAATGTGTTAATCAGATCTTGAACTTGTTCTAATCATTTAAACATCTGTGATGTGTTTGTGTGTTTCAGGGATTTTCTGCTAAGCCTGGTGTGTCCGGGCAGAAAGGATTCAAGGTCAGTCAACAAAACACGAAAGAAAGACTAATGATACAGTAAATCAGCTTCTTTTTGAGTTTATCCAGCTTTAGGTCAGGTACGTGTATTAACATGTAGATCAAACCTAAAAGGTCTACGTAACATTTTCAGTGCAGGACGTCTACAAGTTACTGAATATTTCCATCAGGTTTTTAGCAGTTGTATAAATCAGAGAACACATTTTGTCCTTAATGTTCTGGCTGCTTTGACTGAGCTGCTGGAGTCAGGAAGTAAAATAAATCTGTTGACATCACCTGAGGTTTCCTCCAGTGATATACACCTGTCAGCCAATGAGAAAGCAGGATTTCCCTTGTTTTAAAGAGGTTTGTTTTGTGATGTCTTTTTAGGGGATTCAAGGAAGTCGAGGTCTCCCAGGTCTGATTGGACGAGAAGGTGTTAAGGTCAGTCAGTTAGTTAGTTTGTAATCAGCACTGACCAGTCACAGACAGGTAAATACAAACACCTGAGCCTGTGATAGAAAAGATCGTCTGTGTGTGTCTGTATACACAGTTTGATGAGTCTCTCTGTTCCCAGGGCATGATGGGAGATCTAGGTCCTAAAGGCCTCCCTCAACATGCAGACATCACACACACAGGTACTAATCAATACACTTATTGATCAGCTATGTCCCTGCTGGGCTGATAATGTAAACATGTAGGTTCCTCGTGAGACGCTGCTGTTCACTGCTGTTCCGTACTCAGTGAGAACTAACTAGTCATTATTTTCATGACAGTAGTTATACATATATATAGAAGCTTACATAGATAACCCAGGAGACCATAATACCAGCCAAGTCTAATTAGATGAAGAATTCAATTAAATTGTGTAATATTTGTTGAAAGTACCTAAGAGAAGAATTACTCACCTGTGACGTGTTATTTGTTGCTTGGTTTCTTCAATCCAAAAGGTGATGTTGGGGACCCCGGGGACCCTGGACTCCGTGGCCCACAAGGAGACATGGGGATGATGGGAACACCTGGCTTCCAAGGAGCCACTGGAAGATCCATACCTGGTAAATACCTGCAACCCATTGTTATCTTTGTTGTAAAAGAACGAGATCTTTTTACATTTTCCAGTTTTCATGTTATCATCGGATTTAAGGTGGTATAAGAGTTTTCTGTGGTTCCTCTTCAGGTGCAGCAGGTGTTGTGGGTCCAAGTGGAGTTCTGGGATTAAAAGGGGACTCAGGAGATCAAGGTGTGGTGTATACTGGTAAACCCTTACCTGGAGAACCTGGAAAACCAGGACAGCCTGGACTCAGAGGGCCTAAAGGAGAACCAGGGAGTCCAGGTATCATAGAACTCTGTTTCTCTTTTCACACACTTGACATTTAAATTCATAATAATAATTATTATTCATACAGATCTATTAACCCTTACATACAGTTCGGGTCAAAATTGACCCGTTTTGACATTTGACAGCAGTAAAAATATCCTACATGTCATTCTTTTAACCTGAAATTTGATGACTTTTCCTAAAGTGACCCAAAATACGCAAAAATGAAAATATTTTTAAATTTTATACTTTTGCACAGGTGCTACAAATTTTTGCACATTGAGGCTGTTCCGAGTCAAATTTGACCCGGATCTATTGAAATGGATTTTAGACCCAGAAGTGTGGGTCAAATCAAGGAAAATGGTTATTCTAGGGCAGGGGTAGGCAACTCTGGTCCTAGAGATCCACGGTCCTGCTTGTTTACCAACTATCTCTGGCCTTCCTGCTGCTAATTACCTGGATCAGGTGAGTTCAGCCAATCAGAAGCTGTAGGTGCAGGGCTGCGGCTCTCTAGGACCAGGGTTACCTAACCCTGTTCTAGGGAACCTTGAAACTGTGAAACTGTGTATTCTATGTCTGTGTGTGTTTTTTTTAATGGGACAGTTGTGACAGAGTTAAGGAGGGGGGGCCTTGACACTGTCACAAGAACTGTCTGTGTTCCCACTACATTTGCCCAGGTTCCCGCAGGAACAGGTACCTGCTGGTCTTTGAAGGGTCATGGGGGAGCCTCGAAACAGTGAAATAGTTTAGCATAGGAGTGGTCATATATGGTGCACATAAGGAACAAATGTCATACAGAGGTCAGAGGGTGACACTTGTACCTGCTCCTGCAATGTAACAACATAATCTAAAAAAGATAAATTAGAATCAATTTGTGTGTGTGTGTGTGTGTGTGAGGGGGGGGTTATAAAGATTATAAAAAACATAAAGATTATAAAAAAGGTACCTGATCTGCCCTTTCAGAGGTACAGAGGTTTTGGCAGCAAGACTTACTATTCAAGAGGCCCTTGACCAGATCTTCCACAATGAGGAAGCTGATAGTGATTTGGGGGAGGATGTGTCAGAACAGGAAGACAAAATAGAGGAAAACTCTGGTTACAACCAATCTGATGAAGATTATTCTGAGGGAGAGGAGCAGGCAGCTTTTCTAAAATATATGTAAATCATTATGGCTGTGAAGTTTTCATGTCTTAGGTAAAACAGGACATAATAAATTCCTCAAAAACGAGTGGTGTAGAACCTAAAAAATACATTTTTGTGCTGTCTAAATGATAAATTAAGGATTAATAATGAATTTATTAATGTCAGATAGGATATTTATATATTCTAAATATATCTGTAGTTCAAAATTTGGTATAGATACTTTTTATGAGAGTTTTCTTGGACCATACTGTGAAGGCTTTGAATATGAATGTTTTTGTCCTGCTGTTTTCCATCCCAGGTCGTTACTGTCTCCCCGGGGTCCCAGGAGAGTCTGGACAACAGGGTCAACAGGGATCCCCGGGACCTCTGGGTTTCCCAGGGTTTAAAGGTCAGTGTCTGCAGTTGACATCTTGATTGACTGACAATACAGAGGTTCAGATGGGGATGCTTAGCTACCAACAGCTTGTCAGAGTAAGGAAACAGGTCTCACCCGAAACCCTGGTGAATTTAACTTGTCTCCCACAGCACTCAGTTGACTGATGTCTTCTGGTCGGTCATTCAAGATGGTTTCAGTTCATCCAGGTTAAGAAATAGAATAAAATATACATCAGGGATGATGTTTATCATCCATCATCCATCACTATATCAACATGCTGTCACTTGCGGCATGTTGACTTTCTTTTGCCTGGATCTTTCGTTTGGCTCTTCCTTACAACCTGTCAAGTGTTTAACAGCAAACTCAGAGGCTGCAGGACATTTCCCTGAGGAACTCATAAGTTTGACTGCACATTATATCACTTTTTAAATCCACTTCTGTGTTTCAGGTAGTCGTGGTGAATGTTCTTGTGGCCCATCTGCTATACGGATGGGGAACCCCGGCCCTGTCGGAAACTTAGGGTATCCAGGGTTTCCCGGCCTCCCGGGTGTCCCAGGAAAGAGAGGAGACATAGGTTTACCTGGAGATCAAGGAGAGCTCGGACCTCAGGTGAATTATAAAACAACAGGGTCAGAGGTTGTTTCAGCAGCCCAGAGATCACTGTTGGTTTGACCGATTGTTGTTGTTTTTTTGTTTGCAGGGTCTGAGTGGGGTTGCAGGCATCAACGGGTTTAAAGGCCAGAAGGGAGATTTTACTGTGGTGGATATTGTGGGTGAGTTTAGCAACTGCACACCTGTTTTATTATTTTTATATTATGTGTCTGTACACAAATTAATCATCAGGGTTACACTCATCCATAATCTGTTCATTACCAGCTTTTTCAGCTTGCACGGCTGCAGCCACCTCTTCCATGTTTGTCTGGCCTTTTCCTAAAAGACAAATAATGTCAAGGAACTGTCAACATTAAAGTTGAAATTCTTTATTCTTGAAATGTCAAATTAAAACCAACTTCTTCCTGCCCTTAACACTTTTATATTTTCTCTTCACAAATCAAAATAAAGGTCTCTAAAATGTGGTACATCCTTCCTGTAGCAGCTGTGCCATCAACCCAAAATGATTAGTACATAAACCATTAAAATACTGATATAGATGTAGATGTGAGCAGGATCAATGAATGAAACTGGAACTAAATTAATGTAACTTTAGCCACAATATCAAATCAGTGTATCTCTGGTTCTGATTGGACTTTTGTCTGCAGGTGACAAGGGAAACAGGGGGCAAACAGGTCCTGCAGGCACACAGGGATTCCCAGGAAGAAGAGGACTTGATGGGCTGCCTGGGCCTCCTGGAGATCCTGGCCTGCAGGTCAGTCTGATACTGGAGGTGTAGATCTGCTGTCATACAGAAATGGAAGTAGAACAGAACAGTGCAGTAAAAGACAGTGAAGGTTAAATAAAAGAATAATCAGTCCAGAGACAGTTAAGTCTGAGGAAGGAACTCCCACTTTCCACAATAATCTAATAAAAGGCTCCGATCTTATTCCTGCTGCTCAGCTCTTCAGACTTTAACGAGTATGTGACTCAAAACCTAGATAATCCATTACTTGAATAGACTTTTCCTGGTTCCTCAAGTCATAACTCGGTTAAATGTGAACAGCCAGACATGAAACTGATGCTCCCTTCAACTGCAGAATCAGTTTGTAAGTTTTCTTCAGTATCATAGGAGCTGATCAGAGATGATTCAGCTGCTTTTAATTCAATTCAATTCAATTCATCTTTATTTGTATAGCGCCAAATCATAACAAAGATCATCTCAAGGCACTTTAC
>JAUMHL010000005.1:696103-721699 GCA_032362345.1 Sandelia bainsii
TCTCATCCTCTCCACAGCCTGCTGGTCAAGCAGAGGAGCAGCTTTAGTCCTAGACTTCTTCAGCTCCGCTGTGATAAGGAAAGGTACAGGAAGTCCTTCCTGCCAACAACCATCCCCCTGTATAATGACTTCATTATGACAGAGGGCTCTGTTCCAACAGTCTGTCTGTTTATGTTCCATCTATTTCCATTACTACATGTCTGATCCTCAATTCCTGAAATTTAAGTACAACCTGTTCTTGTTTCTGTTTAGATGTGTATTTTTTTCCTGTATTAATCTTTATTTTCCCTGTGTTAATCTTTATTATCTTGTATTTTTTCTATTTTTCTACACTGTTCTGTAATATTATTTTTAACGGCTACTGCAACACTGAAATTTCCCTTTGGGGATCAATAAAGTATCTATTTATCTATCTAAAAAAAGCAGGGCAGTGGCCCTCGAGGACCAGGGTTGGCTACCTCTCTTATACAGTATTAATGTAGTACCACTACAGTATTGTGACTGACTATCTGGTATAAATATATTGAGATGATCTAATAAAAAAAGTTATGGTTGAATCTGTCATTTAATGTGAAACATAAAATGGTCAAAGTTGTTTAGAGACTCTCACTCAAACTCTTGCAGGGTATAAAGGACTCCAAGGACCTCCAGGAGAGATCATGGTTCTCTCCATTAAAGGAGAGGGAGGAAAACAAGGACCCTCCGGCATCAATGGCTTCTCTGGACCTCGAGGTCAGAGTGACATCATGACTCCTCTACCATAGAGACCAGTATCAAGCTGTGGTCAAACTGAGTTGGAGCAAGTCAGGGGGAAATGAGTTGAGTCAGGACAAGTCAAAATATTTCAGGTCAGGTCAAGTTGTATCATGTCAGAGCAAAATAAGACAAATCATGCTGTGTTGAGTAAAGCTGAGTCAAGTTAGAGCAAGTCAGGTTGTGTTGAGCTGGGTTGTATTGTGTCAAATCAACTCAGCTTGATTTGTCATGAGTTATAAAGCAAAGAAAGTCAAGGTCAAGTACTGTCAAGTTAAAGCAACTTGTCAATGAGTCAAGTCAGGTTTAGTTGAGATGTGTTGTCACAAAACAGCTTTTAACACTAACAAGCTTTAAAGGTTTCAAACAGTCAGTTTGTGTTGCGTTGATTCAACTCAGCTTGATTCAAAACAGTCCAAGTAAGGCAAAGTGGAGGCATGTCACGTCATGTCAACCCAAATTTTGTAGATGTTGATTTGTAACAGTTATCAGCTGAGTTAAAACAACCAGGTGCTTTTTAATGCTGATCAATGTATAAAATCTGTGTAGGTGTAGTTCCAAAGATTTTGTTGGTTTGGTTTTTGCAGCACAGAGAAGCCAGTGATGTCAACTGGCCGAGCTGTGGGACCATGAAAAAAATTCCCCACAATGCGTTGGGGATGTGTATGACACTAACACCTTCTTCTACATAAAACACTCACTGTCTATGCAGGAAGTAAAGGTGTGCTAGGAGCTGCTGGTAAGCCAGGGTATCCAGGAATCAATGGGCCCCCAGGCATCATAGGACCCCAAGGGCCCGCTGGGCCCTTTGGCAAACCAGGACATCCAGGACCACCTGGTCGTCAAGGACCTCCTGGATTCATCGGCTTCCCTGGACAGACTGGAGATCTGGTAAGATGACAAAAGACTTCATGTGTCATGAAGAAGACATCGTTATATCTGAGAGAGTGAGAGCTAAACTTTACCTGAGACTCATCTCACCTTTACAGGCTGGGCTGTCTCAGCTCTTCATTAGTGAACATTCAGTCCCTTCCAAAAGTACTGGAGCATTGAGCCCAAATCATTTGTGTTTCCTGTAAACTGAAGACATTAAGGTTCAAGTTCAAACATGAATATGAGGCGAAGGTTCAGAATTTCAGCTTTTGTTTTCTTGTATTTAAACCTACAGAAGATATAACAAAATAAAACATAGCACCACACACTATTTGTATTTTAAATTTTGATTAGTTATTCTCATGAACTAGGCTTCTTACGTACATGCTTGCTAATAACTTATTTTGAAGAGTTGGGGCTCTGTGATTGACAGTTTTGGCATGAACATTGTTCATGGAGAAGTCTGTGTGTTCATATGAAAGAGAGAGAGACCAGGGCTCTAAAGGTGAGATTCAAAGATTAATTCTCCACCAAAGTGATGGGAAGGATCTGCTCCTCTGTGAAGCATGCTGAAGGTAGTATCATGGTTTGGGCTTCATGGCTGCTTCTGGAAAGGACTCTCTAATCTTTACTGATGATCCCTGGTTCAGGCTTCTCTTTTAAAGCTTTAAATGGTCTTGCTCCAATCTACCTCAGTGACCTGCTGCAGTCGTACAGTCCAGCTAGATCTCTTAGATCGTCTGCACATAGTCTGCTGGTGGTTCCTAGAGCCAAATATAAACGCTGGGGAGACCAGGCTTTTTCTGTGGCTGCACCTAAACTCTGGAACAGTTTGCCCCTAAACGTTAGAACTGCACCTGATTTGGCATCTTTTAAATCTCAGCTCAAAACCTATTACTATTCCTTGGCTTTTAATATTTAGTGGAATTTGCCCCATTGCTTTTTTTTTTGTATCCTTTTATCTGCTTTTAATTCAATTGTGGTTTATTTATTTGACCTTAGTTGTGATTGTTTTATTTCTTTCCCATAATTCTTAATGTCTTTTATTTTCTCTTTTATTTTGAAGTTGTTCCTGTTTTATATACCTGTTAAGCACTTTGGTCAACTGGGCGTTGTTTTATAAGTGCTATATAAATACATTTTGATTTGATTGAGGCATAACTCCTGACCTATGTGATGTAAAGTTCTGAACATTTGTCCATCTTTTCATCTTAAACCAAATACAAATGGAGGAGACTGTAGTTAGAACTTTTAAGTCTTAATCTAATAAACTACAACTTTGTCTGGGTGTTTAAAAATGTTCTGTAAATCCTATTTTGTTTGTTTGTGGTTACAGGGTGACCCAGGGTGTCCAGGGAAACCTGGAGAACCTGGTCAACAAGGATTTCTTGGACAGAAAGGTAAGATGTCAACCCACCACCATGACTCTGCAAATCTATTTGAATAAAAAGTTTCAATTCGTAAAATACAACAACAGAAAATATTTAATATCGGTCAACAAGTTCACAGGTTGTTAAGTAAAGTTTGTTTTTGTGTTTCAGGTGATAGAGGAGATTCTCTTGGTTGTCCTGGTGTACCTGGAGACAAGGGGCCTCCTGGAGACTTCGGGTCCCCAGGTGATCATCTGGTTCTGGAGCAGTCTGCAGGATCTTTACTTATTCTGAACAATGGGTTAGGGTGTATTGTGGGGGTTGGATTAGGGGTTAGGTTTGAAAACATTTTCATTAAATGTTTTGTAATGAAAATGGCTGTTTATATCATCAGGTGAGTTTCTGTATCAATCAGGATGTTCTTCTCATCAGGATGTTCTGGAACTCGAGGAGATCCTGGAGGACCTGGTTTCATTGGGGCTCCAGGTCAGAAAGGATGCAAAGGAGATCCAGGCCACAGAGGAGACCCCGGTGAACAAGGTAAGCAGGCTCAGCAGGATTCTTCCTTATCTAACCTTTACTCTGTTACATGAACTGAGCCACGTAACTTGGCACCAACCGAGATCACCAGCTGTGAACGATGATAGGTGTTCATTTTCCCTAAATGATGTTAAGCTACCACCAATGAAACTCATCACTCTTCACTTCTCGACCCAACTTGAAATCAGTGAAACAAGCTCCTTACCCTTAATGTGCCTTTCTGTCCGCTTTATTTCAGGAGTGATGGGACCTTCGGGTGCCAGAGGTTGTCCAGGCCATCCAGGTCTTCCTGGTAATGCAGGAGCTGATGGTCCTCCAGGACCACAGGGCTATCCTGGACTCGAAGGTCCGAACTAAAACCTAGAACTGTTGTCATAGCAGCCATGTTAGACTTTATCTCAATGAGGAAGAAAAAGTGTTTAGTGGGAAGGCTATTGTATGTAGTTTCACCTCCGGGTGGATGTCTGGTCTGGATCAAGAAAATGTGATGTGATTTATTTTTAATATAATAACCAACAGTTCTGAGAGAGTTTGCATCTAAGCTTGTTTCTCACCTGTACCTGACCAATCAGCTTTGATGTTTGTCATTCACAGAAATGATGGGACAGAGCTCCTCTTAAAGGATAGGGCCATTTTCTGTATTTTTCCAAATGTCAGCAATTCTCGTACACAACAATGAATTGTCTCTACTCACCATGATGTCCAGCAATCTTGAACCTGATTTAGCTTATTTGTCTGTTCCATAGACTTCAGTTGTTGTCCATCAGTGATTAAAAGCACTTCAAGTGAGACACACTACACTGCACTGAAATGTTGATGTGAAGCTTGAAGAGTGAACAAAACATAGATCACGAGCATGTGCAGTTGACTTCTGACTTCAGTAGCTGGAAAAAATGATGGTTGGTTTAAAAAAAAAAAATACTACAGTGACATTTTTGAGAGGGAGAAAAGGTGGTGTGGTGTGTTTTACTCATGTGTTGACAGTCATATTCCGACAACAACTTTATGTCGAGTAAAGACAATTAATTGTTGGTGTCTCTACATGTGAAAATAGTAACACTACAGAAAATGACTGGCCTTATACCTGAGCTTCAGAAAGGTGTAGAGGGAGGGGGGTTCAGTCCCTGATGAAGCATAGTGCAGTGAGCAACACTAGCCTAGTGATGACTGTCATGGTCTAGTGGTCCCTCATCCCACATCACTTCCCTTCACCTGAAGAAATATAGAAAGCTCTTAGTAATGCCAGGTGTAAATATTTAGAAGGTGTGTGATCAGATGCCCTTATCCATAGACGGATGACAGATTGATAGCAGCTGACAGGTGAGGTTATGTGGGCTACTCAAAATAAATGTACCTTTTGCTTTTTTTGAATGATTTTGTTGTATCAGGTCCTTCTGGACCACTGGGACTTCATGGACTGGATGGACTGAAAGGAGTAAAAGGGTACATTGGGACCAGAGGTATGAGCCTCACGTCATTGTAAGACAAAGGTAGCATCTGGACTTGTTTGAGATCCCTGAAAATGATTCAACCTTTATCTAAAATGCTTCTTGAGGTCCAGTTGACTGATTGGACAGTTGTGTAGCCTTTTATGGGTACAAGGCTGCAGGCCAAAACATTACAATGTAGAATGCGCTCCAGTACGACTCCACCACCCACTGTGACATCAGTAATAAACATGGTAGAATTATCACCTGACAGTTTCAACAAAAACTGAGAAATTATAACCTTAAAAGTAGAATTCATGACATAGCTGCTGATTGTATTAGATTGTACAGATGTACCTAATAAAGTGGCCAGTGAGTGTGATTCGTTCTTACTAAGAACAAATCCAAAATAAGAAAACACTGGTGAATGTTAGAATCTTTGTGAAAACTGCATAAGTTGGTTTTAAGAAGAAATAGTTTCATAAAAGTTGGTGAATGGGTCCCAGTATTGTCCAGCCCAGCTCACATCCTGCACAGTGAGTAACAGACTCAAACACTGATGTAAGACACTACAGGCCAAGGTCCTTGTGAAGGTCCCAAGCCATCGCATGGGTGTTTAGTGTAGCCACACTGTACAGTGCTGCGCTGCCCTGTACAGTCAGTCCGTTAAGTTGCTGTGTGGTAGTAGTGTAGTGCTGGTATTGTAAAACCGATTTTCTCTAAATATCTGTCTGTGTAGGTCTGGGTGTGGAGGGACCTCAAGGTTGTAAAGGTCTTCCGGGGAATAAGGGACCTCCGGGTCCTCCAGGCCCCAGCGGTACATCCCAGCCTGGACCAAAGGGACCCAAAGGTCCCCCAGGACTCACAGGTCTGTGCCAATGTGATTCCTGTCAGTGACAGCCAGACAAACAGTGATGAAGCTCTCTGTCAACAATGTGTCTGTGTGTGTTATTGTAGGACCTCCAGGTGGCTATGGACTTCCAGGTACACTTGGACCAGACTGTAAAGGTCTAGTTGCAGGTCCTACTGGAGATCATGGATGTCCCGGACCAGATGGAGAGCCAGGTCAGAGTTTAACTTCAGTTTTAATAAACCTTACCAGGTAAATCACACTAGTTGACTCACCTGGGTTTGGTGTTTCAGGTTGTCCTGGTGATATGGGGGATCCAGGTCCAAACCCTCCAGTACCTGGGGATGATGGGGACAATGGGGACCCAGGGTGCAGGGGGCCAGCAGGCTTAAAGGGACCACCAGGGCCCAAAGGATTGCCTGGCATTCCTGGAGATTTTGGAGCCAAAGGTCAGACTCTCCATGTATCTGAGATATTTTTATTTGAAGATACCAAACATGTCGGTGCTGACAGGTGTTTCACTTCACAACCTGACGAAACTGTAGCTACAGGTATTGTTTGTACACCTCAGCACAATCAATCATCAAGTCAGACTGAAATCTCTGCTGATGGTTGTGCAGTTATTAGCGCTAATACTCAAAGTTCTAGGTTTGAACTCACCACCTTTCTATGTGCGTGTTCTCCCATTGCCTGTGTGGGTTTCTTCCACATAGTTCAGTTTCCTTCTGCCATCCAAAAAGACATGCAGGATTGACCTGTGTGAATGCAAGTGGTTGTCTTCTCTATGTGTCAGCTCTGTGACAGACTGGTTACGTGTCCAGGATGGTGGATGAATGGTTTTACACTTTGTTGAGGTGATTCAAAATTTCTGCTGTCAATGAGAAGAATGGCATTAATTCCTGAGAAGGTGCACAGTGCTCCCAAGAGATGTAGGGTAGCCACGATGTGGTGGAAGTGCTGCTGTGCCGTTGTTCGACTTCAGCCTCTCATTTTTTTGTCTGTCAGGACAACTCATCATGGACCGTCACTTAAAGTCTATGTTTATATTTGTGTGTCAGGTATGAAGGGGTCACCAGGTCTGATGGGATTACCTGGTAATCGAGGCCCCGAAGGTTGTCCTGGTTACAGTGGGCCTCCAGGGCCAAAGGGATGTGAAGGACTAGTGGGACCAAAGGGAGAGAAAGGGGGAGTCCTCCCTCCCCTCAATTACCCTCGGCTCCAAAAGGCCCCGGAAGGTCACTCTGGACCCCCTGGTCCACCTGGGGCACCTGGCTTTGTGGGAGAAATTGGCCTGGAGGGATTCAAAGGTGAGAAACAGGAGGTGAACAAAGTCCTATTAAAGTCTAAAAATAAAAACTTCTTGATAGTAATCTACTAACATAATTTTTACTGTAAGTGCAGCTGATTATTAACACGGTTGGTGTGTTTCAGGTGTGAAAGGGGAGAGCGGGTCTTTGGGACCAATAGGCGTTAAGGGGCCCCCAGGTCAAGCTGGAGACAGAGGAGAGCCAGGCCTGCCAGGGGAGAGTGGAGGAGTGGGAGAAAAAGGTACCGTCTATGTAACTGACTGCCAGCCCCACTATTTAGCTTTATTCCTTTCCTGTGGTGATTTACAGTTACTTGCTTATACTTTTACATAATTTCTTTCTTCTGTTATAGGTGATAAACAGTATCTGCTCAGACAAATTCCAGTTTAGCACTGAACACAGTCATGAAATGTGATCTGATTTCAGCAAAGTCACAAATATTAACAAACACAATATTTCCTTAATTTGTTGAACACATATGTTAAACATACAGAGAGATGGTGGAAACAAATGGTCAAACAAAGGCTTCTGATGTCACTAAAAGCCAACTGGAGTCAGGTGTTAGCAAACCTGAAGTCCCATCAATGAAACGGGTATGGAGTTGTGATTTAGAGCTACCTTGACTTATAAAAACACCCAAACAGTGTCAGTGTGATAATCGCAAACAGCATCAGCTCTCAGAAGACCAATGATTAAGAGTTGTTGATTTCCATGTAGCTGGAAAGAGTTTCATGGTAATCTCAAAGAGTTTAGATATTCATTAGTTCATCGGCTGTAAAGAGAGCTGATTTGGTTGTGTGGCTACTCTCCTTAGAAGTGAGGGCCCAGCCACAGACCACAACATGATGGATTTCATAAAGAAAGCCACCATATTTACTCTGACTCGATATAGCTGACTCGATGTGGCTGTCGGGTGAATGTGGGACTCTGTTTGGGGGGGAGGAATTATTTTCCTGATGTGATGTTTGTGTCCCAGGTGATCCTGGTCCAAGAGGTGACCCTGGTCCACCTGGACAACACAGAAACGTGAACTTGGGCTTCCTGTTGGTGAAGCACAGCCAGTCAATGGCTGTTCCCACTTGTCCACTACGCATGAAAGAGCTATGGACCGGATACAGCCTGCTGTACCTAGAGGGTCAGGAGAAGGCTCACACTCAGGACCTGGGTATATACACATAAGTACACAGAGACACACATACTATGATTTTCACTTTGAAATGAGTCTCAGAGACCACAACTATATTTTATGAAACAGTTATTTAACCATGTGCTGTATGTGTTGTAACAATAACAATAAGCAGCAATAATAGTCAAGTAATTTCTTCCTTCCTTAAACTAATGACCACCCTGACTGACAACCTGACATCGTCAGGGCAGGACATGCACAGGACGTTTTTCCTCTCTCCTACAGCGTCCATTACAATTACATACACAGTCAAGTATGCAAATTAGACGATGACGTCATTCAGCAACTTCTTACTGAGGAGATGGCAACACTGGTCGAACTATCTCAGCAGCAGTGGTTCTCCTCCTGGATGTCTGACTCCCTCTCCAGATTACTTGCGTATGACCGCACCAGTCTGATCTCCATGTGACTCTCGCCGATGAACCTGACCTTGAGATACAGTACTTGAACTCTTTCACTTGGGAGTGAGTCATTTCCATCCTGAAGAGAACAATCCACTTTTCCAGCCAAGTATCCAGATCTCTGTGAGGTGCTCAATCTCATCCTGCTACTTCATGCTCAACTGTTAACTGTCCGAGTTATGACTGGAGGTCCCAGTCTGATGAAGACAACACAACCACATCACCATCAACAGCATCTTCAGATACTGTTCATTAAAATCACAAACCCAGTCTCTGACAGGATACAAACCTGCTGGAGTCAAACACAGATCTGCCTCTTCATTGGAAGATTTGTCTGTCAGTTTCAGAGGTTTCTCGAAGCGCCAAGAACCATTCCCTACACAATAACATGTTCCTTCATCAGATCTGAACAAAACTAAACAAAGACCTTTGGTAAATCAAGCTGCTGAAAACATTAGTGAATAATTTCATTTATGTTTTGATTACCATTTCCAGGTCAGGCGGGGTCATGCATGCCTGTCTTTTCCACCATGCCATTCTCCTCCTGTAACATTGGTGCCTGCTCGTACGCCAGTCGGAACGACAAATCCTATTGGCTGTCGACGACGACGGCGGTGCCCAGTGTACCTGTAGGTGGCACCTCCATCAGAAGTCACATTAGCCGCTGTGTGGTGTGTGAAGCCCCCTCCTCACCTGTTGCATTTCACAGTCAAACCTCCAACCAGCCTGAATGCCCCCCCAGATGGACGAGTCTGTGGACTGGATATTCCTTCCTCATGGTGGGTACTGCAGTACTGGAAATACTACTAAAAATACAGTGCTGCCAAAAAATACTGATAATACACCTGTTAATACTCTCACTGCAGTACTAACAGTTCTATTATACCAATAATACTGCTTGTTGCAACACTAGTACTATGAATTTTACATATGCAATTACTACTACTGCAAGTAACATAACTACTAATACTCATTACATCACTAATTATACTACTGCTACTCTACCAATACATACAACTAAAATGTAAACTAACTAAACTTCAACTACACTACACTTACTTACAAATAGGCTCAACTTAAACCCACTCTTAAACTAAGCTAGCTAATATTTAACTAAAGATAAACTTCAATGCAAGTCTAAACTCAACTGAAACTTAAAGTTTTATCTTAAGTTTAAACTGAATTTAATCGTATCCCTAAGCTAATACTCTTAAACATAAAGCTTAGATTTACTCTTAAACTAAAACTCAAACTCAACATAAACTAAGTTAAACTTACTTTTAGACTAAACTAACTGAATGTTAACAAAACTCACCTAAAACTATAAACTACACTAAAATATAAAACTAATCTAAACCTTAGACATAATGTTAAACTAAACTAGACTAAAACTAAACATAAATGCAAACATCCTGTTCATTTAAACTAAAATTTAAACTTAAGCTAAGCTCTAATCCTAACCATTAAATTTAATTATTAAATCTTAAAGTTTATTAGCGCTGATGAAAGAAACTGAGTTTTTCAGATTAGTGAGTTAGTTCACTTTTATTGAAGTGTGTGCTTTCCCTGCCCCTTCACTGTCGCCTAGTGCTGCTCAGTGAGGATTTGTTGGGTTTTCCATATAATTCTGTGAGGTTTAACCCAACTATGTGCAGTGCCTTGAGATGATCTTTGTTAAATAAAAATAAAACAGTGTGATGACTGTAAAAAGCCTTCATCAATGGAGCTCCAGTACAATGACTGACCATGTCAAAGGTAACTAAAGGGTCAAATTTCCAGTGGAGATTAAAAAGTTGATGTCTGACATTGGGCCCATTTACATGCACCCTAAAAATCAGATCATTATCCGATTTCTGGAGTTACTGGATTATTAAGTGATCATGTAAACATATATATAATAATCTGATAGACTATCAGATAACAGCAGTTATCTCATTATGAGAAATCAGATAAAGACACCTGGATTTCTACCCAATACTCCGATGTCTTCGTGCATGTATACACGTTAATCTGATTTATTACGGTTTTTTTACATCTGCACATGTGTAAAAAGAAAAAAAAAAAATCATAGAAACAACAAACAGGGCAGATGTTTGTCGTATGAAAGCCAACCGTTGTTTTCTCCTCATGGAGTATAAATCAAGGACAGCAGCAGCATGTAGCTTATTTTGCAGCGTATTAGCTACCGGATTAGTCCCTAGACGTTTTGAAAGTAACAGGAAGTTTGAGTCTTATGTCGCTACGTACGTACTGAAACGTAAACCAGGGTTTTTCGATTATCACATTTCTGACGATTACTTCCAGTTATTGGATTTTTGTGGTCTTGTATACGGGCCCAGTGATGCACATTTATATTTAAAAACACAGCAGCAGTCAAAGTCTGAGTTGAAGAAGTTTATTTTAGATTATTGAGCAAATTCCGTGATGGATGAGAAAATGTTGAAATTTTATTGTTTGTTATAATATTTTATTAAACGTGTTTGTTGCTTTTGGCAACAGTAGATTAAAGTAGGAAAGTCACACCTGATTGCGATGTCATTTCCTGTGAATGTTGCAGCATACAGGTTCAGGTGATGAGGGCGGAGGCCAGTCTCTGACATCATCAGGTAGCTGTTTGATGGACTTCAGGGCCCTGCCCTTTGTCGAGTGTCAGGGGCCCCGAGGAACCTGCCACTACTTCGCCAACATTTACAGTTTCTGGCTGACCACCTCCAGTAACTTCTCCACCACGCTGACGGAGGAGCGGCAGCAGAGGGGGAACATCGGAAGGTGCAACGTCTGCATGAGGGAGTGAGGAGAAGGAGGAGGAGTTGGTGCACCTCCTCCTTCACGTGCATGAAGGAGTAAGGAGAAGCTGCACGTTCTCCACCTCCACGTGGGAGTATTGACCTCTTCCTGCACGAGGGAGTGATGAGGTGCAACACCACCTCCTCCTCCATGAAGGAGTGAGGACGTCCTTCACCTCCTCTTTCATGGGAACAGACAGGACTCATTACAAGCCTTGACTGTGGTCTTAAAGATAACACTGCCCATCAGTCAGTCAGTCCTGCAGGAGCAACTCGGGGCTGCGCAGAGTGATTGAGTTTGTCCTTTGACCAAACACCACAGATAATTCTGAACTGCTGTTCTCGCATTTTTTATTAATTTAATTAATAACTCTGTAATAACTCAATAATGCCTCAGTTATATCTTAGTAATAAACTGGTTATAACCTGACAATATCTCACCGATAACTCAAAATGAATAAGAATAATGTGAACATCATTCAGAGTTGACGTCACATCACATCCGCTAACAGTTTGATTGGCTGGTTTCTCCTCGTCACAGAATGACAGCAAAGACGAGTGGTCGTATCACTGCCTCTGGACCCGCCCACACTGGGACTGATTGGACAGCTGAAAATTCATTCTGATTTTTTCAGCTGAGGGGCAGTAATGGTGCGTCATTGGTCAGTCACTGTTTTGTTAATAATTAGAAAAAGAATCGTGTGAGAAGCTGTGAATATATTTGAGGTTAAACCTTGAAACGTGTTTTTGTTTTCAGCTCAGACGTGTTCGGAGCTCCTCCCTCAGCTCCACCAAACCTCCTGTTGTTTTTTACATGTTTTAAAGTTTCAGTGTGAACTCAAAGAGAGCAGTCAGATTTTAACACAAGTGATTCAACATTAACCAGATGACCAGTAACAATCTGTCCTGTTGCTGAGTCCAGTATCTAAACAACACGATGAGCTGCAGCACAGACCCAGAACCAGAACCAACCAGGACAGAACCAGAAGCTGATGTTGAGCTTTTAACTCTCACATTCATCCTGTAAAGTTTCCTGTTTGATATTCACTTTGTTGGTTTTGTGTTATAAATACAGTTCACTTGACAATTTATCTGGATGATTTTCATATAAAATCTAAATTAAGTTCAAATGTTTTAATATTCATCAGAATGAACTGATTTCAATTTTAGTTCAAAACAGTGACTTCAGTTCATTCAGGAAAATATTTAAAATCTAAAATCTTCAGTGGTGGTTTTGTGGGGTTTGTCAGGTGTCAGTTAAGTTTTTATTTCTGGTTCAGGTTCTGGTCTTGGGTCCTGGTTCTGGTTCTATATTACCTCTCTGGGATTTGTAAATATGTTTGAACTCAACCGTTTTCTATTTTACTGTAAATGTCATCAGAATATTTATTTAGCCTGAATTTAATGTTGGTGCTATTTGATGTTTCATTCCTGCGTTTCTATTTGATTGAACTGACGGCACAGTACAACATGTGCATCGTCTCATTTTTTTTATTTTTTTTTAGAACTGATCAGGTTATAAATCAGAAAAATCATAAATCATCATGTCTGAGTTTTAACTTTAATAAAAGCTGAAATCTCCCATGATGCTTTGAGAGGAGACCTGTGATTACTACTGAAGGCCAAACACTTTTTTTACGTCGTCTTCAGATCAGCAGGAAATCCTCCTTAATCTGAGACTATTAAAAACATAAATATGATAAAATGACAAGATAAAAAGATGAAATGAGAAAATCCATATAACCTGAGAGCGATGACGAGGTGTCGCTGTGTTGTTGAGTTTTTATTATACTGTTGATGTTTTAATCTCTGTAGGAGGAAACTTCTCACTAACACTTGTGAAACATTTTACTCTCTGTGGATGGACAATTCTTCAATAAATCGCATCAAACTTTCACTGAGTCTTTATGACAGTTTCTTCTTTATTAAATTCAATGATCCCTTTAAAATTAAACTGTTTAATAAAAACTAGCCAGTTTCAGCCCAACCAGTGACACTGAACTGACTAAAAATCTCACTGCAGAAGATTTTCAGTTATAAATGCACAGTTAAATGTCAGTGAGGACTCATACGAAAGCTGAGTATTCATGTTGTGACCGATCATTTGGCCCCACAGAGGGGTATCAGACCATATTGTCAAATCTACTGGGCCACATGATAGGTGACACCATTCGCTGGCCCTAACATGTCAAACTGCTTTCCACCCACACCCCAGCAGAGTACTCGGCGGCTTGATGGAGCCTTTTACCAACATTTTATCTGCTTTGGCTAAGCTGGTGTAGCTGGCCCCTGTTCTGCCCTCCTGGAACACTGGTCTTTAGTTCAGCAGAGAGATAAACTAGGGCTCCAACTTCAGGCTAGTAGTCGCCTCCCAAATTAAAATACTGTAAAACTGAAATACACCAAGAAAAAGTCACAAAAATCAACACCAAGCTAATCTCATTCTTACGTCATTGGAGAATATCCATCATTTTTGATTGACCTCAGTACAAATGAAAGACAAATGGTAAAGACAAAGATGCAACATGATGCAACCAAATATACAATATGGACATGAAAACACTGGGCCTCGATTCATTCAGCACAAAGACATTTCTTCTAAAAACCGTCTTATGCAGTTTTTACGAAGATTCTAACATTCATCAATGTTTTGGCGCCTTCAACTTGCAAAGACACGGGATTTGTCAATATAAGAACAAAGGTAACACACCATGAAACTCACCTGGTATAGAGAGAGCCAGGCCTGTTCAACTGTCCAACCACCATCACTGTCCCACTATTGTGACCATAATTATCCCTCTAAATGAAATACTTGTCCTACCAACCACACATAGCACCAAAGGTAAACTGTGAGTGTGAGAGTCTACAGGCCATCAGGTGGGTACTTTCTCAACAAAATGTTTTCCAGCATACCAGAACCACACCAAGTAGCTCAGTGGGTAGAGTAGTAGTTTAATCCTAGGGTAAGCGGTTCGAGTCCCAGTCCCTCCCAAGCTACATGGTGAGGTGTTTTTGGACAAGACACCAAAACCCCAAACAACATTTGCCCAAGGGGATCAATAAAGTCTGTCATCATTATCATTCTTTGGCAGCACCCTCACATCCAACACAACCCCCCATTACTGTACCCTATCTTAGTAATACACTGAACAACAGAGACAGGCCTCTTCTGGTACCTCCTGTTAGTAGGCAGCTAAACCACACAAAGAGCTAGCCATCATGCTAACAGCATACCATGCTAGGCAGTATGCTGCCTGACCCACACATTTCAAATAAACCAGTCAAACCTCTTCTTCTGCCTCATATTAGCAACTAGTATCAACCCTCTTTGATAATCCATCAAACAAACCAGTCAAAGTCTTCTGCTACCTCACATTAGCAACTCTGGCCAAACACCAAGCCAGCATGTCATGCTAGCTAACATGCTGCCTGAGCTACCAAACATCTTCCATCTTGCTAACAGGTCAATCCTCCTGTCTTACTACATCTATCAACCAGCACTCAGGTTCTTCAGTTCAATCTACCAGTTCAGCACTTACCTGTCTTTGCCCCAGTCGCACAACTTTCTTCTTCATAGCCAATCACTGAAGCTGACTTCCATTACTTCTATTACTTCCATTACTTCTGTTTCTTCTGTTACCATTTCTATTTCTACTTCTAGTTCTTCTATTCTAGGGATTAACAGCAGCCAGCATCCTTTATGTTGCATTACTGCCTCCTACTGGGTTAAGTGTTACATCACACCACCTACGTAGACTTTTAAGGATCCAAGGGTTCAGGGTTCAGGGTCTTATCCAGGGACACTTTGACATGTGGCCAGGAATCGGGGGGACTGGGAGTTGACCAGCAACCCTGAGTTTTGTAAACAACTGCCCTTCCAATTGCATGTAGAAATACCACATTCAAGTCTTTTGTTCTCCTTCTACCTGACTGAATTTGATGCAGGATGATGCATATCTGCTCCAGTCATCTAGAAACCTGCACTGCCCTGTCTGTGAGCTTATTCCTATTCCAGTGTGTCACTACACTGAAGAAAATGTAACCCTCTGCACTGAGAAGCTAAATTGGACTCTTGCCCCAAATCAAAAGAATCTTTCTCCTTAGGTATAAAGATCCCCCCTGTCCTTCTCCATGACCCAGGAACAAGGTGCTTCTTCCCTGCTTCCCTGATGAGCCTGCACAAAGCTTATCTTAAACCTTGTTGCCACCTTGACTTTACTATCTGCTGCCTTATTTCTACTCTCACTATCTCCTGATGTTAAAATAAATGTAGTGGAGTAAAAGTAAAAGTAACATAAAATGGAAATACTCCAGCAAAGTACAAGTAGCTGTAAACTGTACTCAAGTACAGTACTTGAGTAAATGTACTTAGTTACTTACCACCTCTGGCTGGATCATATATCACATGAGATTTATGGCACAAATACAAACAGCAGTGATCTGATTTGTTTTATTGGTATTTAAAGATGATCTCTGTACAGAAAGATTCATACATCCACATTTACAGGAGACAGACACGAATAATTGAGTGTCTCTAATCTGAAGGCAGTTTTCTTAAGCATCAGCATAAGAAAACAAAACTCAAAACAAAAGACAGGTCACTTTTAATTTTAAAGTGAAGTCAAACCAATGACTGGATATAACTGGTAATGAATAAAACCAGATGGATGTTTGGAAAATGATCAGCACAATTAAATGTTTCTGTTATTTATAGTTTATTAGCTAAAACATGCAAAACCAGTAAATGTGAAAATGAAAAAGAAACCATTCAAATATGAGAAAACCTAAATTCTCAGGCTGTAGTTCTGTCCCTCAAATATCAACAGAGTGAGCCCTCTGTCCTTCTATGTCTCTTCATTTAGTTTTGAATCAATACCAGATATTCTGTGGTAAATGTCAGTATGAATTATTTTTACACCAAAAAGAAGACTAAAACTCTCTTTATTATCTCTGAATCCCACATGTATGATCACCTCATCACATCCCGGAGCTTCAGCTAGAATCACTGCTTTAACTCAGATCTTTGCATAGTACCATTGATTAAAACATGACTTCTGGTTCTTTTAATCATGTGCAACAACAAAACTCCAAGTGTCTGCAGGTCCTGGGATTATAAAGAATAAAAAAAAACAAATAAATCCAGCTGCTGGTTCTCCATCCATTATTCATCCTGACTATCGGTCTGGTCCCATACAGCACGTCAGTCCAGAGTCCACCCTCAGCACAGAGGACTGGTTTCCTTTTGTATGATCATCTATAAAGTGCCTTTGTAGCTCCAGGGTCCAGAAATCAGTTTTTTCTGATGCAACTACAGAGCAGCTCCCATTAAAAAAACCAACAAATCTGAAATCAGATGTAGAAAATCATGAGCAACATGATTTAGTATGAACATACATTAGTACGTTAATCCTGTTCAACGTGTGGAAAGTGAAACGGAACAAACCCAGAACGTGACTATAAATCACATTCCAGCGTCACAGCAGTGTTTAAAACAACTCTTATCACACTGCTGAAACAGTTCTGCACTTTAGTGTTTATGAACATAAAACCCTGATTACAACTCACTAAGACATTTTGTAGTTTTGTTTGTAAGCCGGACACTTTATTAGGTACACCTGTAGCACCTGATGCAGTTCACTGACACTTGATGAGATGAACATTCACTCACATGCAGAGTCTGAATAAACACAGATTATTTTCTATCCTAACACATTTTGATTTCTACAGATTGATTTTCCAGGTGAAAAGTACATTTTTATATCTGATACTATTTTCTAATTTCAAATCAATTTTCAATAAAGAGTAGTGGTTCGAGAACTGATTCTGTGCTGATTCTATTGAAGCATCTTTATCCTGTACACGCTCATAGTGCCTCTGTGATCAAAATGTGCCAATAATTATCCACCATCCATCGTCTACACACACTCATCGTGCTGAAGGTCACAGCAGTTTGGAGAGGTGCTGTTTCTTTAGTCCAGTTTTGTCTTCAGCCCCTCCTCGTCCACCAGGGACTTCTGATCTGTCTTCTGATCGTTTTCCCCTCAGCAGTGAGAATTCGGATTATTTTTACCAGGACTCTACAAAGTAAAAGAGTCAATGTTGCACTACATGAACCTGAAATTAAAGTTAATCTCATGTTAGTGTCCGCTGGACTCTGGACATTTCACACCGTTCCTCTTTAGTTCTTGAACATGAAAACCTTCTCCAGAGAGATTCAGATTCCTTTAAAGCAGCAGCCTGATGGAAGAAGTCTAGTTGACAACACTCATGATTGTTTATGGATTTAAATTAATAATGAAAACTACAGTTTCACTTCCAGACTTCTAAAAAACCTCATCACTGCTGTTCAGAGAACCTCGTCAGGGTTTTCCTGGACAGGTGTCCGGGTTTTGCGTCTGCGTGGTCGCAGTGAGGTGAAGCAGGACGAAGCGGTGAGGGCAATGCGGCTCAGGCCCACATTTAGGCAGTGGACCTCGGAGGTGACCGGCACCTCGGAGAAGAGGGCGCGGTCCCGGGACAGGCGGGCTGAGCCGCTGCCGCCGTCACTGCTCTCGATATCTTTGACAATGTTGAGGATCTCCTGGCGCTCCGCCTGCCGAGTCATCCCCCGGATGTTCAAGATGGCCGAAACATGCTTCTTCCTGAGCACAGAGAACAGAGACAGGGAGGAATAAACAGGAGGTGTCACTCGAATATGAATTTAATCAACATGTATGTGTCCTGTTGCTGCAGGGCTTTATTGAATCAAAGTGGCAGTTTACACACAGGTGAGGACTTTAGCAATGTTCCTGTTGTATAAACAGGAAGTACTCGTGATCCAAGGAAAGAGAAGGAGATGGAGACACCTGGAGGCTAGACGGGAGGCAGAGAAACCGACGGGACACAAAGAAGTTTCCAAGCTAAATACAGAAGTAAATGATCTGATGCAAAAATTAAGCAGATCAAGTCAGTACTCCCAGTATAAGCCACCTGAGGAGGAGGAGAAGGAGAAGAAGAAGGTTTGATCGTTCGTACCTTACGTCTGGAAACTCTCGGACCAGAACTCCCACCTCCATCTGGATGGAGGGAACATCTTCCAGCTGGATGATCTCTGACATGTGGGACAGAGCGCTGTCCAACCAGCTCGACGGAGACTCCTGACAGACACAGACACAGAGACATGGTTCAAATCTGTGTCTAAACACAGAAATAAAACAAACTGTCCAGATTTCTAACATATTTCTACTTTTCATGCTCAGGTCCTCCCCCCTGGCCATGACCTTTGACCCTAAACACTGACCAGGTCTTTGAAGAGGACTTTGATCTGATTGCCTTCATCTCTAAGACGGCCGGCCATCCTCTTCCTCATCTTCATGGAGGTGCAGATGATCCTGCCTCGCATGACCGAGCGAAGGTACTCCATCACCACCCGCCGGTGGACCTCCGCCACCAGCAGCTGAAGGTGGGAGACAGAGGGGGACAGAGGGGGACAGAGGGTGAGATGAAGTGTCTCTGCTTCCCTCAGGTTGCTGTGGAACAATGCGACTGATCTGATCTGTTCAGCTGGTTTCGTGTACCTGGTACGGAGGACTGTCCATCCTGCGGTACTTCTTGAAGTCTTCCTTGATGACGGCTTCGATCTGCTCGTATGGCTCCGCGTTGCTGAGCCACTTCCTCTTCACCAGGCGCTCGAAGAACGACTGCGACACAGACACACACACATAGATTATTTCTTGGATGAGAACGTTCATGCTGAAATATGCTGAGGGGACACAACAGCCGGTGAATCATCATATCTGACATCTTTATTTTTTGCTGTAGCTTTTTGGACGTTTTCGCCCTGGGTTTTGCCTCTCAGGCTACATACTGTAAAGCCTGTCCTACCTCTCTGTGATTTTCAGATATAAAAATATACAAGCTAGATTTTATTCACAGTTAACAGTCTCCTACAAACATCAGTCAAAGGAAGGAAAGTAAAGAATACAACTCTTAATTTGTATTTTCCTTATCAATGTAGTGACGTTTTGGGTTCAGGTTAGAATCAGGTTTAGGTTGTGTTGTGTCTGCTTCTGTTCCTGAGTTTGTCAGTGTGTGTTTGTACCCTGATGTGCAGGTAGAGGCGTTCAGACAGCACCCGGACCCCCTGCTGCACGATGTGATCCAGAGCTTTGTTGGCTCGACGCAGAGAGTCCTCACTGACCGACGGATCACACTGAGCACAGCGCTGCACGAAACCTCTGCAACAATAACAGAAGTCAATAAGTTTAGATGATGTTCAGAAAAATCTGAAGTTTATAATCTAATAATCTGATGTTTACTTTAATATTCTGTACAATTAGTACTTTTAATGATATAATATCATGATTTTGATGCTACAGTAATATTTTTGTGTTTTACTTAAGTAAAGCTTGGTGTGCAGGTCTATTATTTCTAACAGTGCATTTCTACACTGTGGTACTTTTATTTCTCACACACTGATCTGATTAATAAACACATGTATGTAACGTCCGTGGACACAGCAGCCGCAGGTCTCTGCGTGTCTGTACCTGAACGGGGGGCAGCAGTTGACCAAGGCGATGGTTTTGGACACGTATCCGTCCTCGTTGTCTCCAAACATGCCGCTCTGCATCCCTTCATGGAACATCTCCACTTTACGCTGGAAACTAAAACAAGACAGCCTAAGAATTTATGATCGGTTTTTCATCGACGTTCATCGACATTATTTCATGTGAATGTCCAATTTTACTTCACCTCTGCTAAGGTATGTCCACGATCCTCTGAGACAGTCATAATCCAGCCCAGTGAATGAAAACTATATTTTAAACATTTCTCAGGTAGCACAACTTTTCATGAGGCATTTTTCACTTGTTGCACTTCCTGAGAACCAGATTAAACTGATTTTGGGGAGGTTGGTGGATCATACAGCTACTACTGTGTTTGTTAAATGTGTGTTTGTCCCATTGTTGGGCACATGTGGAGGAGTGTGTACCTGTAGAGGAAGTCGGCCAGGCCGTTGAGGCTGCACTGAGCCACTCTGGAGCCCAAACTCCTGTTGATGGAGGCAGAACGCTCCAGGTCCACCTGCAGCCTCTGAAACAACACCAACATACAGTCACGTGACTTTTGTTTGCACAGAACTTTTCTTCCCTCAGCTACAAAGGACGGGAGATATGGTAACAAACACACGGCACAATCAGCACACGGTGGTCAGAGTTTGCCACTGTTCTCTCTGGTTGGTGCAATCAAGGACACAACCATTGCTCTGGACCTTAGACAGTAGTGTTGTATTGTTGCTACACTAGAGAACAGCAGCTAAATTAATCTGTTTACACCCTCGACTTCCTTTTGGAGACAAAAACCTCTCAACACAGATCATTAAATGTTAGGGTGAAACCTTGGTTGAAGGTTTAAAGTGCGGGTTTGTTGTGGGACGACCAGGAAAAGAGTCTCTGTAGTGAACGTCTTTTGGATAGAAATTGTTAATCATTACAGAAGTGAATCTACTTTTACTGATTAACTCACCAGGGAGCACTGACCTCCCCGGTTACCTGCAGTAACCATGGCAACAGAGGTGTGGCATGTACCTGTATGACGGTCTTGGCCAGAGTGATCTGATACTCCTCGATGTGCAGCGTCTCCATCCATCTCTTCTCCTCCTCGTCCAGGACCTGACTCAGCTCCGTGGTCACTTTAGCCTGCAGAGGGAGGAGCCGGGCATCAAATCAAACGCACCTCAGTGTCCTCAGCCTCAAACAATGACTTGAGAAACATGTGTTACTTTATCCTTACGTCTTTCCAGTTTTTATTTTTGATTGTAATATTTAATGAAAATACAGTTTGTTGTACTCTAACTATTTATCATGAACAACATCTGTAAAAACATCTGTAACAGTACCTCAGAGAAAGTGAACGTACTTAGTGCTGAGTACATGTAGTCAAACTAAATCAGACTTCAGTCACAGACAGAAATGTTTTTGTACGACTGGAGGTTTTTGCAGATTAAGTATATTAGGTTATTAACACTGTACTTTTATCTTAGAGAGCAGGTATTTTACTAGTAACACAGTAGTTTTACATCGCTGCAGAAGTACTTTTACTTAAGTAAATTTACTGACTTCATCATACTAGTGTTCTTTATTTTCTGCAGCACTGTATTTATCACAAAGCTGAGTGAAAAACTACAAACTAACAGTTTTTAATTTTGCAGGAGCATCGTCACTTTAACATGATCCTCATGAAAACAAAGAGAAAGTTCTCATAATGTAATTCATCACATTTTTAAATCAACTTCTTTGAAATGACGGAAACGTGACAATGTGTGAGTCTCACCCTGACAGAGTTGAGACAGTCCAGCTCCAGTCGGTCCACGGTCTCTGCAGGCAGTAGAGGACTGAGCTGAGTGCGGCTGAACGGAGTGGTGATGCTCACTGTCCCCAGAACGTCTCTGAAAAACACAAAAAAAACATGAGCGTGAACAAACTCATCTACACAGAAACGTTCTCAGTCGGTTCTCAGGGAGCATGAACCTTTAAAAGAACTCACAAACCAAATGTGAGGAAATAAAACAGATATTTCCTGTTCAGCTCTTCCAGGTATAAAAGACCAAGTTCTAATGTGTCAGGATGGATCCGGTTTCAGACGCCACGGCTGTTTCAGCTTCTGCACCTCTTAATAAAATCTGATTCTCTATCTACGGAGGCCCTGAAGTCCCAAAAGGGTTCATATTTTATCTGACGCACACAAGTTATTATCCTATAATCTCATCTGTAACGTGAGGCTTCTCTGACATGCTGCATGCCACATCACAGCATGCAGGGATCCTGGAACGGAGACAACTCAGCTCATCTTCTAACAAAAACTAAAAGAGCAAATTAAGTGTTTCAATAAAGTCATGAACGCTTCTAACTCAATCTTACTGTACTTACTCGCACAGGTTTCAGACACAGGTCTGACCTGACTTTAAACTTCTACAGACAAATCACATGTTTGAACAAGATAAGAACGTAACACCTGTCTGTAACTAGTATTGATGAATATCTCAAATATATCTATAAAAACCTAGAAAACTGAACTTGCTGATAGTTTCATGGAGCTTAAAGCTGCCGTCTCACTGCTGTACGAGTCTCTACCTGTTGTATATGTTGTGCAGCCAGTCCAGCAGAGAGTAGATGTCAGTGATCTCCAGCTGGTTGTCAGTGATGGCCTGCAGTCGCCTAGCAACCGCCTGGTGGTAACTCTGCACGTACACCTAAAAGGTCAAAGGTCAAATTTAAAGTCAAAAGTTACAGATATAGTTCAAACTCTGATGATATAACGCAACATAACATGATGTAATAAAACAAAGGAACTTTTACAAGAACTACATTTGTAGTTGGCCGCAGTTTCAAACTCATAAAATCAACATCACTGTAAAAACATGACGCTGTAGTGGAGGAAGTACTCAGATCCTTTACTTAGGCAAAAGTACCAATCCCACACTGTGAAAATACAAGAAGAAGTGTACAAACTGTACAGTGACTGTAGTACTATTACACATCATTTGATTATTATTAATCTACTGACACATTCATTTGTTCACAACATCCACTGCTGCAGGTGGGGGGGTGAAGCTCGTTTGGGTTCAACTGCAGCTAATGAAGATTTTCTGGTGAAATGATCAAATGTTTGTTTTGTAAAACTTCTGATAAAAGTAAGAAATGTGGAACCAACATATGATGTATTCAAATCATTTAAAAGAAAAGTAAAACGTCACATTTGATTCATGAGAAATTACTTAAAGAATTAATATAAAAATCAGTTGAATTTATAACAAAGCTTCATTTAATTAAGTTGTCATATGATTTATTTAGAAAGTTACTGTAGTAAATGTGCAGCAGTGTGAAAAGTTGAGAAAATACTCAAACTCAAAGTACTTTAATTTGTACTATAGTACAGTACTTGAGTAAATGTACTCAGTTACATTTAACCACTGCAGTTGGATGATGTGTTTGATAACTGATGTGTATCCACTGAGTTCAGTATTTCTCACCTGGAAGGGCTGGTAGTCCTCGGGGTAAATGGAGACCACATTCCTGTTGGCGGCCCCCAGGTCCTCCACCACCCGGGCTCGGAGCCGGTCCAGGTACTTGTCCAGCTCTCCGGCTGTGAACTCTGCTCTCTGGGGCAGAGAGCTGTCGGCCGCCTCCTCCACCGCCTCCCTCCACTTCTGCTTCAGGCGCCGAGGCCTCGGGCCCCCGGGGGCCGCTCCCTCTCTGAGGGACCACTCTTTGTCAGCCTGCTCCTCCTGCTGCAGCACCTGCACACACACAGACAGGTGAGGTCGGTGCTGCGACCATGACAGTTACCCTGGCAACAGCGGTGCTCACCTGAACCACCAGGCCCAGGTTGGGCCCTGCAGTCGGGGACCGCAGAGACTCCCTGACCACGGCCCACAGCTCCTTCTGCAGCTCCTCGTACAGCAGCTCCACATCCTTGGCTTTCCTCCGTCCACCGTCTTTGACGTTCGGGCTGGTGGCGTCCTCAGGCTGCATGGCGGCGCCCCGGTCGGTGGCGGCGGACTCGTTACACTCCTGCTCCAGCTCCAGGATGTGAGAGTCAGCCAGGAACAGGTCCCGCTTCTTCACCAGCTGCAGGATCTCCAGGACTGAGGGACATGAGAGACATCACAGACCAGTTCAGACTTTTACCCACAGACAGAAACAGTAAGAAGAATGAACATGAACATCAGTACTTTTACTGCTACTAAAACTTACAGTTTGGAGTATCTGTACACTGTGGTACTGCTGAGAAATGTTCTAACAGCGTTGTTTTTGTGTTTTAGCTGATTTTCTTTTTAACTCCACGTCTTCTATAGACGACATTAAAGGTCAGAATCTCTTTCCTCAGACTGATTAACATCAACAGCTGCTCACACACACACACACTCCCAATGTGACGGAGCTGTGGAGGTGGATTCGTTTGATTTCAACATCAAAGCAGCCCTCCGAGACGGCGCTTCCCACAGAATCACTGATCAAAACGTCCAATAACAGCAGGAGGGGAAACTGGAACTGTCTGAACCGACAGACGAGGTGGTCTACGGCACCACTAATAAGCCATGATGACTGGATGGAACAATGATCCACAGCTGGTCTCAACGACCCTAAAAGTGTTGAGGACACCACAGAGTTAAAATACCCGGCGCTCCCAACCAGTCAGACCTGATGAGAGAGGTGTGGCAGAGGTGTTTCAGCTGCCACTGAGCAGCACCTTTCCGATGATAATGACCCAGGTGATTAAGAATCTCCACTGACATCCACTAACACCAAGCAAAAGACCCAACAACAGGCAGGTCCAACAGGTACCAGGCTGAGACAGGTGACACAGGGAAACTGGCCCCGTGACAATACCGGGGGGCTGATTAGGGAATGAGCAACAGGTGAGGCGACTGGGATTAAGCGCTCTGTTGCTGGGCAAATTCAGGGCAGCTGAACAACGTGAGGAAATGAGGACATCTAGTGGCTGGATGGGAATCAAACAGTGACACAATGTGCTGTGAGCCTGATGAGGAAGAACAGGGTGGAGCAGCGAGTCTCCGTCAGTCCTCCTGAAACACGAGCCACGCCCTCTGACATCTCGCGATGAGCTCACGGTGTGATCCTCCGGAGACCACAGGGCTGGTCTGAGGTCTGTCAGCGTGACATCACTCAGGGAGGATCCAACCGACTGTCAGGGCTGTGACGTCAGCAGATGATGTCACAGCAGCAGAGCGGACACTGTGATGACATCATTCTGACAGACTGGATTTTAACACCAGCTGCTCTGCTCAGTCATTTCTGATCATAATGACTGTCCTAATTATCAGCGCCTGTTTTGCTCCTGTTTGCAGTGAACTCTTGAACAAACAGAAAACTTAAACACATGACCATTCTCAGACAACTTCTGCAGCTTGATTTCTCTAACTTCTAAGGTTTATTGAGGCTTATTTTTCAAACTGCACCAAACATATCAGAGTGGGATCAACTTTGTGCCAAAACTAAGGGAAACATTTTAATACACTTAAAAAGTGACTTTCAATTCAATTCAATTCATCTTTATTTGTATAGCGCCAAATCATAACAAAAATCATCTCAAGGCACTTTACAT
>JAUMHL010000005.1:721799-744176 GCA_032362345.1 Sandelia bainsii
GTTAACGATGATGATGAGGTGAATGATGAAGATGATTATTAGCGTTCATTAGTTAACTAATACAAACATGTACAAGGTTTTTTTTCTTATTTAGTGACATTACGCTTTAAGAAGAACGGGAACCAACAACCAACCTTTCAGCAACAACAATGTGACTGTGATGAAGTCAAACACGGATAATCAGAGGAAACATGAGTCAGTTATTCACCTCGTCGTTATACTACAACACACACACACACACACACACACACACACACACACACACACACAACAGGAAAGGAAATGATGTCCTCTCCTGCATCGACTGCTGCGTCAGAACACAGCTTCTCCAGGGCAACTCTTTCAAAATAAAAGCCTTCACTTTGACGGTGTGTGTGAGAGGATGTGACTCGTCCGCCGCAGCGCTGACAGAGGAAGAGAGAGCACACACGTACACAGAGGAAGATCATCTCTATAAACAGGACAGCGTGAGCGGAACAGCTCCACATGTTCAGTTTTGATGTTGCTTGTTTGGGGTCGACAGTAGAATAAAGTTGGGTTCCTGCAGCAGCGGGGAGGTCAGAGGTCACGGCACTAAAGCCAGTTCATGTTCAGGTGAGTTGTTGTTGAAGCTGCTGCAGTTTCCTGTAAACTGTGAATTCATCATTAGTCCCACATCTACGTTTGTCCTCGTCCACACTTTCTCCCTGCAGAGAATCCGTTCTATTTTAAACTGTCTGTTTTCTAAGAACCATTCAGCTCAGACAGAACCGTTTCCTCTCATTTAGAACTAGAGTCCATGTACCCACGTCGCTGTAAAAAGCTCTTTGTTCTGTGGATTAACTCTATTATCTGAAACATGTTCCTGGACTTCATTAAAACAATGGAAGCAGCAGCTAATAACACTACAAAGGTCGTCCATGCAGCCCCTCACCTCCTGCACGGCCACTAAACCAGGACACTGATCCTGCCAACAGCCTGCCCTCCACCCACAGTCCAGCTGGCACCAACTCTATTTTACTGTGAACGTTGGCTCTTAAATTATCATGAAGAACTTCCAGCATGTGTCCTAACAAAACTATGGACTTAAACGTCTTAAATCTTGTGTTACTGTTACTTAATGTAATAATATGTCTGTGTTAGTTGCACCGTTTTATTCAACTGTTCCTTAGCCTGAGACAAACAACACGGTGCTGAACCAAAGTCAAAAGAAGGAATTTGAGGCACTGTTTGGTGTTTCTTCATAAAAAAAAGAAAAGGAATAGTTTTGGTTTTTATTTCAAACTTACAGGTCGGCACAGGACTCAGTATAGATCAACTCATCAACACACATGTGTGTACATGTGCCAGACAAAAACTCATGCATCTTTTTTAAAAAGCATCTTCTGCACACTCCACACTGCAAACACCAACCTAAAGATCAGGAGAGAAACAATATGAGAAAAGGTGGAAGGTTGAGAGGTTTGTGTAAAGCACAGACCTCAGAATATGTGTCCAGAATGCTGCACATTAATAAGACCACTAGGGAGGGGGCGCACACACACACACACACACACACTCTGAGGGTGGGACCGCTGTCAGGTTACACATCAGAACGACGCTGCAGCTTGTAAAATACAGCTACAACACCTCCACATCATGTCGGCGCCCCTCCTCACAGAAACACAGCTCTTATTGTTCAGCTTCAGTCTTTAGAGGAAATGGGTTCCAGCTGGGTGGATGAAGCCCCACCCACCTCCACCCACTTCCTCATACCACCGTCACCACCCCCTCCACCACCCTGTCCATGTCACTGAACCATCAAACTCATGTCACTGTGGATTTAACAGCAGCTGAACATCTGGTCCCAGATTCTGCCTCGGTTTTCTCCCACTGTGACACTGTCATCTCCTACGCTCATTTTACTTCCTGAACGCCCCACACTCTGTCAGGCTCATATGGTGGAGTCTGGTCACTTTAGCTCCTGAATGCCCCACAGTCATATTGTTAGTTCCCAACCGCCCTGTGCTCATTCACTAGTTACCTCACGAACGCCCCACGTTTATTTAAGCTCCTGAATACCTCACACTTACTCATTTCTGGCCATATCCATCACGGTCATTTGTTCAGGTGTCTGTGTCCTTCTGATGAATTTTTTCCCGTCCTGAGGGAAACATTTGGTTCTTTACCTTCACTTTACACAGATGTGAAAACTTTATGTTTCAGTCACACTAAACTATTTGCTGCTTGTTGCTCTCACTGAACGCTGACGCTCTCAGGGTGAAACTGAAGAAGCTGAAGCTGCTGAGTCACAGGATGATTTTACCTGAGGAATAAAGACTTTTACACACGTGCAGCTCAGTGTTTAACTAACACGGCTGCTCTTTAAGTACCTTTAACATACGTACCCAGCGCGTGTGTGTGTGTGTGTGCGTGTGTGTGGACAGTAGCAGTATTGTGTGCAGATGTAATCTGAGCTCGGTTTCCACATTTTTCTCCTCTCCTGTCGTCTGAGGGCTCAGTCGAAGCGGAGCTGCTCCTCCTTCACACACACACGGTCACTAGAGACTCTAAACTCCAACATTTCAGTAATTTTTCCTTCTGCAGGTTTTTTATTTCTGTCTTCAGGTTACAGTCTGCACAGACACACACACAATGCAGGTACTTTCCTTTCATCCATCATCTAAAGCACTCGTCGGGTCGTCGTTGGGAGGAGCTGGAGCTGATCCCACCTGTCACCCTGGACGAGTCGCCAGTCAAATAAAGAAGCAGAAATTCAAACCACACAAAGGTTTGAAAGAAAACATTTTCATCACAGACGTGAAGTTGGGATTTTTCAAACACAGAAACCAAGAGGTGGATTTTCTGCTTTACATTCTGGTCTAAAGGAACAAACTGTACTTACTGTACAACCTGCCTCTGACACAGAACATGAACCAGCCTGTGTTTCTAAAGACCCGAGGTCAGAACATGTAAAGCTGCTTTCATGAGGAATGAGGAGCCATATTAGGAAATGTCACACAAACATTGTGGTCAAAGACAAACTCATCGATTAGACACGTAGACCATCATCTTCTCCCCTCATCAGTATCAGAACGGCCATTTTATTTTCCTCCTTTCATGACAAACATCATAGATTCACTGCACAACAGGAGCAGAAACTTGGAGCTTTGATGCAACATCGGAAAAGAAAATGAATCGTGTGAGAACACACAAACTTTAGCTCCATGAATTAGTTGTTTTGGTGTCAAGTCGAGCTTCAGTGTGTGAAAACAGTGAAGAACTGATCTGAATGAAGAAAGAGATGAGAGGTGATCAGCTCCTGATCCTACAGTGATGCTACAGAGCACAGCTACGATGACCGAGGAGGTTTTGTCAAAGACCGCAGACCGGGGGCTTCAAGACCTCATTCAGATCACCAGAGCTGAGCCGACATACAATGTGTGTATGTCGGTATGTGTTATACAAGTAAATCCTAGGAATTTCCTATTGTTCCTGACTAATCACGACCTGTTCTTGTTATTACCTTGATTACATTTTATAATCGACTGACAGCACTAAGAGAAATGTAATGTAGGAGACTGGGTTCTGTTAAACCAGAATCTTAAACATCTTTGTGTAACATTAACCAAGAAGCTCTGAGAGTCTGAACAGAACCAGAAACGGCACAAAAACTGGACATTTTAGCAGAAAAGAAAAATTTTCATGTAAATTAACATCATCACAGAAAACATGTCCCCAACAGAACCAGAACCACTCCCACAGGAAGCTTTAAGCTTTAACACACACCTGTTGTGGTGCGCGAGTTGCACGAAACTGCTCACAGATTTAAAATCATGTACAACTGTTCAGAGTTCTACTTTAGATACAACGATCTGGAGCTGATTTAACACGATGCTGTGACGTCATCATCAGACTGTTGAACCGGATGAAGGACAACAGACCTGTGAAGCTTTTACACAACCTGAGTGTGGCGTGTTTGTGAGTTTAAGGGTTTTTAAAGGGAACTTCCTGTTTCACGTTTCACCTGAAACCTGCAGCAACTCGCAGACAAACCTGCAGAGCTGCAGCTGGTCTGAACCGACAGGACTGTGGTAATATGACCATGGATTAATGAAACACACACACACAGAAACAGGAGGTTGTGAAGGGTAAATTCCACACTGTGTGTGTGTGTCTACAGAACATTAAGTTGCCTTTCATTCCTTCCATCCTTCTCTCCACCTCCAACAAAATCAAGGTCAAAGTGAGTCCAAGAACAAAGACGTCACATGATCTCCACAGAGAACAGCTTTCATGCTCGAGTCTCAGCTGCGTCGTCAACTCTGAGGTGCGTTTGAACCCATCGATCCGTCATTCATCATCGTCTGTTGCTGCATCCATTAATCTGTACGTGTATCTGAGCTTCAGCTGTGTTACCAGCATCAATCAACACGCTTCACATTTCTCAGCAACCTGCAGTGAAGTCAACTGTGCTTTCGTTTTTCACAGAAGCATCTTGTTCACATCTTGTTCCTTCGTTCTGAACACGACCTGCACCTGAAGTACTAATCTCTGAACAGTGTGGGTTCATTTCATGAGTCAGCGTCTGCAGTTTTAAACTATCTATTAACTCAGAAACTGCAGCTCAGGAGGACACAGATTCATGTGGCAGTGACTGTTACATGTTTCAGGATCAGACAGAGACACGGGCGCCTGAAGCAGTGTCACGACGTCAGGTCAGCGACTACACAGCCCCTCTCCCTCCTCACACCCACAACACAACCTACGTCGTACCAGGAAAGGAAAGTGTTTGATTAGTACCTGGAGCTCATCAGGAAAGTAGATGCAGACGATTCTCTGTGTTTCATGTAGCAGCATCTCACTGATGTGTGCACTGGTACAAACACTCACCATCAGGTCAGACGGAGAAGTTTCTCCAAACAGAAGCTCGGACAAATATTTGCTTCCATAACAGCTCTGTTGTTCTCTACGTGGGACGTCTGAAGCGTGAAACGCTCCAGCTGTTGGTCTGCTCACAGTCTTCATGGGATCAGCGTCGCAGCTTCATCTTCTCTGGTTTTTGTTTATTGAAACATTTACAACATTTCTGACTTTGTTGAGGAGAGAACGATAAAACTCGAGAGTCAGACACATAAAACTCACACTGAGGCCTTGTGTTTGCAGAAAAATAAAAATATGCAGACACAGCGTTTCATAAAGTAAATAAAGATGTTTAGTTCTGTTTATTTATGGATGTCTCAGAGAACATCACCACCTTCTGATAACCATCACGAGGCAGCTCTCAGCTCTGCATGCTGTAACCTGAAGGCATGAAGACAACTAGCAGCAGCAGGACTGATGCTGGCTGCCAGAGTCAAACAGACATCAGATGCCCTGATGCACCTGAATGCACCGCAGGAAGGACGTCAAACAAAGAGCGGGAAATGCTCAGTGACTGCTCTGTACTGATTGTTTCCTTGGTGAAGCTTGTACGTGTCTGAGCTGAAATGATGAATCTACTGTGCACAGAAACACCGAAAACTAATCATAGGCAAAAACTGTCCAATATTTTATGAAAGTTTATGACTGCTTTGAATCACAGTAACTGGATATTAAGAAACTGTTGGTCGGACAAAACAGCACATGTGAATCATAGCCTGGAGTTTTTGAATTTAATGATGAATGAATCCTTTACTAAAAACACAACCGACATTGAATGAAACAGTATTTTCTCACTGTGTGTAAGCACAGAGTCAGAGGAACAGCAGTGAATGTGCAGCTTTGTCTTTTGTGTTATTGATAAGAGCAAAGCGTCTGAGCTGTTTGTACCTGCATCACTGTTATGTACCATTTCCACACTCAGCAGTAACCTGATCTGCTGATACGCTGCATTAGAAGCATCTGAAAACAAGCCCTCACCTGAACACCCCCAACTTTCTCCAAGACTGATCACTATCACAGACAGCAGTGTGTGTCTATCAAAGTTGGATTCAGGACTCGGATCCTGGTTCAGGTCTCAGCGAGTGGGAACCTGAGGGCAGTGAACAGCTCGGACACCGTAAAGCTGAGCGGATCCCAGCGTGTGTGGTGACACTAATAACATGCGTCTTTCAGAGGACGGCAGTGATGCAGCATGAGTCCGTCTCTCGGTGTGTTTGTCTGTAAAACTAAAGCTTTTACCTGAAGACAGATCCCTACGTGTCAAACAGTCATTGCACTGAAATATAGTGAAACCAGGTTTCACAGGTAAGAAATGAGACGTGATTTAAATGTGAATATTTGAACCAGACGTCACCTCACACTTTACTCAGACATTTTAAAAAGCTGTTCATCGACTGAGAGAATAACTGATGATGAGAATAAATAACAGTGTGAGTTACAAAGCAACAAAACTGATTTAACATGTGAACAAGGGTGTGGAGGAACTGAGAACACAAACACACACACACACTTTGAAATCATCCATTACAAAACAGCAGAGTAAACAGGCTGCGATAAACAATAGACGCCCTTAAAAGGTTTCCAGGACCGACCCAATACTTTTATTACACACTTCCCAAACACATTCCAGTGTCCTTGTGGAAACTCCTGGAGAATTACAGCATCTCAGTGTAACCCAGTTGGCTGCAAAGCTTTCCCCGAGACGTCCGCTCATTTGTCCGTCTGTGTGTCTCATTGTCCGTGTCGCGCTCTAAAATAGCCCACAGACGTCGATAAGATCAGACAGGGTGGTGTGAAAACAAACTGGATGACAGAGAGAGAGAACCACATGAAATCTGAGTGGTCACTGAGCAGATCTGTGTGAAAAACCCTGTCACACTGACGGACCGGGCACTGGGGCACAAATTAGGGTTCAAAACGCGGAAGATCCTAACCATTCAGATTTAGAGTTTAGCATAAGCATAGGCCTGTGTCGGGCCTCAGTTAAAGGTAGCTGCTCCATTGCTTCTTGGATTAGTAGAAGGTGAAGGAGCAGCACCTGTCTCCTGTGACCAACAGAGAGGAATGTAGCCGGACTCATGTTTCTGTCACAGTAAATTAACAACATTGATTCTTATGAAAAACTGTTCTGTGCAAAGTATTTTGATTCTTCTCCACCATCCGTATCATCAGAACCACATCTGATAGGTGCCAAATTCATTCCTTTTATTTCCTGTTGGAGTTTTTCCTCGTCTGATTCTAGACTCTAAAGATAAAGCTTGTTGTACGTTGTGCACACAGTACACGCTGTAAAACCTGATTTAAAACTTGATTCTGCAGCACAACGAGACCAACCATCCAGCCAGTCCTACAACAGAACCCTGATCTCAACATGATGGAGTCAGTCGGGGATCACACACAGAGACAGAAACACATATACAACAAGTATCGGAACTATGTGCAACTGTACTGAGGAGAACTGATGCTGTTTTAAACAGAAATGTTGATCAGAGTAAATGTTGATTTAAATGTTTTTACTTTTACTGCACTTTCTGAAATCAGCCTCACTTTATTTCTGGTGGACAGAACTTGTGTGAGAGAACATTTCAGAGGCTCCTCCTCCACCCCAGCCTCCACCTGTGTGCATGTTTTCCCAGCAGGTAAGTGGAGCTGAGCTGAGCTGGGGTTTCCTTTCAGGACATTCACACAATGATCCATGAGAGTCAGAAACAACGTTAAAAACAACATTATCCTCCTGGTTTTCCTACCTGACAGCGGCTCTCTGGGTTTGACCTCCTCCACCACCTCCTCCTGTACCGACTCCTCCTCGGGGCCTTGAGGCGAGTGGTCGGCCATGGACTCCCTCTTTAGCTTCCCCAGACCCACCATCTTCATGAAGGACAGGCGGCGGCTGGTGGAGTCGCACTCGCTCTCTGAACAGTTCAGTTCACCATTAAATTCCTTTCGGGAACCGATGGTGTCGCGATATTTCCCAGCAAACCTGGAATGAGTAGGACAGACGAAATCACACAGACTGTATGTCAGCGCCCCTGATCCTTTCTTACCCCAACAAACTCTCTTCATCTTCTCTTCTGGCCCTCAAAGAACAAAAACTTTTAAACCTCAAAAACTGTTCATCCTTCTTACTCTGATAAAATCCTATCATCCCTCTTCACCAAACTTTCTTCACTTTTCTTTAATTTCAAAACTCGCTTCTTTATCCCGACAGATTCTCAGCAAGCTCCTGACAACTCTCCAGTCATACATAAACACATTTATGATTTAATAAACTCTCATTTGATCTTCCACAAAGTGTCTGTGAACTGGAAATTACAAACCATTTCAAACAATATCACACTACTTTACATTGACTTTTAGACTGGGATCAGTTTCCACAAATCCTGCTAGTACCTGCACATCTTCCAGGTTTAAGGTGACTTTAGAGAAACTGTCCTGACACAGTAAAGTGAAATATAAGTTAAACATATTTTTGTTTTTGTCTTTCTGTACCTGAGCAGACTTCCTTCAGAGCTCCTTCTTCCCCTTTTCTTCTTCTCTGAAGGTGATGGTGTTCCCTGCAGCGACCCCTGTGGAGAGGGGGTGGCACTACCTTTGCTCCTCCCTGACACCCTCAGGTTCTTCCCCAGCTTTCCCAGAGTCTTCAGCGGGGACTTGAACTTAAACGATCCCTTCCCCGAACCTCCTCTGGCTTTTTTGCCCTCGTTGGCCTCGTTCTCGTCCTCCTCATCTTCGAACGGGTTGCGGTCCCTCGGCACGTCGCCATCCAGGAGCGAGCTGCTGGGTGACCAGTGGTTGCCATGGCCCCCATTGCCATGGATACTGTCGTTGTCGTCGATGTCGAAGGGGTTGTGGTGGTGGGGGGTGATGTTGAGGCTCATCCTGCGCAGGATCCAAGCGTTCTCTAGAGTCGGACCTCCACCCTTCAGGCGGACTGGGAGGTTTTTGAGGATGGGCATGATGGAGCTGGGGGAGGGGGGACAATGACGGGGGAATCTGGGAAGGAAGAGATCAGTCCATTAGAGGGAGACTTGTACGCACAATATAAAACACAGCTCAGACACAATAACATTTAAAACCAGGAAACTTTCTACTCTTCAGTTCAGCAAATGTACAACCAGGATTTTAACCAGCCAGTCGCAAAAAATCAAAAGATGATTCAGTCTTTTCAGTCCAGTTGAACCTAATAGACCATGAGTCACACAAACCAGGACGATCGCAGGCTTCTTAAGAACAGGATTAGTGTAAATGTCAAAGAGATGAATATGAATTGCAAGAGATGCTGAACCCCACCTCAATTTCTAAAAACACATAAAATGACAAACTCAAAGGTGACAGAAATCCTCTTGGTGACACAGAAAGAGAGCAACAGGTCACCGACTGTGGGTCCATCTTTTTAATACGGGACAAAATATGTGAATAACTGCTTCACATCATAAGACAACATGCAACACTTCTACAATGTTTTATTTTTCATTAAACGTCAAGGATGCTCCAAAAAAAATACATTTTAGTATGATACTGTCGTTCCTTAGTATTTTAACTTCACCACTTTGAGCTGAAATAGTCACAAACTGTGAATAACTGTGTAATAACCACAGATGAAAAGACGTTTGACTCCAAGTACAGAAGAGCTTTTGAAAATTGTGCTGTAAAATAAACTGCAGTTTACATTATTTGGCATGAACAATAGTTACAAGTTGAAATTATGATGAAAGTAAAAATAAGTGAATCCTGATAAATTTGATTTTTAATCTGTGACTAACTTAATTATTACTTTCAAAACTTTAAATCACGAGTTTGGTCGACTAAATATCTGAGGAACTGTTGCGTAGCTATAACATCAAAAGAAGTTGTTGCTCGCTAATTTACTTCCCAGCATGCACTTTTTTCACGCATGAAAAGAAATGACACAATGAAGCCTTTCAGCGTGTTTTTCTTTCTGATAAATTGAAAACAATGAAAACAGTGATGAAGGAAGTTTTGCATTTCAGACACTTCCTGAGTTAATAACTTCCAGCAGCTGATAAGACTCAGTCACTTCATGACAGCCTGTGAGATAACACTGCAACACACACTGTGGTGACGTATGGAAACACATCTGCCTCCTCCCCACGAAAAATGCCCAGTTCGGTTCAGGATGGAGACAGAGGAGGTGTCGCGTTAACCTTTTGAGTCCTGACGTTCTGACGGTGACAGTGCTGCATCCCAACAAGCGGTAATCCTAAGTCACTTTGCTCAGCTCCAAGTATCATGAGCAGTGAACCAGCGGCATCAGCCTTCAAATACACGTCTGCATGTACAGTCAGTGAAGGTAACACTCAGAAGGTGAGAACACATGGGGCTCGTGCAGCCTGTTGTTACAACAAACAGTAATGTACAGTATCATAGTAAGTCAACATCATAGATAAGCAAAGGGCAAAGTTAGAGACGTAGTTATAGAGTGAGAGAGTCTGTGTTAGGATGAGGTTAAGGTGGATGGATGGTTCAGAAAACACAGGACATTCCCACAGGAGGCCGACGTTCCACAACATTAACCACATTTATTATTTTAACCATGAAGGTGAAGGTCTTTATTTTAACCCAAACCAAGAGACCTAATAAAGTAAATTTGACTTAAAGCTGAGCTGCTAAACGCTTCTGTTTCAGTGCACCGAACATGTTCTGAGAACACCAACACCAGTCCATGATGACAGTGGCTGAAGGTTTACGTGTGTCCTTTATGTGAACACACCCAAACTAATCCTTAGAAACTCATTGTGAATCTTTGCTCACACCCAACAACAGCGAGTCCGGTTGGTAAAGTTTAACACAGTTCTGCAATGCAACACCTCAACAACAGCACTGATAGTTCACACACTCAAAGACCCTCATCAGGGTCCCCTGAGAACCACAGGGACCCTTCACACCCCCACGGGGGGGAACTAAAAACTCTGCTATTACCTCAAACCTTCACTGTAACCATAGCAACAGGTCTGATGCTGGACTACAAACTCGATTTAGAACCTGGACGAGGACTTCACCTTGTGACATATCTCCTGCTCTACATACCAGGTGGATCAGGTCACTGACAAAGCCGCTCCCCCCAGTGCAGGTGATAAAAGCCGACAGCGATAATCCGTTAAGACATAAAGTCATCAAACATTAACAGACGGCACAGATCAGCTTCTTGGAAAATGCCTTTAATGATTAAATACAGATCTGCCTCCAGGCTCAAACCAGACCTCACTCTGCTCACGACAGTCTCAGCATGCTCATACACACGGAGTTTAATCCTTACTGAGTTACTGGCTGGCTTGTTGTGGGGACAGTCTTATCTGACAGCTTCAGATCCAAACCTTATCTGGGAGGATTTATTTGAAAGCAGCAGTGGAGACAGGATGTTGAGGCTAAGCCGGAGGAAACATGTTTCTTTAGACACTTTAAAAAGATTAGTAAAACTACTAAATCACAAAACCTTAAACTATAGTGACAGACCCAGTTTTTACCCACGATTAGGGTCTCTGTTCCCAAAAATATCCAGAACGGACTCAGTTTGTTTTAATTATGAACAGTATGTAAGTAGATTAAGATTCTGACAGTCGAGATCTTTAAGAGATATGTTTCTCCTCAAATTAAAAAAAGTCTAAAGTTAAAGAAACACACTTTAAAATATTAACATATTTGTTTTTTCAGAACAATTCTGACGTTAAACATGAACGGTTTCTTTCTGCACCTTAGTACACAGATATCAAGGTTTCAAGATGCACGAAAACCAACAAATGATGAAATTCATATTTAAACTCTGTTCAACATCTAATTTCTACCTGTAATAATGAACCATATGTTTTGTTAGAAAGCTCCTTTACTTCACACTTCACACACAAAGAACATAACATTATAGTAAAGTTCTTTCGTTTCAGTACTTCCTCCATATTTTACCTTTTTTAGTTATCATGAAGGTGAAGGCAGGGCCAGATTAGCCTCCTGTGTGTGACTGGGCCCATGTTGATCCCCAGAAACCAACCAGAGTTCTAAAACTGAAATCATCAGTGGACTAATCAATCAGTTCATGCACTGGAAACTAACTGACAGCAATATTGATAATGGATGGATCATTTAGAACAGGGCTCCTAAATAGATCTGGCCAATTTCTTGGACATAAAAACATGGACGTGGATCCACTTGATGGACCTGTGAACTGGTTTTTACCTTTTGTTCTAATACTGGATGTTCATTACCTTATGAACATCCGGTAACTAACTGATCTGGAACCTTGAACCTTGAATTCTGGTTTTCCAAAGTTCAGGTTCTGGTAAGTTTACAGTGGGAAAATGAGCCAATTGTGGACTGCTGACACAGTTACAGGAATTTTGATTGTGATTCTGGTTGTCATTGACTCTGGTTCAGTGTGTGTGTGTGTGTGTGTGTGTGTGTGTGGACTGGGAGAGGATGTTATTGTTGGTTTCCAGTGTCACCAGCAGTGACACTGCTGCTAGAAATAGACACACACACACTTTCCATAAGAGGCTTCACACACTGTACAGTCTGAACACTAGTGAAAACACACACTGGTGCTCAGTGTACAGGGTGAAGTGGGAAGTGATTCAGTGGTGTTGGTTCCATAAATACCCAGCAGTCCCGGCGGCAGGCTCAGGAAACCCACGCAGAGCCCAGCGGCCCTCACACACAACCTGTTTTCTTCAAGAGGGTCACAGGGCATCGCGGAAGCTCCTGGACACAAACAATGGGAGCGGAAAGGACAGCGATAGTCTGACGACAGAACCGAGAACTCCTGGGTCTGTGCCCTCACTGCTGGGCGTGGTCCACTTACAAGCACCACAACACCAACACCAATGTGGCAGCACAACCAGCATGTCCCCAAAACCATATTCACTCTGTAAGTCCTAACTCGAATGTGAGACAGGAAACACATATTTGTAGATCCAGCTCGACTTGTGCAGTAAACCTCGTAAGTCCACCTAGAAGTCGGATAAAACGAGGCTTTAAAACTTGCCTAAGGATCTTATATGATACCTTCAGTATCACAGTGATCCACGCTGCAAACAGGAGCCGATCAGAAATAATTCAGCTGAATGTATGTAATGAATGTGTTGTGAGGGCTGAGAGCCTGGGTTGAGGCTCCAAAGACGAATGGATTCATGATGTTTATTGTTCAGATTATCTGTCAACTAAACCTGCATTAATGTTCTTGGGATCAACTGCACCTATAAATATGGTTCGGATAAATATAAAAACGTTCCCCCCTCACCCCTGCAGGTCTTTCTGTCTTAAGGTCCTCAACCAGACCTGCCTGGGAGGGTTTTGTTCAGTGTCTTAGCTTGTTCACAGCCCCAAGTGTTCCCACCACCACTGAGTCCACTTTGGACTTCACTTTCCACGTCCTTTCTAGTTCTTCCTTCAGGACCTGGTACTTTTCCAGCTTCTCACACTCCTTCCTGATGTTTCTGTCACTTGGAACCATTACATCCACTGCTGCCTTTTGTTCACTGTAACCACCAAGTCCAGTTAGTTAGTCAAGACTTTTCTGTTTGTCTGGACCTGGATTTACTGTGTTATTCTCCGTCACCTTCTGAAGAGTCGTCCTTCTGGACTTGAGAAGGTCAAATTCAGCAAGATGTTCCTGTACACAATACCAGACATTTGGTTGTGCTGGTCAGTGTATGATGTTCCTTGCTGCACCTAAAGGAGCTGTCTAGTGACTGACAACTGGACTTTCTTTAAGTTCTTAAAGACATTTCACCTCTCATCCGAAAGGCCTCATCAGTTCTAAACTTCAACAGACTGAGAATCTTTAAAGACCATTGCTTCTATTGACCTGGTGTTTAGTGCCTGGTCTTGTGATTAGTCCGTCTTTACTGTCTTTACAGTCCAGTCCAGCATTTTCCAACTCCTGTTAGGATTTCCTAGTGTCAGCCGCCTCAGCTATCTGTGGACGGTTCGTCCCATGTAAGAGATAAACCATCTTCAGTCACAAACACACAAAGCTCTGTTTAACAAGTGTGTCAAACATGCTTAGAAAAGATTTATTCTCAGTTTAACATTGGTGAAGATTTTTCCTCTCGAGCCAAACTCAGACAATCCCTGCTCTGTGTGGTGAATTTGGGCGTCAGTCTTGTTAAAACCTCAAAACCACCACCAAATCAGAGACTGAACATTTCTCAGCTAGCTGTAATTGCACATGCGTTTGGTGGCCACAACACGTTTAAACACACAATCAGCCTCCATGTCTCACAAACCTGAACTGTGCTGACTCATTAAAGGTGGTTGGTGGGATGTTCGGTGAGTTACAAATCATTTTCAGACTGAACATTAGGCTAAATATGTGATGTTGGAGCACTGAGGTGCAGTAAACACTGTCACAGCTGTCAGAACATGAATCCTCACTGAACATTTCCACTTAACCACAAACTGTCACCAGAAATGATCATTTAAAAAATAACTTTTCATTTTAGTTCCAGCCTGTTCCCACAGTGTAACACTGAATGTGCTGCTGCCTTTAGAATGATTTTCTGCATTCATTTGTAGAAATGACCATTACATGTCTTCTTGTGTCTTCTCTCTCCTGTAGTTGTCCAACCAGCCCAGCACCCCAACCGGTCGAGGCAGATGACCTCCCACCCTGAGCCTGGTTCTGCTGGAGGTTTCTTCTGTTACAAGGAGTTTTTCTTCTCCACTGTCAAAGTAAGTGAAACCTTGGTTGAACCATCTTTGTCAAACCTCCTGTAGCGGAGAACCAGACGTTCACAGAACTGCTTCAGCTCGGATTCGGTGTGAACGACTGAGCTCATTCTACAGCTTCTCTGTTGGGTTGAGGTCTGGACTAAATTTACTTCAGTGTTTAGAGTCATAGTCCTGCTGCATCACCCAACTTCAGTTTGTTTTCTTACCACTGTAAAAAAAACTTGAAATAATCTAATCTGCTGTGTCCTACTGTGAAAACGATTCCCTGTGAGGTTCTGTGGCAGTTGAGTTGTGAGTTCAAGTCCCAGTACCGTGGAGCCTTATGAAAGTCTGAGCAAAGTCGACAGAACGTGTTGAAAGAACAACACAACTAAACGTGTTGCTCCACTTATCTACAAAAGCTGAAGTCAAACAACAGAAAACTGATCAGCAACCAATCAGGTCATTTTTCAAGCAAATAAAGTTAAATATTTTCCTTTTGGTCAATTTAGAAACCATAAAACTAAACATAAAATCAAGTTCAGGTTCAGACTGAAAGTGACTCAATTTCCTGTCTTATCAGCGTCTCTGCAGCATCTCTGCAGCTACATGAAAAACCTGCACATCTACTGTTATGAGGAAGTATAAGGTCGCACAGACTAAATGTCCACACTGTGCAGCTCTGCACGTCACACACGATCCAGCTTCCAATCACAAAACAGGAAAAGACTCAAAGTGCATTTTTATTAATGAGTCCAAAAGGAAGAGTCAAAGGTTCTGAACATGGGAACATTGAAAGATTAAAACACATTACTGAAGTATGTTGATCTGTGCATGTTCAGTCTGGACTGTGTGAACATCTCAGACCCAGCTGTGAAACCTTCATCACAACTGTGCAGGTAAACAACAATAAAACAAACGTGACATTTACACGTCATGTGAAGGTGAACAGGTCACAACCCGAAACACGAGCCAGGAAACCAGGAAGAGAAGCAGATATCCAATCAGAGGGAGGCACAAAGCTCAGCCTTGACCTCCAGTGTGTGTGTGTGTCTGCGTGCGTGTGTGTGATGACTAATGAATGTATAGATAATCAGGTGATGTATGTCTGCTGCAGGAAACAGAACAATCAGTCAGTCAAACCTGAAAACAGGAATCAATCAATAAAACGAGCCGACATCCTGCTCACACTTTATCATTAGATCTGTTTTAGCTCCAGCTCACGTCGGATGTTTCTGAGCCCTCAGAGACAAACTGCTGCACGTGTGGCTCAAACTCAGTTCACGTGAGAACAAATCAAACTGATTCTGATGGCAGCGACGTGAAAACAACACGTCAGGCAGCAGTCGAGTGTGTCTCATGTCAGAAAACTAGCAGCACTGGTGAGACCTGTATCAGACCAGACAGAGAGCCACACAGAGAACACAGGTCACCGTACTGGACTCCCAGCATCCTTTGCACAGTGACCTTCATCTGCTTCCATCAGAAGTGTTTATTAGCAGCACCAGAGGTGGTTGGGGTGGACGGAGGATGTAAGAAGCCCACAGCTGTCACAACAGAGACTCAAGGTCACCCCCAGAGTCCTGTCTATGGTTTGGTAAAGCTTCAGGGAAGATGGTAGATCTGGTTCAAGACAAACAAACATCTGTTACATAACCACGAGGCTGTGGATCCAAAAACTCTGTGTTGTGTTGCAAGATTGGATATTTCTGTTTTCCTGTTTGTTCATCTGAATGTAACCGTAACTCCGTGTTGATCCGACTGGATCCATGATGTGAAGTTCAAACAACAAACTGCTGAGCTCCACAGAGACATGCATCAGTCTGACGTCCACTGTGTCTGATAAAGATGCTGCATTTGATCATTTCTGTGACTGAAAAACGTCCAGAAGAACCAACATCTGGGTCATTTCAGGACTGAACAAGCTAAAGCTGCAGCAACAGTTTCCTTGTATTCCACCTCGTGTTGTGATCCGAGCTGAATTCCTTGTTGTAATTTGTTCCTTCTGCAGAACAATGTGTTTGTTCAAAGACGTTGTCAGATGACCGTGTTGTGTTTACACACAGTCTGAGAGCAGGAATCTGCTGGTAACTCGCTGGAATGATAAGTGGACTCTTCTCTTTACTCGTGTTTCTCAACGTTTCTCAACGTTAAACAGCACATTTTCCCACAGAGCTGCAGACTCAGGTCAGAGCTCATCACTAAAACGTTTTTTACTCACTGCTGCCTTCTCTCCTCAGAGCTGCTGCTCTTCACAGGAAATTATGAAACCGACTAATATCTTTCTGTTTGCAGTAAGAATCCATGAATGATCAGGACTTTATGAAGTGAGTTACCGGCACGTCATGCAAGAACAATTCATTCTTTTAGAAGTTATGAGTACGAGAGTAAACATAATAAACTAACACAGATAAATAACATGCAGCATGATTTATGGCACAACTTTTATTTATATATTAAATAATGCATTAACACTGATTAATCGTGTTCTGTGGTGCCCTTTAATCCGGTGCTAAACAGTCTATGAGTGTCTGAGTATAACGGCGTGTAGTTAAAGTGCTGGAGGTGCTGCAGTGTTCCAGCTCCACAGACAGAGTTTATTTTGCTGGTCTGTGTATTAACACTGTGCTTGAAATGAATTATTATTTCATTAATAATTTCACTACAGATGTATTCTGTATCGTTACCACGTCAGACGATCATCTGCACACATTTTCATTCACATCTTTTCCACATATCAAACACTTTCCACTGCACACTGCGTATATTTTAATGGCATTTCTGTATTACTGTTTCTTATTGCTATTATTTTATTATTGATTTTTTTATTTTAATGTTTCTTTAATATCCCTGTTTACCTTTATTACACACATAGTTTCACTGGTTCACTCGTCTGACAAAATTCATTTGGTCTGAAATATTTTTAAATACACAGCAAGAATGTAAATGTGTGATTAATGTAGATGAATGAGTCACAGAGCAGAGTTAATTAGAATCATTTGAGAGTACTATGAAAAATAAAAAGTGACATAACTTTTGTTTAAAGTTCATAGAGTAAATAAGCTACTTCTGCACATTCTCCTGCACTGTGTTTATCTGTGACTCAAGTAAATATAAAAGGAGCTCGTGAGCTGACAGGACATGTTGTGACCCCCCCCACAGAAAACTGTGGAATTCTTCTTATGTGTTCATGCAAGGTCAAACTGATTCGATATGTCTACTAGAAAACAGAACGCTGAGAAGTGTCACTCTACATAATGAGTACTTCATACTTTGATTCATACTAACACTTTTCCTTAAGTCAAACTTTAAAGGGCAACTTCACCCATTTTCAACTTTTTGTTCCTAGTTTATAAAGATCATGCACTGGGGTATTAAACTTCCCTCTGCCTTCCTTATATTAAAACTAAGTATTTATTTGCGTTTAGCTCAAAAATGACATCATCTGGAGGGAAAGCAGAGAGAAGTTCACACAAAGAAGCAGCCACAGCAAGCAGAAAGATGAGAATTGGTGAAGTTGCCCTTTAAATGCAGGATTTCTACTTATCCCAGAGTATTTTTACCCAGAAGTGTTTTTACATCACAAACAGCAGGAAACAAGAAAAGTGTGTGAAAGATGTCATTTCGTTGCTAAAATCTCCTGTTATGTCCAAATCCCAGGTGTGCTAGTCACCAAACTTCAAAATAAGAGCCCCCAAACAAACAAAGAAAGCCAATAAATATCATGTTGTGGCACAGAACCATCGCTTTACACCCACAGTTCTAAAAGCAGGTAAATGAAGGAACACCTGAGTAGCATGGTTTTAAATATCCCAGTTTTAAAGTGCGACAGCTGCACAGGGACTCACGAGAGACCAGTCTGAGGACGTCTCCGTGTTTCCAGTGAGAAACCATTAGAGCGGATCACTGATAAAACCAGAGGCGCTTTGATAAAGGAGAGTTTTAGTGGCTCCAAAGTCCCATCGGCCACCTCTCTGTGACGTCTCAGACTGGCCGGGTGGAGCAGATTCATGGTGATGTCTTTAAAGTGATCAACTGTGTCAAAGCCATGAAAAGGCTGGATTACTGAGAACGTAACTGTAACTGTAATCACCTGGGAAGGTTTTAGTATTTACAGCCTCAGTTACTTTGCAGATGCAGATTGTTAAAACAGAAAGTAATGAACTAATAAATGTTGATTTATGGAGGATTATGGATGAAGCAGCTGAAGATTATTATAAACTGCCTCATCACGACTAACCACGGAGGTTTAGGTCAGAATCTCCTCTGATCCAGTCTCATATGAAGAGATTTAGTGACAGATATCTAACAGTCGGGTCACGCACACACAGACTTTGCTGTAATAACAGCAGCTTGTGGAAGTTTCCCTTCAGGCCGAGGACACATGAGCAGAACGATGTGGGTACCAGCAGAATCTGACATTTCACTCCGAGTCCTCAGAGCTCTACACTACATTTAATTGATTTCAAGTCCATTATCACATTATCTGGGCCCATATTTACTTAACGTGTCAGAGCAGGACAACATTCCTACAAGGCCACAAAAAACACAACAGAAGAGTGACGCAACATTGGTTCCACTTTTAGGAGGAGTCCGAGCAATTTATGAACACTGGTGATTAGCAAATGTCTCTGGAGACGTCCTGAGAGGCTGAAGACGACAGTTGAAGATCACATTTTGTTGTGGATGCACAGAAACCAGCTCCTACTTTTCGTTCTAACGCCAGGACACCTCCAGAGCTCTGCTGCATTTTGAGATTTCCTGCTCTGAGATGCTGAACCTGAGCAGGCCCGTGTGTGGTTGATGCCACAGTTACCCACACTGCATCTGTCTCTCATTAAGTAAGAACAGTCGACTCAGCTGCACATGTGAGGGGAACCAGCTGTTCGGAGGAATGTAATATTATCGTTTTCCTCAGGGCAGAACGTGGCTCCAAGGTTAACTGTGTCTGGGACACGAGGACGATCACAGAGAACAAGACTCATCAGGAGTAAAGTGATGGAGCCTGTTGACTGAAGATCTACAGGTCCTACAGGTCTTTGGTGTGTTTTACATTAGACATTATGCAGATGATGGTTTGGTTTAACAGATGAATACATGAGACATCTGCTGAAACTAACACTTATTCACTATCAGTTCATCTGTCTGGTCTGTAAATTTCAGAAAATAATCAGACTTTCATGTTGTAAGTATCTGGTTCTGGCAACAGTCCAACACCTACTGATATTCTGTCATAAAGAGAATAAAACGCATCAGATTCTCTATTTAAGGAGCTGGAACCTGTAAAAGATGTTTTTTATTTAAAATCTGAACCCTGCTCTTTATTCAACAGTCACTAAACTATGTGAGATATGTGATTCATGTCTCGATGTGCAGGAACTGGACTTCATCACGTCTGTATTTGTTAAGTTTCAGCTCCGGTTCTGTAAATGCAAAATGTGAGACAGTGGAGGAGAAAGTGCTGGAGTCGACCTGACGTCACAGCCTCCTGCTCCCGACCTGATCCAACACCTCAACATAAACCTTCACCTGCATCTTCAGCAATTTCACCTGGAAAATCTCCCCCACATGTGGTCGAACCTGTTTGACTGCTGCTATTCTTGATGTGTTTATAGCTGCAGTCAGTGGCCAAGATTTGTAGGATTTTCAGTTCCTGTTGTTAACTGACAGATTAAAATGTTTTAAAAAACCTGAAATATCTGTTCACTTACTTTTTACATGCTGGTTTATCAGCACTGACATTTTTCATTCCTTTTACTCAGAAAATGCAACAAACCACGATTCATATTTAGGAAACTCAAAGCGCATGGTTCAGTGAGAACAAAACCATCATCGTCCAACTCTGATCAACCACAAACATACACAAACTGACCACAAAGAAATGCACAATACAGACATGACAAAGTGTCTGGAGGCTGAATGTTTAACATGCAAAGATCACAACTGCAACATTCATGGTTCATTTCCCAACCTTTGTTGGCTGGTACCGTTCTCTCTCTTTCTCTGCTGTTATTTCCTGTCTCTCTGTAGATTGTCAACTAAAGCAAAAAAGACACAAAACAACCAAAAGAGAACACAAAGAGGCACAAAATAAGTCTTATGTCAGAGCCCGTTGGAGGATGTTTGACATGTCTGTGCCAGGAGAGAGAAAAGACTCAATAAAGAACAAATGTGTGAGTCAGTCGGACATTAAACGCACATCATCAGTAAGCAGCTCCCAAACACAAAGTCTGTCTCACTGAGGACATATGTGAATACAGCAGGTAACAGTGAGTGAGCGGGCATAACAACACCAGAAAATGGGTAATATTTACCACGTTTTCTGGTGTTTCAGGAAACCACAGGAACCACAATCAAAGGGACTCTTTCCAGAAGTGAGAACGGATCAGACACAGACAATCTGAACCTGATTCTCCGGACACTGTCCAGAGTTCATCTGTGAAAACAGCAGGAGCTCAACAAGCAGACTGGAAACCAGATCCAAAATGGAACCAACTATCTGGTTTCCTGCTTCTGATCTGTAATGTTCTCTGCGATTTTTCACTCAACTGTGGAGACACTAAGTAAAACCACAAAATGCCACTGACACTGTAAGAAGTAAAAACCAGCAGCTTCCTTAATTCTGCCACTGTCCACAGACTGTTAGAGGTCCTGATCCTGTTCTTTATCAGTCTGTGGAGATTTTAAACTAGTTGTGGGTTTAATCCTGATTAAGTTTAAAACCTGAAGCTTTGCTGTAGTTCAGTCAAACACATGAAGGGTCATAAAATCCACAGTGAAGGTGTGTCGTTCTTCTCTATCAGGTTTTATTACAGCAGATAATAAAAGATAAACTTTAACTGACCAACGTCCTGTGTGTGTGTGTGTGTCTGTTTGTGTGTGATAAACTGTGGATTAGCACATCTCAGTGTCTGTAATGTCAATATTGAGACAAAGAACAAAAGAGCGACTTTTCTGGATGTTTCAGACGTGTTTCATTCTCTTTGTTCGCTGTCTCACACTCTACAGACATCTCTGGTTGTTGTGCGGACGACACTTGGTGACTTGTTTACACAGCATCAGCTCCTATTGATGTGTTTAGATCCCCAACATTACAGAGGAGCGACAGTGGGGGGGTCAAAGGTCAAACACAGGAGAGTTCAGACACAAACAGCAGTTGAGCAGAAAGTTAAAGTCAGCAAGTGAAAACCCAGAGGGGGTGTGTGGCTGTTTCTGTTTTTCCATTAGTGTTAGCATTAATTCTCTTCATGTGGGTTCATCCTTCATCTTCTACTTTACAATCACATCCATCAGACACACAGTGACACGAGAGAAGTGAGAGGAGGTGAAGACGTTTACTGACAAACACAAAGACACAGTGGACTTTGGTCTTTCTACATTCTTCTGTTTGTTTGCAGCTTTGATGAAAAATCATCCATCCTGATGCACAATTTTATGATTCAGATCCTCAAACTAATGTTAATGTTACACAAACATAACCTGAGTAAACACAAAAAACAGGTTTTAAATGATGATTTCATTGATTAAGGGACAAAAGCTCCAAACCTGACTGGTCCTATGTGACAAAGTAATTGCCCCCTAAACCTAGTAACTGGTTGTTCCACTCTTGGCAGCAACAACTAGTGTTTGTGATAACTGACAATGAGTCTTTCACATCACTGTGGAGGAATTTTGTTCCACTCTTCTTTGCAGAATTGTTTAAATTCAGACATATTGGGGGGTCTCTGAGGGCGGCACGGTGGTGTAGTGGTTAGCACTTTCGCCTCACAGCTAGAAGGACCCGGGTACGATCCCCGGGTCGGCCGGGTGCCTTTCTGTGTGGAGTTTGCATGTTCT
>JAUMHL010000005.1:759274-787341 GCA_032362345.1 Sandelia bainsii
GAGAAGCAGTGTAAAGCGCTTTGAGTACCAGTATAGGTAGAAAAGCGCTATATAAGTGCAGACCATTTACCATTTATAGTAGGTTTTAAAAGGGATGATAGGTTTGTTCTTACGTCTCTCGTTAGCTAATCCGAATGCACCTTTCTTGAGAAGCTGCCATTGTTCTGTGGAATAGAAACATGGTGTTATAGGTCTTTTGACTAATTTTTACAATTCTGGGTGTATTTCTTTACTTGGCAGACTTTCATTCATCCAAAGTTGTTACATATACTTTAGAAAATACAAGGCCATCCTACCTTTGTCAATGGTGCTCTTGGGGTAAACATTGATCTGTGCACTGGGATCTCTGGGGAATGAGTACTTGCCCCGCTTCAGGCAGTTGACCAGCAGACACAGATTGGCGCCACCAAGCGGTTTAGTCACCACGGCCATGTGACAGTCGGGCTTAGCAAAGCAGTTGTACCAGCAGCTCCTCTCATCCTTTGTCTCTGGCAGCTGGTTCAGGCTGTAGATCCCAGAGATGAGGCACTGTGCTGGCTTGGGGACCTGAGCCTGGCTAGGCCAGACCGGGAAACACATCCCCAGCAGACGGAACCAGACCACAAACATTGTCTGCTTGGTCATGTCTTCAGTCTCACAAGTTCTTTCCACCAAAAGTTGGGAGGAAAACTGGTTTTATGAGTAAATACAGCAGTTTGTTAGTATTTTACTATGTGGTGAATCTGATCAACTCAACCAGGAAATAGAGGATACATTTCCTGGTGTGCTGGTTTTAAGTTGTGACAGTTAAACACACCTGTCCTGCCCACATTCCTCTTTAATAGCTTTAATAATTGTATATATAAATGTTGAGCATTGTTTTCATGTTCTGAAAGGGAACTGTAACTGTTCTACGTTGTAGATTAATGTTAAACTTCAGTATATGAAGCCAAGTGTCCACAATGGTGCAAGTCTCTTTCTCTGAGTTTTGGCCTGTTCTCACAGCTCTCTGACAGAAACTCTCAAAATGTGTTACTGTGACACCAACCAAAGTATTGGTTAATGATGATGATAGCATTCATCCTGAGGGGAACACGAATCGACCACATTTCATAACGAACACAAAAGTTGTTATATTCAGATATAACATGATGATGATATTCAGTGTCAGAGGTGGGTAGTAATGAGTTACATTTACTTGAGTAACTTTGAAAAAAATGTACTTCTGACAGTAGTTTTGCACCATACGTTTTACTTTTACTTGAGTAGATATGTGAAGAAGAAATGGTACTCTTACTCCGCTACATTGGGCAACACTCGACTCATTACTTTATAGATAACTAACTTACTTGTTCTTCTCTTATATTCCTTTTTTATAGAGCTCTGTAACACTTAAATTTCTCATTCGTGGGATAATAAAGGTTTATTCTATTCTATTCTATTCTATGCTATTTTATTCCATTTACACATTTGGCCTGTTCTCACAGCTTGTCATGCAGTCACATGACCAAACACAAACTCTTCACACATATCGGTGAAGTGGATTAACTGGAGTAACTGGATTCTTTCTTGTTAGGCTGAAACGTTTCACTACTCATCAAGTGGGTTCTTCAGTCTAGAATCCAACTTCCAGATATCTTCTCACGTAGGCTACGTGCTACGTGACGTAGCAGACAGAGAATGAAAAATGGCGCAGGGTTAAAAATATATTATTTATTTTTACTAATTTTTTGTTTTGTTTTTATTATTTGGAAATACCAGAATTTGCACATTATTTTATATTTTTGTCTGTCTGACGATCAGTTACTCACTACTTGAGTAGTCTTTTCACCGAATACTTTTTTACTCTTACTTGAGTAATTTTTTGGATGACTACTTTTTACTTCTACTTGAATATTATTATTTTGAAGTACTACTCTTACTTGAGTACAATTTTTGGTTACTCTACCCACCTCTGTTCAGTCTGAACCTTGAAGCCAACATGGCTACAATGATCCTACGGTACTCTCTGTGGACTCATCTATAAACATGGCTAAAACATTTCAAACCAAGCTCAACTTTATACAGTGACACGGGAGGAATTTTTCAGACACCCGCACTGCTTTATTAATGCTTCTTAATACAAAAGAAAACCTTTCAACCCTCTTCCATCAGATCAGATCTGCACATTTTGATACAGTGCCATATCAGGAATGATCAGACTGCTGACTGCTGCTGATCTTGTACTTCTGGTATTTCCTTTGTTAGGATTTAGTTTGGTTAGTACCAGCTGAGCCGAGGGCCTGCATGGGCATGAAACCCCATACTGGTCACTCAAATTACCAACATTTCTTGTTGTGTTTGTTATTGGTACTAAGCCATGTCCATCTGTCTTATCACATTTTCTTTCTCCACCACGTCTCCTTCTTTCTGCTGCTGACAGAAGAAAGAGTTGATGTAGCTGACGAGTCGATGTGAGAAGGGAATGTGATCAAACGGCTGCTTCTCTGCAGAGTTAACATGCACCAACAGCTGCCAGTGGGAAAGATTTTACACAGAAAACAACTGATCATTTGATACAAACTGCACTGTACAGTACAACCACAGCTGTTGTTGACGTCTTCTGAAGCACATAATAATAATGAAGTCAAGTCTCAAGTCAGAGTGAGTTCACTGATTGGAAACACTTAACGCATGAAACGCTCAACACACAGCTAGTCCTGAGGGACTTAGTGTTTAAGTAGAAAATGGCAACAATACAAAAGGATTAGGCCTAAATCAAAGGATGAGTGCACTTACAAAACAATAAAATTCCAGATCATCAAAAACTTCAGATGGTTCTTTAAACTCCAACATGATGCTGAGTCGTGTTGTGATGTTTTTGTGTTGAGCACCATGACTCTGTGCAGACCAGAGCGGAGCTTTAGACGTAAGCCTTGGAGCAGCTGCTGTCTGATGCTGGAGCTACTCTGTAGATGCTCTGTCCTTGGCTCGTTGTGGAGTAGTTGTATGAAAACTGCCTGCAGGAGCAAACAGCACAGACAGCGCAAGGTGAGAAGGTAGAATGATTGTGACGCAGCACAGTGCTTATTAAAAACACCCGTACAGAGAGGTGTTTTCAAGGTAACAGGAGAATCTTTGACTCAACAACACAGCTGGTGTCACTCAAACTATTTTCCTTGACTCAAAAACTAAAACTAGCATCTGCATCAGTTCATCTGTCTGACTAAACCACGCAGGTTTATCTACTCTAGCTATGTTAGCATTATGTTGGTATATACAGTAAAATACATTGGGCAGTACAGCGATGTGGTGGTTAGGACCTGGCTTCAAATCCATGGGTTGGCCAGGAGCCTTTCTGTGTGGAGTTCTACTTGTGTCTGCGTGGGCTTTCTCCAGCTACTCTGATTTCCTCCCCCCATCCAGAGAAATGTGGCTAGCGGTTGGGGTAAATAATGATTGATAAATAATAATTGATAAGTTATTAATCCCTTTGGGGAAATTCTTGTGGGCAGGCAGCTGCATTTTAGGTACCAAGGGTTCAGGGTTCAGTGTCTTGTCCAGGGACACTTCAACATGTGGCCAAGAAGCGTGGGGAACCGGGAACCGAACCAGCAACTTAACAACTTCTGTGTTTGTTAATTAGTGACTCAAAATGACCTATAGGTGTCTCTATATGTCGGCCCTGTGATAGACTGGGGACTGTACAGCGTGTACCCCCGCCTCTCACCCAATGACAGCTGGGATAGGCTCCAGCATCCCTGCGACCACTGTGAGGAAAAGCGGTTAGGATGATGGATGGATATAATACAACGCAGTCCCACAACTAGCTGCTATTTTGTGTGTGGTACACAGATGGTATTTTTAGTGTTTCATATGTTAGCACAAACTGAAGATGGGGCCGACCATGAGCTGCAACTCTGGGCTCTAAAGTCAGTTGGACTTGGGCAAGAAACAACTATGGGGGGGTTAGGACTTTGTCTCGAGTTCTAACAGAAACAGTTCTAACAGCCTTGATATTTAACATATTGAGAAGAGAACCTTTGTTTTCTTTTTGGAGACATGATGACTGGACATGAAAAATATCTTTTTTTTTGTTTCTTTATTTATCACTCAAGTATTTTCAGGATGCACCGATGACAGTGTAGCAACCATGCAAGCTACGGGAGCAAGTTCGGGTTCAGTGTCTTGTCTAAGGACAGGTTGACCTGAATAGGAGGAGTTTGGGATTGATCCACCAACCCTGCAATTAGTGGACAACCTGCTCTACCAGATCCATATCCAGCCCTAAAATATAGTCTGTGGTGCTGCTGTTGCTTTACCGTGCAGGGGGGCTGTTGGACGTCTTCCTGTAGGAACAGCAGAGCATAGATCCTCCCAGTACAGCCAAACAGGAGGCCGCCCACCCCAGATACAGACCAGTACCCAGCTCGAACCTGCAGCATCAACACACAGCCTCATCGTCACCATCATCATCGTTATCATTAGAGAGCGGGAGCAGATGTAGTGTTTGTGTGTGACTGACCTGACCCCCCCGTACAGCGGGTCGTAGAACTCGTTGATGACTCTGGCAGCGTACCACGACACTGCAGTCAGCGTGAAGACACCTGAGAGACAGAGAGTCACCTGAGACACCTGACAAACATTCAGACCTTTAGAGACATGCAGCGTCTCTGTGATGTAACACATCACAAAACAGCCAGAAGGTGCCAGAAGGTGTGTGGAACATACCGGTTCCTCATTTACAGAGTAGTTAGGGAACTATAAGACACTTCCTTTGCTGAGCAGGTTATTCGTTAGTTATTCATTACAGGTTAAATCAGATACATAAAATTAATATTTAACCTTTCTCCCACTGACAAGTTGAGAAATATGTGACTACATTTAGTCTCTTCAGACTGCACTGGAGATGCTACAACATCTGGATGTTCTGTTAAACCTTCAGACCAAAGTTCAATGTCCAGTATGTTACAAGTACCATCTCCTTTAAAAACTATTAAACAGATGTAAAACCACTGCAGCTCTGTGAGGAACATGAAGCCACGTACCAGACAGGATGAACAGAATTCCTCCGCTCAGGGCGATCTGGGCTTTGGTGTACTCCGAGGTTCTGCCAATCTTGGTGCATTTGAGTCCCAGCACAGACACGATGATGGAGGCCAGGCCGACCAGCAGGGACAGGATCATCAGAGCCCTGCAGCCCTGCAGGTGAGCTACATCCAACACAAAAGGACGTAAAGCACAACGTTTGACAACTAGTGATGATTTTTTTTTATTGTGACATAGTGTTTAGAGCAGCAGAGTTGAGACAGTTTTAATGAATCCAAATAAATAAAATATAATAAATAACATTTGTGAATTTGTAGCTTAAAATGATTTTGTTTCTCTTAAATTAAAGTGCAAACTCAGGACTGTTGGTAAAAGTTTTTAGTTGGATCCAGTCTTTGGCGTTTTCTGTCTTCCAGTTGGGACTTATTGTGGACGAGACACTGAGCACAGTTTTTAACCTTTGAATTGTTCACATTTTAGCAAATTGTCTCCATGAAAAGCAGCTGGATTATCTTCTGTCTGCAGTGAACCCCTGGATGTACAGACACTTATCACTGGATTACTGTGATATTGTAGAAAACGTAAAAACATGAAAATTAAAATCCATTACACAGCGAAACTAAATCCCATCATAACAGGTAAATTGATGATATGCTCAGGAAATATGCTGAGCACTAACTACTGCCAACACAATGTCTACTTTTACTTTTCTATTTCTATACCTTAAACTGATGAACGTTATTTCTTCCTAACCACTGGACACATTTCCTGTGGAGAGTCCTCACCTGGAAGTCCCAGCACCGTCTTGAACTTGCTGCACTGGACCGAGCCCAACGAGGTGGCGGCACAGCTCATCCACAGACCTTCAAACTGCCACTGACTGGTGCTGACCGACTCGGCCTGACTCCTCATCTTCCACACCTGAGAGGACGTACAGCTGGATTGCAGACACCAGGACACCACGCCCATGATCAGACCCACAACCTGCAGGCCTACCGCCATGCTGCTTACACCTGGAAACACAGCACAAGGTCAACAACCAGTTCACTTCCAGTACACACATAGAACCATGATCAGTATACTGTGATTACTTGTGGAAGTCCTCAGGGTTCTGTTCTTGATCCTCAGTAACTTCAGTTTACTTTAATATGTCAAGTTATTTAATAAACACACACTCACATGCAGTGATCATCTGACGTTAACATCAGGTCAGTGCTGTCAGTTACAGAAAGTATTTATCTGAGAAATTGTGATTGAATTGTGTGGTAGTTTCTTTCAGGACATTTTGTGTCTGTTTGATTTTGTTGAGGTTATTTCTGTTTCAGTCATGTCTGCTCTGACTTGTGCTTTACTCACATTGTACAACATGAAAACCTGAATTACACTTAGTGACAGTTTGTACTGTTTAGAAATAAGAACAATCAATTAAACAGAAAATGAAGTAACGCGATGTAAACCAAAAGATGTGGGGTCTTACCGTCAGCTCAGATTAAGAGGAGTTTGTCTGCTCTTTGTTCTTCCCTGCAGCCGTTTGTCAGGTTGGTTTCTGTGCTGTGTGAACCTGAACTGATCGTCTGAGGTCTGTTGGTGCTCAGGGTCGATGAACTCTGGGAAAGGCCGGACCAGCACTGAACACACATCAGTGTTGGCGTTCTCCTCTAACTCTGTTGTGAGCAGGATCATTAAAGTCACCAAACTTATTAATAATAGATCATCTAATCCGAGCATGAGGAAAGAGGATGGCAGTTTCATCTTCTCTTCTCTCGCATCCTCTCAACAAACTGAGCTTGGACTAACAATTATTTAAGCAGCCCTGAAGAGATTACAAGTGGTCTGATGAGTTAATAAGGCTGATATTAGTTACTGGAATTTTAAACTGCCAAATATTAATATTAGTATTGCCCTCAAAATGGAGTAGTGGTCAGACTGTAGAAAATACGAGGACGATATTATGATGATGATCAATGAAATGCTGTAGGCTGAACAATGAGATAACAACAGCTACACATTACAGGAAGCAGACAGTACTGGTGATCACAGGTCAGAAGATTAATCAGAAGAAAATATTGTAAAATGAAGCAGAGAAACTATTTCTCAAAACACATTACATAGAAAAAACATGCAAAGCTCATAAAGTGAAATGCTCTTAATGTTGCAGTGCAGTGCAATGCAAGTGACAAAACACTTTGAAAATTGATTGTTTCAGTCACTTTTCAAACAATAATCAAATATTGAAGTTTTTCAGATTTAAATACTTTTAATTTTTATTTTGACCAAAACTGTAAACTGCATTTTTTAATTTATTTTTAGGTTCATTCGTTTCAGTCAAGAATCTGATTCATACAAGCTGGATTTATGTGTATAACCATCTGACATTACTGCTCTGCAGTAGTATTTGTAGTAATCCCATTAATGAGTGAGACAGTAACAGAAACTAAGCTCTGCTGTGTATTTGTCCATGAGACAGTTTGTGGACTTTAAACCACAGAGATTCTCTGTTTATCGAGCTGACGTCATGTTTGCAGGTCCCAGTAAAACTTCAAATACAGATCAAATAAAAAGATCAAACCCACTTTTAGTCCTGCTGATTAAAATGAAGACTTAAAGCTATTTACAAGTGTTTTTGTGACACTGAAATTCTATTTTCTTCTGAGCAATGGACGATTTTCTTTCAAAGTTTCACTCTCTGTGTGTTTTGTTGTTCTCTCTGTCTCCTCTACACTACAGCAAAGACACAACCGATCGACTCTTCACATTAACTTCTGGAGTCACTTTCAATCACAACACATGAATTATTTAAGGTCATAAACTGAAGATGTTTGGATCAAGTAGCTACAGAACAATAAAAACGATCAGGTTTAGTTTTTTTCAGATACAAAACATGAATACTGACGTCTGTGTCCAAACAGAAACAAACAGCAGCAGTGGTCGTATCACTGTTCACCAGTGTCAGATTCATTTCAGGTCATTTTACAGTTTTATTACTATTAAATGAAACGAACAAACATAACTAAGCAGAAAGAAAGATGATCAGAACTGAATGTGTAGGTATCAGAGCTTCTTCTGTTTTCCTGCTGTTGATCTGGTTTTTACCTCTGATGAGTTGGTTTGTTCTGAATCAGTGCGACGCCTAAAACAACGTGTCGAACATGTAGACTTTATTTAAATGTTCACCACAGACCTCTACAACCTGCTCAGGCTTCATTAGTGCTTTACACCACTGCAGACAAATAGGATCAGGTTCCAGTCTGAGTCTATGATTTCCTCCTCTATAAACTGAATCTCTTTGTGCTTCTGTAAGAACCAGTTTGGATACTGGTGAGATACTGGGCTGAGTTACAGACCATATCTGTTCTACAGAGAAACAAAATGTGAACAGAAGCAAATCTGAGTCATTCATCGATTCTCTTTGTAAATATGTTCATGATTCAGTGTTTTGGATCCAGGCTGTGTTTCTGTGACTCACACCTGCTTCCTGGGGAAGCCGAATGGTGCAGGGGTCCTGGGTTTGTTCTGAAGAGCTGCAGCTTCTTTCTCTGTATGTTTTATCTTAAAATGTTTTTTTTTTTTTTATTATCAGTCAGTGTCTGTGTCCTACACGGAGCCGCCCTGGTCTCCTCCTCGGCCTGGTCCTCTTCGAGTTCTCAGGTTGTGCCAGAGTTTAACAAAAGGTTCTCGGTTCTTCCAGATCAACTCGTGTCCGTACAGCATGTACCAGCTGGAGGACAGGGAACAGAGGAAAAACATTTAACGTGTGCGATCATCATGTTCTCTGCATGATCAGTACGTCAGTGACCGTTCAGAATTATGCACTAGAAAGACCTGACACCAAGTAATAATAGAGGAAGTGACATCATTTATGTGAAATGTTACTTAAACAGCAAACACGAGGTTAAAACCCACTGAAACTTAGCTACACTAATGAAACACATTAATGTGCCACCAAAAATACTTTATCTCTCAGTTTCTGTACAAAATATTTAATATTTTGCTGAACGTGTTGCAGTATCATCAACATTTAATAAAGCACATCTCAACAAAATATAGATTTAATAGCAACATGCAGCTTCTTTTTTGACATGAGACTGAAACCTTACAAGTCAGTGAACTTGGATTTTATAAACCAGCAGATGTCTTTGTGTGAGGAACCAAAGCTTCATCCTGCCTTTGATAATAATGACACGTAATGTCTTTTTTCTGTACATTTACTAAAATCTGAAACAAAATCCATTACACATCAGGATTTAAACAGTTATCTAACTATTTCCTTCTTTTTAATCACAACTGTAACTTGTTTCCTAAATAAAACTGATGCTGACTGTTTACTTCTCCAGCAGCTGCTTGAACCAGTGACTCACATTCCAAATATGGCTCCTCCTAAATGAGCAGCGTGATCGAAAAACTTCCATCCCAGCACCAGACCTGCTGTATCCATGGCGACGATGGCCTTCAGAGCCTGCGGAGACACGAACACGGAGGATCAGTTCACGATGAACGGAGTGAACAGTGTGACTCGGGTGAACCAGGTGAAGCGAGTCTTACGTTGGCAGCAGTGAAGGTGAACATGGGGAGGAAGATGATGGCCAGTTTGGCTTCTGGCATTTTGGTACAAACAGCAGCCAGGATGGTCATGATGGCTCCAGACTGAAAACACAAAGAGATCAAACACCACGACACACTGATCACTGCCATCTACAGAACGCTTTCTTATTTGTGTGTCTTAATTGTGCTGATAAACTAGTTAATACACTTGTCCCACATCACTCTGCAGAGTAAACTGTGCCCTGTTCAATTCAATGTATTTATATAGCACCAAATCACAACAGAATCATTTTACAAATAAGGTCAAAACCAGATAGTTATACAGAGAGAAACTCAACAATCCCTCTTGAGCAGCACTGGGCGACAGAACAGCCGAATGTTGTGATGTTTGCTAAACTCTCCGAGCTGCTCTCCACTCAGAATGATTAGAGTCTACACATGCAACACGGTCTGAACTGAACAGTTCTATTGTTCTAATTCCTGTAAAAGAGAAAACACAGCAGTGAGATTGTGGCTTACCGCTCCCAGAGACAGGCCGAACCTTCCCGTGGCCATCTTACTCACATAACTGACAAACGTAGAAATCACACCTGAACAAAGAGGAAACAACATCAGGATCTGTTACTGCTCACAGTCGACTCTGGTCTGTTACAGTCCTGTGTTTCCAGGTGCAGCACCTGCAGACAGGTAGACGGCCATGAACTGCTCTCTGCCCAGCATGGAGACAGCGCTGGTGGAGAAGCTCCACAGGACGTACATGTTGGCAGCCATGTGGAAAAAGGAGAAGTGACTGAAGGTGGAGAGAAGCATCGGAGAGCAGAGAGTCTCTGCAGGAACAAACAACAAGAGTCACGACAGTTTTAACTCGTTTCCAAAAACTCATCAGTTTAACTTGAACGTTGTGAGCAGACAGACTCACTGGAGGTGGGGTTGGAAGTGAAGTACTTGATCATGGAGCGCTGCAGAGACGGTACTCTCCAACAGCAGAACACTATGGCGTTAGCAGCAATGATACCTGAGAGTCAGGATAGATACAGATTAATAATGAGGACTCTGCGTTTCCTGCTGTCAAACAAACAGCAACACAAAACACCGTTGTCTGACCTGTGACCGTCTTCTGACCCTCACTCAGCCGGTTCCACCACTGGTTGATCTGAAACACAAACAATCAGGGATCATGTTAGAGATTAAATGAGGAAATGCAGCCCCCACCTTCTCGTTTTCGGCCCTCACCTGTTTGCGGATGTCTCCTCGTTTCTGAGGTTGCAGCTTCTCCAGCCAATCGGCTCTCATATCATTGAAGTAGCTCTGGACTCGGGACTTGAGAGATTCGTACTGCCAGATGGCCGCAGAGCCGAAGGAGCAGCCTGTAAACTGACATGGCGTTAACATCTGTCCATGACCTCACTGATGATGTCATCTGCGACACCGACAGGTAAACACCACCTACCCCCACAGTGAAGATGAACGGTCTGACAAGCCGACTGAAAGGCCGCGGTGAGCCGGACGGAGCCTGCTGGTCCAAGTGAGGGGGGGGAGTCCGGTGGTGGATCGCAGCCTCTGGCTCCTCCACCTTCTTGGGTTCTGGTTTCCTGCTGGCTTTTCTGAAACCACATCTCTGCTGGACGCTTTGAGGCCGCCTGCTGGACACACAGAGAACTGAACCAATTAGCTGAGAAACAGAAAACCAATCAGCAACTATTTTAATTAATGGTTTCAGTCACGTGTTGCTGTTTTCTTTCTGCCACAGTTTGCTGCTTCTCTCTGTCGTGGTTCACACTGTTTTAGACTCTGCTCAGACACTATGGAACATCTGAAGATGTCAAACTGTGTTTCCTTTCTTTTTAACATTTCACAAACCAAACATCAGATCAAGAAAATAACCTATAGATTAATTGATAATGAAAACAACTGTTAACAACGGATACTGAATTCAAAGCAAACTGTACAATTAGTCAAGAACTAAAACATATGAAAATAAAGACATGAAGACCCTGAAAATAACATGCAGAGAAAACACACAGTATGTTTGTTAGACACATTATGAGCACATTTTATATTGACTTACCTTTAACATGTAACAACAATCCCTTTAATTTTTTATTAAAAGAATAGCTTATACGTTATAAAACACAAAATTAGACATCAACAGGTAGCAAACCGAACTGGGATTAGCTCCAGTTTAGCACAGTGACCTCACTAACTGAACATTTTAGATACATAGTTTTATAATTTGTCTTATAATTAAATGATTAAAGTAACTTTCGCAGACAAATAAAATCTGAAACCGTTTAAAACTGTCAGCACAAAAACACAAACAGCAGTTAGCTCTGTTAGCCGGGTAGCTATCGTTAGCCGGCTAACAGCAGTTAAACTAGCTAACTGTCCTTGAAGCTAACGGAGCTAACAAGCTACAGTCAGAGCAGCGGATGGTCACTGTCCGTCAGCCGGAGCAAGCTGCCTCTCTCCGGCTGTGCTCACTGACCTGCCTCCCTTCCCGGAGCTCCGTAAAACATCTTCTCCGGTCAGTCTGAGCAGGACGGAACAGCTCCTCCACGCCATGTTGGATCCCGGTAACCCCGACCTGTCGACCCCGGCAGGTTGTTCATTGCCGGGTCAAAACGGACCGAAGCTCCGAAAGACGGATGGAGGAGCAGCAGCGACACCTGCAGGACAGAGACACACAAAGCATCCGGAAAACAAAATGAAATACCACTTCCTTTCATGACTTTCAAAGTAAAACACAGACAAAGTGCATTAAATATTTCACCTTCCTTATTATTATGTTTACATATGAATCAATACACATAACATACAATAAGGAGTGTTAAAAACGTATATATTCATAACATTCAATCTAATATAGATCAAGTAACAAATTAACATTCTGAGACCATAAAGTGTCCTTACAGCTTTCTGTCTCAAAGAGTATCCATACATTTTGTAAAGACGTTTTTTGTTTTGGTCGTTTGTGTGTCTTCAGTTAGATTCTGGAATTTAAAATATCCTGTGTATAATATGTTAGTTATATGTTGTGTTTTTTATTGTTTATTATGTTGTATTTAATTATTATTAATTAAATCTAGTCATCTTAGGTAATTTACATTCATACATATTATATATTTAGTACATGTTCCTAAAATATGTTGTAAATGTAATCTGTATTATTCATTATTATTATATTTTTATATTTTTTTACCCTTAGAGTCCAGTCAGTTAGACAGTTTTTTTGTTTAGTTCACTCTGGTCCTAAGAGAAACAATACTTTAGATGTTTGTTTGTTTGTTTTTTATCACAGAAATGGTTAATAAACTTGCTGGTGAGTGACGACATAACCCTACAAACCAACAAAACCTGATTTTATTACTTGATTTTACCACATAGACTGTTGGATCATTAGTTAAATGCATCTCTATTATAGTTTTTTTACAGCTGAATAATTTTTATTTTTTACAAAGCTGCTTTTTTATGTGTTACACATTAATATTTCTCTATTAATTCTGCCCTGCATGTTCATATAATTATATTGAACAGAAATTTCTCTTGAGAATTTTTCAAAAGAAAGACAAAAAGTTGAAGAACTTTTAATGAAGAGTCTTTATGGAAAGAAACACGTGAAACACGGTTTGTTATTCACAGCAGAATGATTTTAAATTTCTCTGTGCAGGATGAGAGACAGTGATGATGTTTATTAACGTGCTTCTTGCGTCATGTAGCGAGATGCGCTTTTATTTTGAAGGCGATGAGCAGCGGAAGTGGTGCGGTTGTTTCCGGTGGTTGTGTTCGGTGTGGTCTGGTTCGGCTCGGCTCGGCTCGGCTCAGTACGGACCGGCAGCTGTAGTACCAGCCGTAGTAAACCTGTGTGTGACCGCGGAGGAAAGATGGCGGCCCCTGCTCTCTCCGGTCGGGCCGGCTCGGCGGGCAGCCTCGGGAACAGCCCAACCATGGCCGCCGGTCGGCTCCCGCACGGCGGCGTCGGGCCCGAGCTCGACTTCAGGTCGGCGGCCCGCATGGAGGACCTGAACCGGCTCATCCAGGAGTTCAGCAAGCACGACCAGCGGGAGTACGACGACCAGCGGGCTCTGGAGATCCACACGGCCAAGGACTTCATCTTCTCCATGCTGGGTGAGGAGCAAACACACAGACACACGGAGCAGAACACGACGCTTAGCGGGGAGACGCAGCGGGCTGCGGGGGGTTGTTTACCGAGCTGCCGGGAGAAGGAGGTCCAGCTCGATCCCTCACAGACACACAGATGCTGCTTTATTTAACACGGAGAACAGGTTAAAAACGTCAGGTGAACTTTACCCGCTGCAGAAAAGAGCGGTGATGATGCTGCTGTGTCTCCTGAGGCTGCTCCACCTGTGCACCGCTCAGCCAGGTGAGAGGCACCTGCAGAGAACATTAGGGAAGCAAGTCAGGGAAACACAGGTGACTTGATGCTGTTGATAACACGAAGGTTTGATCCTCGTGTGTCTCATAACTAACATGAGACACAACAATAACGAACATGTTAATGCATGAACAGGGTCAAGGGGAGAAAAACTTCAACAACCTGATTTCTGAACATTTACTGTGAAACAAACTGAACCTTTAGTTAGAAATAGAAAAGACGAATGTTGGAGCTTCACAGCAGAGAAAGCGAAACACGGCATCAATGAAGAAAGTTTGATGAGGAAAACTACATTTACTACCTCATCACTGAGCTGTCCCCCCATACTGTTCATAAACTTTCTGTTCGTCTGGATCTAAAAATACTCTGCTCGCCTGCTGCAGGATGAAAACATTAACTTAACTTTTTGTCCCTCTCGTCATTCACGCTGCTCCTTTGTCGTCATGGTCAAACAGTTTTTTAATAACGTTTACTGATGTTTTTTTTGTTTGTGACCTTCATTTGCAGCTGTGAGAGTTCTGAAGTTTCTCCTCTCGCTGCTGTTTATTAAGTTCAAACAATAAAGATCCTGCTGTTTGAAAAGACACAGCTGGGAGAAAAGTTATCACAATACTGTTTTAATATCAGTAGATATGAATAATTATCACACCATCAGTAAATTGATCTTGTACTTAACGAGTAAGCAGAATCAGAACATAACAAATGACATAAATCACTCATGTGTGACGTCTCTGTACCTTCTGCTCAACGTTCAGGGGACTAATCGAAAGACAATGGTCATGATTTATGTCCTTTTCCCTGCTATTTGTTGTTGTGTATGTTCACTTGGTGTCTATGGACGTTTGCCGACTTAACAGTCAGTAGAAGAAGACGAATTGTGACGTCTTTGATTTTCAGTAGGTGTCAGTGTTTTGACTGAAGGTTTGACTGGACTTCAGTGCTTCAGGCGGTGAAGTTATTTCAGGTTTTAGTCAGTTCACGGTGCACAGCAGCAGTCGGCTGTGAGTTTATCTCATTTTAAAGATGAGCTTCGCTTTATTCACCAACGTTTCGTCTGAGGCAGCAATCAGAACAAACTCTTCTACGACTCTCACGCTTTACTAAAACAGTAGTGTGTGCTCTGTTATGATCAAGCTATCAACAAAGTCCCTTTTATTTCTTATAACATTTATTTCCAGTGATGATGATGCGTGTGTACGTTATACGTTTATATCTTAGAGCTCTGGGTTGTTTCAGGCACAGGAAATCTAATGCAGTCAATGTATCAGACAATCAAACTTTACACAGTCGTGTTTTTCACAGCTACTATAAAACAAAACTACAGCTTTCATGGTACAGTGTAATCTACCAGTCTACTCTGACTGTTCCATATCAAATCCATCAAGGTGTCCAAATACCTATGGACCCGACAGCACGTTTGTTTTCAGGTTGGGAAAATGTTAAATCCCACTGCACAGAGAGTACTCAGACTATCTACAAATATGCACCAAGTGGCTGGTTTAGTGATGAGTGATTAATGTTGCTGATCCTCAGCGTAGCATTAAAAGATGAAATTAGTTGTGACCCCTCCTGCTGAGTTAATGATGTTAGAGACGTATGTCCTGACAGAGGGACGACGCTCCTCTGCTTTAATAAAACCTTATTAACTCTACTTCTGTTGGTAGCTGAAAACAGTGTGAGAGGAAGATAAACTACGGAGGACGAGCAGTAGGAATGTGAGATTAGAGAACAGACTTCCTGTTACACAGTTTCATCATGATGCTGGATCACCTCCAAGATCTGGGTTTAAATAGTCAAACATATATACGCACTGGAAAATGTCCATCAGACAGAGCCACACAGTTACATTCTGTCGTTAAATGTTCTTTTTCTGGAGCGTACTGACAGTCTGCCAGCAGGTTCATTTCAGATCTAAATTAGACTTTACTGAAATTCAGCCATCCTGTTGTGGACAGATTTTTCTCATCCCGTCTGATCTCTGCACAAACGCATTGAGTCCCCAAAACTCAGATGAAGTGTGGCGTTGGTTCAAATTACCAAAAAGAGTGAGAGAAAGTTATGTAATTGCTGTAACTTTTGAGAAATTGACAACAGGTCTGCAGAGTGCATTAGAGCTGTCACTTTATTTTAATTTCAAATGTTTGTTTGAGCTTTGGGGAAAAAGAAAAAATTCACTCTCAGGATGTGTTCTTTCACTAAACTAAGATAGTAACATCAGTGTGATGAGGTAAAAAGCCGGATTGTAGCAAGTAGTAAAGGTTCTGAAACTAAGGCCGAAACACGACACAAACAAAGGCTGTCTCACGTCGACAGAACCGCGGCACAGTATCTACACTGTAGATAAAAATAAAATTCTCACCAAAGATAAAGCAGTGTGCAGACTTTGCAGGAAGCAGCTGCCTTAGTAGTCCGATAGACTATGACAACAATTTTGAGGAAGTCTGCAGGCGAACAGCATCAGCTCTACAACCGTGTCCAAAAGCCTACCTTCAACCGCACTGAACTTCAGGAGGACTTCTCCCAGAAGCTCATAAAAATAATACCACTAAGCTATGTGGGTTGTGTTCAAATTCATTAGAATGAATTGCGTGGCATTTCAATGTAACTTGATCTTTTGAAAAAGTGACAGCTCTACAATGTGTTTGTGTAGTGAGATTTGTGACTCTGTTCCCCTGCGAGGCTCTGGGACCTGGGCTTTCGAAGAACTCCTCTCTCTTCTCTCAGACACTCACTGAGGTCATGAAAGTGTATCTTCAGAGAAGTGTGCACTAATATGCTTTAAGGGTAAAACAGGAGCTATGTGAATTTAAGGACGTAACAGAACTTTAGCATACTGTTCTGTTGATGTGTAACTGTGCTGAGGTCATGCATACTATAGTATTTCTAACATGTATTTTGTTAAATGTCTTGTCCCCACATATTATCTCTCTAGTGGAGTCCAAACTCTTGTTTGCTGGTGGATTCAAATGACAAATATTTGATAAAGATGTTCCTCAGGGAACAGTGTTAGGCCCACTACTTTTTACTTTTAGATGAATAATGTTTAGTTTTTATCAGTCATGTCAGTTTTTATGCTGTTGATACCACCTTGTAAACATCATCAATAGATAGCATAGCATTGTAAATACTTTTTGCATAGACAGCAGATTGTCCTACAAAAGTCTTGTTGAAAATCTTGCACAAATATAAAACATTCTAGTTTGATTCTTATGTCTCAACAGAGAATATGTTTAAAAAAACTTTTAGGTAAGAATGTTTAAATGTTTGTGAACACAAAACAAAAACCTCACAAATGAAAACCAGTATCCTGATCAGGGGTCAGTGAGAACAACCATACAAACAGTATGTGTCCACTCCACTACAGAACAGGAATGCAGAGATCAGCCAGCAAGTGCATGTGTCTTTTCACTTCTCTTTTAGATCAGCAGAGCAGAAAACCAGTCCAAACCAAGCCAGTCACACCATTGAGGATAAACCCAATGACCTGTCCAGTGTGAGGCAGTCCAGACTCTTCCAAGGGTTCACACCAGTACAAAAACAAACCCAAACCTGCCATGATTTACAATATGTTTTTCCTGCAACAAGTAAATATATAAATTCCTGTGATGGTGTTGAGGATGACTGACACACAGACCAATATACAAAAGGGCTTTAACAGACCTGATTAGACTGAATAAACTTAAATCTGGCCTGAATAGGATCACAGGTCTGGCTCTATGGAACCTCTAGTTTGATCTTACCCTTACAGCCCTGCAATAAATTCCCCCTCTGGGAACCTGATACTGTTCAGATTGTGTTTAAGAGACATTTTTACTCGGCTTTTAATTCATTAGACTATAAACTGTTGTTAAAGGAGAATGTACTTGGCCTCATATGATGACTGTGCGACTGGTAGAGATGGGTGGTGTCAAACCTCAACGTTTTTTTGGTCCAAATGGCATCCAGCAACAAGGCATGACAACCAATAGTGTGCTCTGTCCTGAATATTGTCCTGTACTCTTCGATTCAAGTGTCTGTTCTGACCAAAATATGGTCGTAAAGATTTAGCAAAATAATGACTGATTGAGGGGATAGTTGGAAAATACTGACAGGTGAAGTAAATAACATTGATTATCTCATTACAATGGTACCTGTCAGCGGTGGAGTAGAGGAAGCTGTGGGAGGAAGAGGTTTCCGTTCTGATGCTGTTAGACAAACGGTAGAAGCCTTTTTCTGAAGAGGACTAATGCCTGAACTAGTTGTAGTTACATGAGAGGAAGACACATTGTGTTCATTGTGTCTGTTGTGTGTATAAATTATGATGCAGTAGTTCTTGGTCTAATGGTGCCTTTCCTCTTTTGTCTCCTAGGTATGGTCCAGAAGTTGGACCAGAAGCTTCCAGTGGCCAACGAATACCTTCTCCTTTCAGGAGGTGTACGGGAGGGTGTGGTCGACATGGATCTGGACGAGTTGAATGTCTACGCACGTGGCGCAGACTACGACATGGACTTCACCCTGCTGGTCCCGGCGCTCAAACTCCATGACCGCAACCAGCCAGTGACTCTGGACATGAGGCACTCCGCCCTGGGCCACTCCTGGCTCAGCCTGCGCCTCTTCGATGAAGCAACCATCAACAAGTGGAAGGACTGCTGCACTATCGTTGACCACATCAACGGGACCACTAACTACTTCTTTTCCCCAACACTTGTGGCTGACTGGTTCTACCAGTCCATATCCCTGGTGCTTCTGGAGGTGCAGAAGAAGCCACAGAGGGGGATGCCGCGAGTGGAAAAGGTGGAGAGGAATGGCACCATCATCTCTGTCATCCTGGGGGTTGGCAGCAGCCGAATGCTCTACGATATCGTCCCTGTGGTGTCATTTAAAGGCTGGCCGGCTGTTGCTCAGAGCTGGCTGATGGAGAACCACTTCTGGGATGGGAAGATCACAGAGGAGGAGGTGATCAGTGGCTTCTACCTCGTCCCAGCATGTTCCTTCAAAGGTCGTAAGGAGAACGAGTGGCGCCTGTCGTTTGCTCGCAGCGAGGTGCAGCTGAAGAAGTGCATCTCATCCAGCCTGATGCAGGCATATCAGGCCTGTAAGGCCATCATCATCAAGCTGCTGTCCCGCCCCAAAGCCATCAGCCCCTACCACCTCCGCAGCATCATGCTCTGGGCCTGTGATCGCCTCCCTGCCAATTACCTGGCGCAGGATGACTTCTCGGCCCACTTCCTGCTGGGCCTGATTGACGACCTGCAGCACTGCCTGGTCAATAAGATGTGTCCTAATTACTTCATCCCCCAGTGCAACATGCTGGAGCACCTGTCAGATGAAACAGCCATGCTGCACGCCCGCAAACTCTCCTCTGTGCGCTCCGACCCGGCCGAGCACCTCCGAACCACCATTGACCACGCCAAGGCAGCCAACAGGCTGACGGTGGAACTGCAGTGGCGAGGCAGTTCCAACAACCTGCCTTCGCCCCAGTCCGACGCCGGTGGAGAGAACCAGCCCGATGATCGGCTCGCCAAAAAGCTTCAGCAGCTCGTCACAGAGAATCCTGGGAAATCCATCTCAGTCTTCATCAACCCGGACGATGTCACACGACCGCACTTCCGCATCGACGACAAGTTCTTCTGAGACTGTGAAGTGTTCTCCCAGACCTCTTCCTCCTCTTTCTCTCTGCCTTCCTGCTCCTCGCCTGGTGCCCTGCCTCCTCTCAAACTTTGTTTTTTAAATTTTTTTATTTCTCTGCCACAGAGTGAAGTGAGGTGATTGTCTAGTTGTGTCTGCTGCAATTTTTTATTTTTTTATGTTTATTTTTCTATTCCCCTTCCCCTCTTCCCTCCTCTTTCACTGTGTGCCCTGTGTTTTTTACCTGCTGAATGCCTTTTAAATAGACAGCTGAAGAGCAGCAGATTGTTTTTAAAGAAATGAAAGATGAGGCAGAATTCCACCTTAAAGTGGAATTCATGCTCACTTGTTTCTGTAGTTTAATGTAATTATCAGGGATCCTGGAGATGAGATGAAACCAACTCCTGAAAACATCACACAAACGTGTCAGGTCAGTGATGTGGTTAAAGGTCAGACCATGAAGCCTCTGGTATTAATCACTGGCCACTGAGAGAATAAACATTAAACCTTTATTTATCAAACTGCAGATGATACACGTGTGAAATTTAGCAAAATGACACTAAATAATCTCAAAGTTAATGTTAAGGCAAAGGTCTGATCACAGAAATTGTGTTTCACGTCTTATAATTTCAAGAAGCTGATCTTGTATCTATGGACTCCCATCATATTTTTTGTTCTACTTATTCATTATGACTTGTCTAATGATTTAGACTTTTGACTATAAGACTAATACACAGTAATTTGTTTTATTATACCATGTCATAGGTTTTAAAGGTTCTTGTGATTATGCAATAGTTTGTCATACATATGATTTAATATCAGCCCATTATTCTGACTTTATTATTTTATTATAATCATACAACTCTCATAAAGTTTCTCCCAGTAATTTGATAGTTTATTAAGCATATAGCCTAAATATGAAAATTACATATTCTCATAAACAGGACAAATCCAGTCAGAGTTATGAGAGACATTTCCTCATAATTAGTGAGAATCTCAGATATTAATCTTATAATTGACCATGATGGTAAAGTAGAAAGATAGCAACTGATCATCAGTTCTCTCATTATTATTATGTTTTTCATAATGTCTGATCATTTATAGATGCTGATTTCTCATAAGTAAAAACGTATTGTCTCATAATGAAAAGATGTAAGTCATCTGTGAGATGCTGTCTTATAATTATGAGGAAGGTTTAATGATCATCAGAACAGATGGCTTTCTCAGATACTGTATCTGTACGATAATTTTGTCGAAGTATCTCAACACGTCTTCAAGATTTCTAAACCTGAAATTGATCAATTTTAAACTTCCTTTGCGCAGATATCAACAACAACTCAGTTGTTTAATCACAAGCAAGGTTTTCGAACATTACTGTACTGAATAAGATTGTATACATTCATATTCAGGAGTTGTCGTACAGACATCTCAGGCCCAGGAGTTAAGCTAACTGATTTGTGTTTGAAGGTGGATTTTGTCCCTCTGAGGAACGTCTTAGTCCCGCTGGGGGTGATGGTACTAATGACTTAGAAACTAACTGTAAATAGAAGGAAACTGACTGAACACTCACGATGGTGATGATGATAATGTGTAGACTACTTTTCGTCTAATTTTGCACAGAATGTAAAAAAACACTCCTCTTGATGGTGGACGTTGTGTTCGTCCTGATTCTGAAATGTGTCATATCAGTAAACCAGTGACACTTTACTGAAGTGGTCGTACTGCACGGTTTAAATGTGTGCGTATATTAACCAGTGGAATAGCACAGAGTACACAGTGGTACTGCAGTAATACTTCACCAGAGTGTTTCCCATCATAATGCGAACAGCCTGATCCAAACATGCAGCTTCATCCTGATGTTGATCTGGAGTCTGTCTAAAAATCTGCTGTAAATCTCTTTCAGATACAGCGAATGAACTTATCTTATGAATGAAATTTAATTTTGCAGCTGAACTTTGGTGATGTGAACATTAGTTTAATGTCTCGTTCACACATCATTCACAGGTTGATTGAGGAACATCTGTTTAAAGGTGCATGGCAACAAATTTTATGACTTTTATAGCTTCGTTATATTGTACTAACGAGCTTGTTAACGAGCTGCCTGGAGTTGAAGAACAAATGTTGAGACGCTCCTGTACTGATCGACTTTGTGCAGCAGTGGAACTGTTAGTGGCAACAGGAGAGAATAACTGACCAATCAGAGCCTAGTAGGTAAATCACATGCTGTGTTGTCAGGTTGTTCTCAGGTTAATCTGCTGCATTACGACCATCATCAGGTAAAGTGTCGCCTAATATTCATTTAGACATGATATCACTGGCATCTCTTTACTCATTCCTGTCACATTCTTGTATTTCCATTGTTTTGATGAAGTGGTCATGTTTTGGTGAGCTTCACAGTGTCTGTATGACGTGTGTGTTTTTTTTACCTGACTGACGTTTTCTCCTCAGCTGCTTTTTGTGTTCAACTCACCTTCAACTGAACCAGCTCGGGATGTAAATTTTTATCCTCTCTGTTAGACGCTGTCTCAGTTTCAGCTGAGCAGTTTGTCCGACTGATTCTCGCCTGCACTTATAATCCGTGATGCACAAAAAGAATTAATTCAGAGACGGCTGGTGATTCTTTACTTGACATGAACGCAGTGCTGTAATGTAAATCCTAAGTCAGACCGCAGAACACTACAGTGGTATGAAACTCATTCACTGCTCTGCTGCTGCATCTTCCCACCACATGCACACATACACACTGGCCGTCTGCCTCCAAGTCCTCACCTTGGTGTCATGATTTTTATGTAGACAGTAGGGACTGAAAATCACAGACATACATGAAAACTTTGTGTTAAATTAATGTTGTCATGTGATTCAAAGAGGAAAAACAGAGGAAGACCCAGAACTGCAAATATACAAACTGTAAACAAAGCAGCACCTGTCAGAGTTTGCTTATTATTCTTTCGCTCACCACAGACAGTTTAGATCAGGGGTGTCGGTCCTCGAGGGCCACTATCCTGCTTATTTTTCAGCCTTCCCTTCCCTACCTATTGCTGATTACCTGGTACAGGTGTGATCGGTCAATCAGCAGCTGTAAGTGCTGTAAGTAAGGATGGTTGGAAAACAAGCAGGATTGTGGCTCTCGAGGACCAGAGTTTGACACCTGTGGTTTAGATGATTCTAATTTAGAATATGTCTGACAGGAAGTTGTAAACTGGGGTCCATTTCTCATGCAGTGAACAGCCAATCACAGTGGTCTCTCTCACCAGTGGGGTCTGACTAGTCCAGGACATTCTGCAAAAACTAGGTTGACAGATGCTCACTAGTGGTTGGCTGTTGGCTTGGTGTGTCCCGGCCCTAACGGGGAGATTGTTCTGTTCCTAAATGCTGTGATTGGACAGCTGAAGGAAAGGGGAGGGTCATTATTAAGCCAAATGGTCCAGAAGACGAGTTGAGTTTCAGGTGTGAAGATTACTGAGCTAATTATTGATTATTTTAACCAATCGGATCAAAGCCAGTCATGCTACAAGACTGAACGTGACTTTGTCTGTCTGTGTGCTTGTTTCGAAGCATGTTGGGAACTGTAGTCAGCCCTGAGCTGGTTTTGTTGAAGGTGAGCTGGTCCCTGTTTTTGTTGTTATTGTGTTGTCATAGTCACAAACATTTCCAGACAAAATGCCAAAAAGATCTGCAGACATTTGACCGGCAATGTGTCCATATACTCATCCTCAAGTGCAATTAGTGACACTACACACACACACACACAAATACACACTTTGTGTAGCATCGAGACACTAGAACAAGATAAAACTGGTTTAAAATGGACCCAAACAGACCACGGGACACTAAACTCCTCCACTGAGTCCTACAAATGAATGCACACATAAACACTCACTCAGAGGTTTCCACACCATCAAAGTGCCACACAGTCGTGCTCGGTGGAAATGTAATCGGTGTGTTGTTCTTTGGAGCTTCATGACCTTTGACCTTATTCCTCCCTTTTCGTTCAGAACCTTCCAACTGTGACTTTATTTCCTCTGTATCTTGCTGCTCTGCTTTATTCTGATGGTGGATTTCTTTATGCAATGTTGACTTGGATGGGTTAACCCTTCAGATGGCAGCTCCCCACCCCCCTCTGTGAAGGTTTGCCACGCAATTCACTGTAAAGTAGAGTCATCATAAAGTCTTTTAACCAGAACCTCTCATGTTCTCTTCTCAGTCTCTTCTCTTTACGTGACCTATGAATAATTCTGTGGCTCTTTAGTCAAAGAAGGCAAGTCGAACCTTTTGCTGCTTGTTGCCAAATACTGAAATTTCAAAATGAACTAAAATATAATTACAATTGCTTATTAACACAGTAGGTCTGTGGTTCAGTAGTGGTTTGGTGGCAGAAGAAAGTCTGGGTGTCGTCTGAATAGCAGTGAATAGAAGTCTTATGATATAGAAAAATTTGACCTGAAGGGAGCACAGGTTCAATAACAAGCCATTTTCACAAATGCACTCTGGACAGTGTCTGAGGTTGTTCGTTCACACATGCAGCACAGAACAGGCGATAGTCCGAGTCAGACACATTCTCACTTGGGGAAATATAATTCTACGTGCAGGAGACAAGACGTGACAAAAAGTACAGAAAGCAGAAATCAATAGTTTACGGCAAGTTGAAGCAGAGACAGTTACATGATTAGAAACAGTGAGAAACATTATTTATATAACCCCAGTTTCCTGAAGAAGAGAAGCGTCGTACAATCCCAGAAAGCAGAGTAAATAATTCCCACTTTCTGGTGTTGTGTTGAGCAGATTGACTGAAAGGGACGACCGCCCACTCACTGTGAATCCTCCAGACTATTACCTGGTGTAATCACACATGGGCTCACACAGACACTACACAGACTTTGTACTAGGGGGCTCGTAGGATAAAGTCTGTTTGGACTTGGACATTGTGTTCTCACATGCAGCTCACCCAGGTAATATTTAGAGAAGTTCAGGTTTCCACTGCCTGTGTGAAAGCAGCTACAGAGGGCCCAGGATATAATCCTGGGGAACTCCACTCAGATTGATTAACATTAACCGTAACTATTTCAGTGTTTGTGTTCATATGAACACTGAAATGAGTTTTGCTTCCTAATACACTTTCAATGTAAGTGATGGCGGACAAATTTCACACTTCTCATTTAATGCTAAATTTAATCAGAAGCTACTGTTACTTTTTGTTATTTTCCTTATACTGCAGCTCAGCAGAGAAACACAAACATATTAATCTCATATTAAAAAGATTCTTACTTGGTTTTACTTGACAGCTGAAGCCTCACAGCTTCAGAACATTTTGTGCAGAATAATGATTTGAATTTTCTCTCCCATTCATGGTGCAATACAAAGGCCAGTATAAACGTGAGGAAGGATTATTGTTTCAGCATTAAGACACACTTTCACATGTGCGAGTTATGATCCTGTGCACACAATATAAATGATGCAGTTACAGTACCATGAATTCAAATTTGATCTGATGACTGTGTTTAAAATTGTTTTGTGCAAAAGGTTATCACTTGTCTACACAATATAAAAATACTATAATAATATAATTTGTGAGTCTTGTGGTCACAATGTATTTGCACAAAGTGGATTTCATTTCATTAAAAAAGATCATTTGTGGCTTCAGCTCTGCAGAAAAGTGAGAAGTAACTTCTTCAGCTCTGTGCTTCAGTGAACTGTTTATAGAATATTTAAATATTAATTAATATTCATTACATCTGACCAGTAACGTCCTAATCATTGTTCAGTTTAAGAGGAGAGAAGAGAACATGTCATCAATAACACCTGTGTGACATAGGTGCCAAAGCTGAAAAGCGTGGACACAGGTTATTGGTAAGCTCCAGAAACATTTGGACAGTTCATGTTCAAAAAGATATTATCTACTGCTGTGCTGACAACATGCTGAAGTGAAGTTTTTAAAACACACACAGTCCTGTTGGAGAACACCTGGAAAACTCCAGCATGTAGCTTTGACCCAACGCAGCGCTCAAGATGATACTTAAAAAGGTTCACAGTAAAATCCAGCTGCTGAGATTGTGCATTTGGACTTTTGTAAATCACTTTGATGATCAATAAAATCTACTGTAGTTTATTGATGCCTGCAGGTTTTCTGGACCCAGTGGGATCTGCACAGTCCACACTGTTCTTCAGACAAACCCACAAATTGAAGGTTAAAGCCTCAGTGGTGGTCACGCTTAAGAAGCAGCTCATTCTGCTGCTGGTGGGTCCAGGTGGAGACTGGGGGGCTGTCACCTGAACAGCTGCTGACTTTATCTGCTCCTGTTATGTGGAACTACTGTTGTAAATAACACTTGATAAAATAACTCAAACCCACGTCCGTCTGTCTGTTGGTTCTTAATAACTGATGCTTTATTAATCCCCTTGGGGAAATTGTTAAGGAAAGGCTGCACCCTTGAGGCGCCAGTTTAGGGAGCTGTTCTCATAGCAACAAGTCCTAAAGGATAACTTTGTTTGATTCTGCTGTATGTGGGTGTGGTGACTCTGTAGCTACTGCTAATTTTGCTATGACTGCCTCTGTTGTAGAGACTCAGGAGAACAAGAGCTTGTGTTGAATGGCAGTGATGGGGGCAACCGGTTCACCTGCTCAGTGTAAACATGATTTCAGTCTGATCTCTGAGTCAGAGGAAAGAAAACACAAGATATGATCGTCTGCGGTAGCAATTACAGCTAACTGCTGCAGCATGAACATCCAGCACAACCTGCAGACCGACCTGATCGCTCCATCCTCTGATGTCAGGACGACCAGTCGTTCAGCATCACTGACTAACTGAGCAAAGTGTGGAAACACTGTGGAGCTCGATGTGGAATTAAATATCAGGAAAATGCAAAAACATGGAGAAAATGTTCATCAATCTGTTGCCCCAGTGCATCCTGGGAGGTTTCCCAACATACCTACCTCTCCTTGTCTCCTCCCTTATGCTTGTTTCCTGAGCAACTCCTTACCTCCTCCCTCCTCCTCTCTTGTTGTGTTTTCTGCTTCCTGTTGTCTCAGCACCTGTCCTCCACCTGCTCTCCTCCCTCCGTCTCTCTTTCCTGGCGTGTTTTACTGGTGCTCAGCTCTTCCTCACCGTCATCAGAGCCTTGCCAACAGGAAACCATCCATCAGCCTCCAAATAGAAGCACAACATATGCTGCAAGCACACACACACACACACACACACACACACACAGAAACCAGCCTCTTGTCCTGCTGAGCTTCAGACAAATTAAGTTCACGTCAGTTTCCACAGCACTAGTCACATTAGAACAGTCATGTTACAGTTTCTTCATCAGTATATTTATTTTGCTATGAAACCACTGAGTGGTTTAATCATTTAGCTCAGAATAAGGATGAAATCGTAGCCACAACTCAAACTTTCTGTAACTAACAATAATCATGTTTAAAAGTACTGTTATCATTTACTGAATAAGTGAAGCTACTGTCAGTGGACATCAACACTTCCTGTGGAGGTTTCAGATTAAAAGATTACCAGCAACTAAAGGCTTTTATTGTGAAACATCTGTGTAATGATTTAAAAAAACACTACACTGTATATATACTGCACCAACTTCACCAGGCAAAGCACTTTACAATTGGCCTCATTCACCTGTTCACACGCACACTAACATACCGACGACGGTGGAGCAGCCAGGGACGGTGCCGGCCAAATTGGAGCAAGGACACTTTGACATGTGGCTGGAAGTGACTGTTATTAGAGGACAGCCTACTCTACCACTGATCCACAGCTGACCTGTGGTTGGAAATGATTATCCTGTAACTGAAACAAGGTGAGATTTACTGGGTTATGAAACCAAACAGAACAAATGAACATCATTATTTGTAGAGTACAGTACGTTTCTGTAAAACACAGGGAGTAATCTGGCTAAATAAAGAGCTAAATAACTGTCTTCACCAAACTGAGAAGTGTTTGTCCACCGTTTTTATCTCACCTTTCAGTCCTCAGGGCTCAAGAACAGAAACCATTTGTAGTAACGAGTAATGAGTGGGTGCTTGTGCAGTGTTTTCATTCCTCATAGTTGTTTCTCAGACATTCTGTTCAGCATTAGCGGAAAAACTTCAAGTAAAAGTACCAATAAAGCAAAGTAGAAATACTTTGTTAATCAAAGGACATGCACAACCCTGGCTTTCTGCAAATATGCACGTTTTACTGTCCCGTACGAGGCTGCACCCTGCAGAAAACTGTAAATATAAGTCAGTGTGTAAAAGACAAAATTTGAATTTTTATCTTATAAATTTGCCTTGTTTTATAAATGAGATTTTTTTATTTCATAACTGACTTTTTGTTTCATAAATGAATAAAATTTTAATGAAATGAAACTTATGAAATAAATTTTAAAAGTTTAGACTTTTTATATCATAAATTTGACTTTTTGTTGTGTAAATTGTTTATCTCATAAATGACTTCTATCCATCCATTTTCCTAACCGCTTGTCCTCGTAAGGGTCACGGGGGGTGCTGGAGCCTATCCCAGCTGTCATCGGG
>JAUMHL010000005.1:802665-816187 GCA_032362345.1 Sandelia bainsii
CCAGTCAGTCAGACTTGAAAAAGCCCTCTGGAATGGAGGGTGAAACGTAGTCAAGGAACTAAAACAAGTCCAGTTGTTACTGAAAAACCTTTTATGGGATACTCAACAGAACTTATTATTTCTATCTGTTAGATTATTGGATTATAGTTATTGATGCACTGATATGAAAACGGCAGGTAAAGGTTGATTTTAACCCTTTATGTCCAGACAGCTGCTTTATCCAAACATCAGCATTTATTAGTTCATCAGATTTTCTTATAACAATCTGTATCTTCAAAGTAAATAAAATGGTCATTAACATATGGAAATACTCAGGTACTGTACTTAGTACTGTAAATGTACTTTCCAGCACTGTATAAATGTTGCCATGAATGTGGGTGTGTGTGTGTGTACAAAAACTCAGTACTCAAGTAAAAGTGCAGGTATTTTCCTAGAAGAATACTCCACTACAAGTAGAAGTAACCTTAAATTTTTCTACTCAAGTTAAAGTACTAAAGTCTAAAGTCTAAATATAACAAAAGTAAAACAGTAAAAAAACCGCACCAATAAAACAGAGTATTTTAACCGGTGTAGAATTTGATGCTGGTGATAAAATAAATGTAGAAGTTTATTTGTTTGACAAATTGTCAAAGGTGAAAACTGATCAAATGCAGGAGCTGATTTGATCATCTTATACAGCAACAGGAGGTTTATTCATATATCATGATTTTTATCAGAATCTACTCCTGATTAAAGTGAATGTAGTGGAGTAAAAGTAAAATAAACTGGAAATACTCCAGTAAAGTACAAGTACCTCATAATTGTACTTAGGTGCAGTAATTGAGTAAATGTATTTAGTTACTTAGCACCTGTGTGTGTCTTCATGTGATCATGCTCGTTCAGACATTAAACTATGAGCAAACTGCAGAGAAGAAATCACATCAGTAGAACTGAATTGTAGTAGTACTAGAAGTAGTAGTGATAGTATCAGAGGGAGTACTTGTAGTATCAGCAGAGCGTAGTCTGCACTTGTCCAGCAGATGGCGCTGTGTCTCCACTGAGCACTGAGCTCATGCTCTGTTCAGCCTGATCAGTGGGAGTTAACGAGAGGCTGCAGCTGAATCAAACTTTATTGATCCCAGTCAGAAAAACTGAACCTCAGACACAGACCAGACCGGCTCTGCTGTCAGGGTCTGGACAGGCTGGATCAGATGAGCTGCTGTTACCCACACACAGTACGACTTCTGTACTTAATCATTCTTTAGGACTGGGACACAACAAGCCAGCGGTCAGGTCCTAGTTCTTGCTGTGTGTCGGACTCTTGTTGGTGGATTTTCAGCCCATTCAGAGAGACTCTCTCTCAGATTGTCTGTTCAGCTGAACAAATCCCATCTGTGGTGACAGTAGTAAGGAAACGCTGCTTTCTTTATGCTGTGTATACCTGGAGTCCCAGATCTTCTTCTACATTATCTTTTTGAATGACAAACAGACTACTGCCCCCTGCTGGCACAGACAGTTCTTTCCTGGTGACAGATGAAGGTGACATGAGGTGATGCAGCAGTTGGTCTGTGTTGTGATGCCACCTTGGTGTGTCACGGCCTTAAAAATCTGACATGTCCTCGTGCTCAAAGAATGGAGCTGTCAGAAAACACCAACCCTGTGTTTTAGTGTTGATGAGAGCAGATGAGCCTGGTGCTGGGCTGTCAGTGAACATCGTATGCACACAGAGCTTTTCTAGAGGTCGTATCCTGCAACTTTAATCTGCTTTTTTAAGTCCTTTCTCGTGCAGAAGCCAAACATTTCCTTGTTCTGGCTGCTTCAACATTAGAACTGACTCCTTTTCTCTTTTTAAACAGATTTAAAGTTGTTGGTCAGTGAAACTCTTTAGTTTCATTATAACCTGCTGTTCTCTATCGTGCCGAGACCTTCTCTCCATCCAACATGTTCCATAAGTGCGGAGCTGGAGACATCGTCTCTCCACTCAGAGAACCTGGGTTACATGTAACCATCCGTAATAACATGTTCTGAATGTTTGAATTATTCCTGCAGACGTGTCCTGATCCTTTGTCCTCCATCACTGATCCGTTGGAGGATGTCTTTATTCTCTTTTGATGAACTTATGCTAACATGCTAACACACTGTTGGTTTTGTGCCTAGCTAGGCTAACCACGTCACTGATATCCATCTTGTGGCTCTTGATGTTGGATTGTTCCTCTAAGCAGGAACAAAGTCCTGCAGGTTTACTGTGATGTGTCAAATGCAGTGTTTAGGAAAATAATCCTCATATTTGTTACTTGATGATTCATCAGGACAAACTGAGCGATTTTGATATAAAAATATATTTTGGATAAACCGTACGTTTGGTGCAGAACAATAGACGGTGGAACAATGCATCTTGTGTTGTGTTACCATGTAGAGTGTTTTTGTTGGGTTTGATCATCCAGCTGCTGTCCTCTCTGCCGCCCACACCGCTGTTTGTTCCTGTGTTTTTCTGCTGTTTTTGGGTTTAGCTGCAGCGTCTGAATGTGTCAGTATCAGTGTGTGTGTGTGTGTGTGTGTGTGTGTGGGTTTATAAGCTGAATGAATACACGAAGGAATCAGTGACATAACAAGTCGGCTTCTTCTTCACTTCATCATGTTGGAGGTGAAAAATGATTCTTAGTAGCTTTAAACACACATCTTTATAAATCTTACTTTATATTTATGAGTGATTTAATAAAACATGTGCTATGTGTATATTTTTACCAAACAAAGAGGAGGAAATGTTGCACATGTTAGGGACTATTTTCAGCAGTGGATTAATCCACATGTGATGCCCAAAGTACAGTAGTTGTCTTGTGGATGAGCAAAGGGTAACACAAGGTTGTTAAATATATAAAATAAATATTTTCAATCAATTTTATACTGTTGCAATCACATAAAAACAACCACTAAACAAGTCTATAAAGTACATTTTTATGTTACAAACATTATTTTCAATTTGTTTTTAGTTTGATGTAGACGTTAAAAGTACTTCTTCCACCAATGATCTAGTATAAATACAGAGTACTGTGAGTACTGTGCCTGTCAGTGTCTGGTGGTTTCATGGTTTCATGGTCCTTTAAGTGTCCTGCTGACATTCTGCTGCCCTCTGATGAGGCAGTTTGTCTATTGATCAAGAAACATACCTGAACTGTACACACACACACACACACACACACTGGGTGTTAATGAGATGTTGGATCGATTATGGTGCCGCCACAATGGATTTCCTGTCCCTCAGAGTCCAATAATCTTTTTAATAATCTCTTACTAAACTTCAAACTGGACTCTGTTCAGTTCGATGAAAAAACATTTGTTCCGTGTTATTTGTACTATATGTTCTGTATCTGCATCGTAATAAGCAGAGATAACCGCTCCAGTGGGTTCTGACCCAGTTTAGGCCCCGGTGTCACAGAGTGAAGACGTTATTCTGTAGGTGCTGCAGCCGCACGCGTGCTGACACGTAGCGCTGCTGAAGGCTGGTTATTTCCTGTCGGTGTGCACACGATCTGTGCCGGCGTCACCACGTCTGTGCTTAAACTCAGAGGGACGTTTCTGAACACCGAGCGGCAGGGAAGGGAGTCACATTATGACCTCTTTGGCTTTCCATACTGCTGCAGCTAGAAACTGTCTGCAGCTGATTTCGTGACAATCGGACCAGGAGGTGCTGATCTGGACCAAAGAGCCAGACTGACTCATTGTGACCTGGCGATGAGTGAATGACGGAGATCAAGATCTTTCTCTTTGTCCTCCTCTGCGTCTCCGCTCTCAGTCCCCGTGTGCAGGTACAAGGACACAAATACACGACAGTAATTAAAGACGCTGACCTGATTTTTTCTTCTGGGAGTGTAGGCCTACATTTAGCATGATGGTGCATTCACTGACACGGTTCAGTTCAGGCTGTCAGCAGGATCCACGGAACCTGCCAGACACGTCAGCCTCGGGCCCAGAAACAAACTGATTAGATGTGGAGGATTAAATTTTAATACCATCAAAGTGTTCACACTGAACATCACGGAGTCCAGAGCAGAAACACTGAAATATTCACTTTACTGATCGTGTTTATTTCAATTTAATTAATTAATTAAATAATAATAAAAATTTTTTAATTAATTTAAGTTCAAACACACAAACACGATGGTTACTAATATAACTTGTGTCCTGTTCCTCTTTAATTACACAATAGTGTTATTACTTATTCTCCTTCAGTTTTTTCCCACTGCTGACTCCTGTAAAAACCATAATTTAATTCATCATTTATTTAAGATTCAAGATTCAAGATTCAAAAAACTTTATTAATCCCAGAGGGAAATTGTTTTGCCTCATTACAGCCGCTCTCAGTTCAAAAAGAAAGAAAAGAACCACAACCATAAAGATCAGCACCAACAACTTCTCCTTCTCTCTAAAATATCCAGTTGTTGTTTTCTTCTTCTGTATTTAAATACCAACAGAAATCAGACAGTATTTTAGGGACCACTTCATTTTACAAACTTTACTTTACAGCTAGTGTCCTGCAAATTTTCCTCATGAGTTCAAAAATATTAATTAAAGTTATTATTATCACAAATGATCCATTAACTGACATCAGTCCATCAGTTTCTTAGACAGAGCTAAATAGCAGCTAATTTTGGATTATGAACATTTCAGGGGACCATCAAAGACAGTGCTGTCTTGTGGAAGTGGAATCATTGTGTTAGGTAAATGTTTTGAGCTTTGGTAAAGTTTGATTCATGTCACCGACCAGTAGTAAGCAGAACGAGGTCAGAGCTGTCGGTTCTCTAATCATCGTCCCCTCCTCACGTATCAGTTAATGGACTGTTTCCTTCCTGTTATTTCTGTCACAAGCGAAGCAGAACAGGTTGATTACAGTCAACAGGTGGTTTTCATCAGTCTGAAAGTAGCAGTTAAAGAACAGTTTGAACAGTTTAGAGAGTTTGGTGAAGTTGACGTAGAACCATCGTACGAACATCATGTTCTAACGTGAGGCTCAAAGTCTGTTTATTGATGAACAAGTGCTTCTCAGATATTCTTCTCTGCTTCCACTTGTCTCTCTCTCTCCATCACACTGTTGACCCCCCCCCAGCACACACTCAGTGATGAGGATGATGATGATGATCCATGTTTGTTGGTGACTCATCCTTTCTGCAGCTGATAACTGGCTTGTGTAACGAGCTCTTCACAGCTAATTGTCCCATCCACTCATCTACGCTCTGCACCCCCCGCACCCCCACCCCACTACAGCACAGTGAAAGTTCAAACCCCCCCCTTTTCTTGTACAGGTGGATGAAAGGTGGAGAAGCTCTCCCGGTTCATTTCTGGGTGTTTCTCACTGTCACCTCCCCTGCAGCCACCAGATGTCCTCGTCGCCGAGCGCCCCTGCACACCTGTCCCTCAGCCGCCCCACCTGATTCCACCTGATCCTGCACTGATCATCCACTCAGTTTGTGCGCTGCCTAACCCTCTTTGCCATTGTCCTCCTACAGATCATCTACTGTGCGTTAGACAGTCGTCCTGTACGGCTCTTTGGCGTTCACCGTCATTTAACGAAACCCCCTCCATGAACAGCACAAGTCCTGTTATGCTCATATACAGCCGATGCTATTAGAAATTTATCAGTCAACAAATAGTTAATCAGCAATTTCTCGTTTTATATCACAGTCACTTGAATCTCCTGCTCAGACAAAGACCAGACTGTGACCATAATATGACATTTAATGGCACAAACGATGACTTAGTTAATCCAGAATCAAAATTGTATTATTATAGTTTTCATGTTATTATGATGAATCCGTACATGCATAATTAGAAGCAGTGTATACAGTCACATGAAGCCTTTAAGCAGCCATCATTGTGAGTTCTCACTCCAGCTGTCCACAGGACTGGGATCAGTTTTTGCTGTCCCACCTGAGGCTGCGGTTCTCTCCAGTGTTCACAGTCAGATTAGATGTGAAGCGATGAGTGAATCATTTCTGCTGTGAAGCGGCAGCAGCGTGAGAGGATGCTTCGGGCTCAGAGAGCGTTTCATCACTCAGAGCAGATCTCAGAGCTGATTTCACGGTTATTCAGCCCTGACAACGTGTTCGTGAGGCTCCGCTGCTGCTGGAAAGATGCAGCAGGCATAAAGATGGTTTTATGTAACCCTGCAGTCAGAGCCTCCAGCAGGACGCGTGTGCAGCGCAGCAGAGTGTCTCCTAGATAGAAACTGAGAGGATTTCATTCTAACTGGCTTTGACATGGCAGAAACACAGCTGGAGAAACCGTTTCTGTTTTTATGCAACATTCAAACGTTCATTTTAAAGAAGGAGGAGAACTTTCCTCACGTTTGTCTTCACCTGCTCTCACCTGTGTTAAAGGTCTAACACCAGTCTTCACTGGAACATTCAGACACACAGATCAGCGACAAACCAATGATACGTCTTTCTCAAATTAACTGTACTTGGCTGAGTACAGGCACTAATACAATTTAATCAAACAGCAGCCAAAGGTTTTACGAGCATCAGTCATGTTTGCCAAAAAAGAGACGCTTCCCATCACTATCACAGCACCTACCAACCTTTTCAACTAGATTTAGGTTCTTATTGTTCAGTGTCATGATGTTTCAATTACATTCATTCAGTCAAGCAGCTGCTAACACAACTCATCGCCTGCCTCAGGTTAATTTGTGTTAAATATCTGCCTCGAAATTTTGGAAAACTAGTGTGAGACGGGTTTTAATAGGACTTTTTAAGAAGGAATGGAACAGCACTCTGTAGCAGCCATAGCATTTAGCACTATATGCTAATTTTCTGCCACTTAAAGGTGCAGTGTGTAAGATTTAGTGACATTTAGCATTAAGGTTGCAGATTGCAACTATCCCTCTACCCATCGCCCCATTCTCGCCCTGTTCGATCGTGAGCTTCAGTGACCGTCAGGTTCCACGTCGTTGTCTTATTAATACATAGAGAAGCAATCTGTGAAGTGATGAGTTTACTTCAGATACTTAAAATCCTCTTCTTCCAAGCAGTGCTATAGCATCAACAAATTCCAACACAAAGCTGAACTGTTAATTAAAATCTGTTGCCTGTTAAGTCCTCGTGCAAAGCATCCAGCATGAGCCTTGGTTAATAAATCAAAGAGTCAGAAGAAAGAAGATATTTAGTAAAACATTTAGTTAGAATGTGAGACCACATTAACTCTTAATAATGTCACATGTCAGATATATGATCCATAAAAAGCTCAGTGTAGGTGAATCAAACGGATGTAACAGCTTCAGGTGCCAGACATGGACACTAACCACATTTATGATCAGACGTGACATGTAAACAGGAGTGTTTTAAGTTGTGTGTGGATTTTCACATGGATCCTGGTTTTAGTATCTAACAAGCTGAACCAGATCCAAAATGAAATCAGCTACCAGAACCAAACAGTGTGTGTTAGTTTGTATGAGGATGATGAAGTGAAGGTAAAGTGGTCTGATGTGGGAGCACCATGAAACATCAGGCAGAATATTTTTAGGAGCTTCTTCCACACCTCCACCTCCTGTCTCTCTATCACTCCCTCTCTTTTCTATTTGACTAGTCCTCTCTCTCTCTCTCTCTCTCTCTCTCTCTGACGACTGGTCTCTCTCTCTCTTTTCTCTTCTCTCACCGCTCTTCTCTCTCTTTCTCAGCCTCTCATCACATTCAGCAGCTCTTAGCCTGTGAGGACGAAGAGGAGGAGGAGAGGATCAGGGGAACACAGTCGTGTAAAATAGAGCAGAGTCGAGGTGTTTTAATCTGCTGGTTTATCGTCTCTTCTCTGTGCTGGATTTGCTCTGGGATTATTTTGAACTTCACAGTGTTTGTGGGACTTCGTAACCGATTTTATCATCACTGAGTCGCTGCTATTGCTGATTCTCTGAAGACATCTCTGGAAGTTGTGACGGACTGACGAACAGGCCAAAAGCAAAACAACCTGAGAGACATGAAGATGCAGCACAGGTCGATCTTTGATTCGTTTCATCGATGCATCATTAGAGCGAAAATCAAGACAATCTCCAGAGCTCCTGCAGCCATGTGAATCCATCTGAGAGCCTATGAGCAGAGCTAAACTTTGGCTTTTTCATTCGTCATGTTTTAAGAGCAAAATAATTCATTCATGATTTTTTCATTTTCATTCTTAATTTCTTAAATCAGTTGCGTATTTTAGAGTTTTTAGTGTGAAACCAGGAGGAACGTCTTTAGTATGCTGACTTAAAGGTCACTTACTCAAGCTTTTGACCGTATCACACGTCCTTCATGGAACTGACGTTCTTTCCATTGTTGTGAGAACAGCTACGAGTTCTCATACAATTTGTTCAAATAAGAAATTTCTTGATCTGAAAGAGGTTTTAAAGTTTAAAGTTGGTCGTTATGACTGAATCTTTGTCGAGGAAATGAAGGATACAAGATGTGAAAGTATAGTGATATATTAAATACATAAACTGTTAAAGAACTAAGAAAACTTATCAATATTATCAATATTTGTGTTTCTGGAAAGAAATGACACCTATGATGGCTCTGGGTACAAAACTCATGAAATGCTATTTAAGTTCTTAACTTGTGCAGAATTCAAGGATTTTTCTCATATTTCTTGAGCCTGGACATGTAAAAATCAGGTATTGATTGCTTCTTAACAATGATAAGTGAGAACAAAAAAAGGAGTGGATTCTGGTGTTCAAACATGTCACCTGTGTTGGACTAAAAAGCGACCATCCCCTGTTTTGGGACACAGACCAGGTGCAGATATTTTGTCCTTGGTAGCTCCATCCACCTCTCAGGGAGATGGCAGCAGCCATCGCCAGCTCCCTGATCCGTCAGAAGCGTCAGGCCCGCGAGTCCAACAGCGACAAGGTTGCCACCAACAAGAGGCGCTCAAGTCCCAGTAAAGACTCAAGGTCTCTGTGTGAGAGACACATCTTTAGTGTCTTCAGCAAAGTTCGCTTCTGCAGTGGGAAGAAAAGACCTGTACGCCGGAAACCAGGTGGGTTTGGAGGACGCAGAACTTAAAGTTCAACACTGGAAGAAGTTTTTACCTTCTCCCACCTACTCGGCTTTTCTATGTTACCAAACTAACAGTCAGCTAAATGGAGGCTTTACAGCTTTAAATAGTGCTGCAAACTTAATCAGGACTGTGACAAAGTTTAGCATTAATCAGTGCAGGTGGTGACTGACAAATGATTTCACCTCGAGGTTTGCTGTAGCTGAATGAGCCTGCTGTTTCTGTACCACAAACATGTAAACTTGACTCTACCTGATTCGACTCAGACTTTCATATATACCTCTCATACATGTTCATCAAATTTCAAGTGCTTTAGAGACAACTGAGAAGCTGATAAAAAGACAGAACAACGTGGCTTCACCAAAGGTCTTCATCCTGCACAGCTAAAGACTAAACACGCCAAAGGACCTGATGGATCATACTGGTTCATACTGAAGTCCAGTTTCCTACATCTTCAGTTACACTTGATTCTCTTGAAGGTGTAAATGTTTTGTTAAATCAAATACGTCAATCATCTTTTTGAGGTCTCTACACACCTACACACAGAAGAAAACAGAGCTGCACAAGTTGAGACAAGCAAAGACACAGTCCCCTGCTAAACATTTAGCATTTAGCTGAGATGCTAGCGTAGCTGTAGACTGAGGAACAAGGTACCATTCATGGTCTGCTGTCCATCGCCTTGAAACTGTTATCGTGACATAAACCACTTGAATCTGACATAGAATATAGCAAGAATATCTCCCAATATTGAAAATACATCTTCATTAGTTTTTGGTTTGGAGCTGTGGAGCTTTGTCGTCTGTTGTTTCAAAAATACAAAAGAAACTCAGACGCAGGGAGCGGCTGTATTAAATATTGCATAATTTCATCTAAGATTTTAAATATTTAATGCTGTTAAAAGAAAGTGTGGATCCAGCTTCTGTATCTGTAGTGCTGATGTCAGCAGACTGTTTCCCTCTGGAGACCTTTAGCTTCAAAAAGCTTCACTCTTCCTGCAGAATAACGAGATAAAAGTCAGCCTGAACTTGAGCAGAGTTGAGGAAATCTCAGAGAGCAGGAAGAGACAGCGTGTTGGACAGATTTCAACATTTACACATTCATGAGCTGCATCTCTCATTAGCTGACACCCGACTGCTGGGACCCCCACTTCATGTTTTCTTGGCAATACAACAAACAGCTTGTTAAAGAAACTGTTATACAGCACTTCTGCTTGATCAGCCCCTCCACACTTTACACTCCAGTTCTCCAACTTCGCCAGTGACGATGTATAAAAGAAATCTCTGCAGCTGGTGAAGTAATTGCAGAGTCACCAGGTGTATGTATTTTGATGTCAGCACTTTGTCTCCATCAATGAGCCCCCCCAGTAATGAGACTTAAATCTGTGATACACTGTGAGTCAAAACTGGAGGGAGACACTGCATATACACAATATCACCATAATCATGAGCAGACAGGATAGCAGATTGCACATTAAAGAGATAAAAGTAGAAAAAGCTTGATTTATTTTGATAAAAAAAGATGTTGTTTGCCAGGTGATTTATGCGAATCTCAAACCTGAGTCTAGTGGATAATATCTGTGGGCTGTGTTTAAAGTCCATGAAAACAGTATACATTTAATTTTCAGAATAAAACGCCTGTGCTGTACAAAATAGTGTCATTAGCATAAAATGAACAGCTCAGTTTAGTGTTGCAAAGATAACACTGTTTAGGTTTATCAAGACTAGAAGACCAAGAATCGATCCTTGTGGGACACCTATACTAGCTTTAAGAGAGCTTCACTACTATTGCATAGTATGACTGGTTTCTGTCAGATCATGAAACCATTTAATAGATGACATTTTTGTAGGCCAGCCTAGAAGTAAGCATCACCCTGGTTCTCAGGACAAAAAGCTAGTGAGATTTTTTCCATTGGCTTTTGGATTATTGCAGAAAATTTGTTCTGTGCCAGTGATACTGAACACCACTATAATTATTTTGTAGCACTAATATTATCACTTAAAGTAAAAAGCTCCTTTTAAAAGTGTTTTTAAAAATGCAACTAAAATATAAAAAATTAGCTGATGCTGTTTTTATAAAAGTGCTGAAGGAAAATAGTAAATGTGGGTTTTCTTTTAGTTTTTCTTTTGGCCAAAAATGCTAATTGCTAATCAATCCCAAAATTAATGGGCAGCATAAAATCAATGATATGATTTAATATTAAAGTATTATAATATTAGAATTATTATATTTTTTTTCAAAGCACAGTAGGCCAAACAGTTTTCCTCTTCTCAGGATGGATTTTGATTCAGGTTCAGTTTTAAAGGATGTGTCATTTTCAGAAAGCAGCATGTGATGAGGTGTTTTTTCCTCCACTGATGTGATGAAACTCACAGCTTCTCCTCAAACAGTGAGACACACATGGATAAATATAACTTCCTTCAGAATAATACCTCTGGATCTGAATTAGTGACTAAGTCTCAGATGTTTCATGTCAGACACTGTGAGAGTCAACATTTAAATTATAATGGTGTTGCCTCTTAAATCGGTGGTTAAAACATGTTTTAGTGTATTGTCCTTCTAAAATGACCTATATGTAGAATTATCTTGCTCTAATCAATATTTGATAATAATAGGTTTTTCTTGGTCTGTGCAGATTTTTAGCTGCTAGTTTTCAGTTTACAACACATTTACTGTATCCTAAATGGTTTCAGTGCATTTGAATGAAGCAGTTTTAAAAATGTAGAGATTCGCTCTGAAGTTGGAGTGAATGGGTTTTAAATGTATTATCCGCACAATTGAAGAGGTCTTAGAAGTTCATAAAAACCAGGAACCAGAAATGTGCTGAGGCTGTAGAATATTTTTTTTGTTTGGGTTGAGCTGTCAGTTTTATATTTACTCACTGATGTGGTTTACTTTCATTTTCATTTTGTTCTTTGTTTTTAGTCGTATCTGTGAAGCTTATTCAGCTGCGGCTTACAAATGTTTTATTCATGTAGTATTGAAAGATTTAGTTTTATGCTGTCAAACAGATGATCGGTGTTTGTTGAATGTGACAGCAGGCGACTCGGGCTGGAAATTAATTTACAGTAGTTATTACTAAACATACTAGTGGTCGACCAATCTGGACCATTTTGATTCCTCTGGTTGTGGGACCCTCTGTCTGAAGCAGCATCTTCAGCACTGCAGTGCTTGTTGAGATGCAGGAGACAGAGGCCTCTGGCTTGCTCATCTCAAGAGTTGCTTCTTCCGAAGTGTCCAGTGTACCAAATGGAATTCAAGAATTTAAGATTCGTTCTGCAGTTGAATATGTAAACCTCCCATGTTTGCCTGCAGACACATCGAGAGCATGCTTCTGCTCCAGCATCCTCTGCAACATATGCAGAGTGCAGTTCCAGCGTGTGGGAACAGCTTGAATGATCTCATGCTGGGGGAAGCCTGTGATCATATTAGCACCACTGTCTCTGAACACAAGCACCACTCTGTCATTGTTTAGATCCCAAAGATCCAGCATGTGAAGAAACACGGTTCAGCCCTGAAGCCTGGTTCGATCTGTTTTTGTTTCACCTTACTTCCGCTTTTATTTTGATATTCTGTTACCTAGCATTTTTGCTTCCTTTCTGCTGGTGATTAGGTAAGTGAGTGCGACTACTTAAGAGACCTGTCACTCTGCCAGATTGTTGCTTTCCACTCGCTGGGAACACTCCAGACTCTTCCTGCTTTTTGCTTCTTTTTTTGCCAGACCCTGATCCTGGGGGGACTCTGCTCCTGATCTACTGTTTGGCTGAGTATCTACCTATGAATTGACCTGCTTACTTTGATTTGGATCTTGCCTATATTGAATCCCAGCTCTGCATATATCTCGGTTCCTTGAGTCCTCGCTCACTCCGCCTATTTGGATTCTGATCTTCTGTGGGACTCTATGATCTCTAATCTCTGTCTTGGTTCATGTTATTCCCATGCTTGGGGCGACAGTACCGACTAGTGCTTGTGCTTCACTAAGTTACCTGCTTTCTCTGAGATTGTCTGTGATTCCAGTTTCGACCAACCGCACAGTGAACGCCGACTTTCGTGGTCGCCACCATTTTGTCTCCCAGTCACTCACCTGCACTCCTCCTCGGTCTCCAGCCATCTTCAGACGCCCTTTGAAACTGTAGGTCCCACCTGAAAACCACTCCTACTGCACTTGGCCTTCTCTGGTGTTGGCTCTGTCAAATACTGCCATGTTGGACTAGATTTCTCTCCCGTCAAGAGCAGCGTCACTGAACTCACATTCTGTTATAACAGTATTTTTTTAATGCTGGTCAGTTTTAGATTAGATTTATGATGAGAGATTTGCTAAGCCTGTTACCTGGTCCTCTTTAAATTGTGATTTACTGATCCTTGCAACAAACAATGGTCACATCAGTTTTACACAGTATTTTATAGACTGTTAATGATTAAGTGATTATTGATTATTAGGTGGTGTAGTCGTTAGCACTGTCGCCTCACAGCTAGAAGGACCCGGGTTTGATCCCCGGGTCGGCCGGGTGCCTTTCTGTGTGGAGTT
>JAUMHL010000005.1:818951-832325 GCA_032362345.1 Sandelia bainsii
CTCCCCCCCCCCCCCCCCCCCCCCCCCGTTATTCAGTGTCTCTTCTTCTTAGTTTATCAGCTGGAAGCATCACAGGAGTCTGTACATGGGTTTTAACCACCAACAAGCAGAGTTTAAAGTGTTAGTGGGTTTAATTTACACAGGTGTAGAAGATATGTACAAAAATCTGTTGATTCGTTTGACATTTTCAGATTTCTTCATTTTTATATAAAGGTACATTTGGCCCGTCTCCACTTCTGCAGTAACTAACTCTCTCTCACTCTTTCTCTCTCTTTCTCTTTCTCTGTCTCTCGCCCTGCAGCTCTGTTTAACCTGATCCCAGTAGGTCTGAGGGTTGTGGCCATCCAGGGAGTGAAGGCTGGACTCTACGTGGCCATGAACGCAGAGGGATTCCTCTACACATCAGTAAGAACATATCTCTGTTTACCTGTCCAGACATCTGGATTCTCCACATACAGGAGCTTAAAAGACTCAAGCTGCACACCGAGAACACACTGTACATCTGTGCTGGTGTGTGATAACAGTTCAGAAGAATGTGATATAAAAAGATATGTGAACAAACATACTTTGTTTCTGGATCAACTCTGATCAACAGTGGTTTGTTTTTGTCAGTTCACCTTTATACTTTTACACTTACACCAGTATTTTTTACTCAGAGTAAGAGAAAAACATGGACCTGGAAAAACTTCAGCAAGCAACAAGTTGGTAACTAAGCAAACTAACACTAACACATACTGTGTCACATTGCTGTCGCTTCACCTGCAGCTGGAGGGTTTTTACCGTGAAGCAGGGCTTTCACAAAGAAGCAGTTGAACAGCTTTGAGGCTTTTACTCTGCTGCAGCTGAACAGATTTTTACAGTGAAGCATGAAGAGAACTGTTGTCAAACTGTGATGCTAATGTTAATATTTTATTATTCATATCCGATCATTCAGACACTGGTAACCGTCACCATTTGTTGTTGATGTTCCTGTTCAAGCGTGGCATAAAAATCAAACCTGAAACACAAACAACAAGATGAGACCAGTGATGTCTTGCTGAAGGACACTTAGGCAGATTGTAGAGTTAAACTTTCTGGTACAGTACATGAAGAATTTCACTGAACATATCATGAGTGTAAGATTAAGTTACTTACAAAGCTTCTCATTAGCTTCTCGTGTGTGATCACAGAAATGATCTTATTTCATTTCTGTCACATTATCTGACAGGTCAAATTCTTACACTCTGAGAAAAGACCCTGCGTTTGTTTCATTTTAGGACCCAAACCTTATAAAAACAACACTGTGGACTGAATTACAATAGTCGAAGGTTGAAAACCAGGCTCTAAACAGATTTTCCCACTTGTTTGCATATTTTCTAACTTATAAAATAAATTAGCTCCTGTAGCTCATGTCGCTGGTCACAGCCAGGTGGAGCCCAGTGCTTCTCTACCATCGATTTTTAGAATAATAAATGAAAATAAAATATCATTATATGCACATGATGTCTCACTTTATGTCTTAAACTTCCACTACTTCATCTTTGGCTGTTTCTTGCAAATCCATACAGAGCTATCAGATGGATTTTACACTCTTTACACCTTATTTCTCATGTCTGTGTCCCACATTGCCTGCTGCCATTTGAGGTGATTTTGTTGCTTCCCAAGAAGTTTGCTTCGCTTCAGTGGGTCTTGTCCTTTACTCTTTTGCTTCTGTACCTTCTGTAGCAGGAGCACATTTCTGCTCATGGAGACAGAGTGTACAACAGTTTCTCCACCTCTTCCTCTGTGCAGTTACGTAAAAACCTTACAGCACGTTACTTTATCCCCCTCAGAGCTGAGCTCCTTCACAAAGACGGTGGAACGTAAAGTCACGGTGTGTGCTGGGAGGCCCCGCTGTCTAAACACTGCTTATCTGAAAGATCACGTCTTGTTGTGCGATGCAGGCTGTCTGCTCGGAAAAAAAAGTGTTTTCATCATCGATTCCCTGTTTCCTCAACTCTCCTGTTTTCCCCGTCATCTTCATCCTCCCCCTAAAGCTCCTTCTTTTTTCTCTCCTCTATTCTTTTTCCTCTTCCTCTTGTTTGTGTGTCATCGTCTGTTTGCAGTTCTTACTGTCTCCAAAATATAGTCACATTACAACATGATGTTTGCAGTGCATCATTTAAGGTTTTTGTAAAAGATGCATCCAAACACGAATCATAAGAAAACGTGTTAAATAAGAACATTTCTTTTTCTAGCACAGAGCTGATAACAAACCAGTGGAGCTTCTGTCTCTGGGCCAAGATCAGATCAGTGTTAAATGTTGGGGAAGGTTTTTGCATTGTGAGTCTTTGTTCTGCTCTGATTGGCTCCCTGCACCACCTGTTATATCCAGGGGGCAACACACACACACCATCACACACACCTGTTATATCTGGAGGGAGCTGCAATGTCTTAAACTGGGACGGTCCCAGCAGACTCAAACGTCTCCAAACTGTCCACATTTAACAACACTGACTTCGCAGGTTCTGTCTGATTCGGTGTCCTTGGGACACCTCCACATGTAGCCAGGAGGAACTGGGAATCAAACCACTGACAATGGGGTTTGTAGACAACTGCTGGTAGAGCACTGAGCTACTGCCGCCCTCATTGAATTTATTGTGTTTGTGTTTGACAGGATGTGTTCACAGCAGAGTGTAAGTTTAAGGAGTCGGTGTTTGAGAACTACTACGTCATCTACTCATCCACGCTGTACCGGCAGCACGAGTCGGGCCGGGCCTGGTTCCTGGGCCTCAACAAGGAGGGGATCATCATGAAGGGAAACCGGGTGAAGAAAACCAAACCGTGCTCACACTTTGTCCCCAGACCCATCGAAGGTGAGACACACACACACCTGCTTCCTCTGTCACATCAGGTCAGGATGTGGTTAGCTTAGCTTAGCACAAAGACTGGAAGCAGGGGGAAGTGTTAGCCTCGCTCCATCAGAACTGCAGGCCTGTCAGGAACTGATGAATACTGGGTTTTCTTTTAGATGATTTGCTTACATCAGTAAAAAGATGTAGACGTAGAAGAAGCTCATGTCCAGATAACATCTCAGATACATGTTGAACCTTAATTCAGAAACTTTCTTTTACATTAAGTAAAAGTAATAATTTCATTTAATTTAATATGTGGATTCATTTAAAAACTCTTATTGCCCCTGGTGAAAAGCCTCACAGCTCTTTTTGGCATTTGTGCAGCTTGTTTAGGTCATTTCACTTGTTTACAGTCTGTTTTTGGTTCTTTTTTGGTCATTGGTGTCGGTTCTGTGTTGTTTCAAACAATAAATACGAACAGTCACTTTGTACAGAGGTCCTGGCGTCTGATGTCTTGTGACCCAGGAAAAGACCCAGTACTCAGTCCACAAACTGTTTTTGAGAAGAGAACTGACTGAAGAGTAAAACAGTAGCTGAGTGTGAGCAATAAGATCCACTTATCAGGTGACGTCCTCCAACTTGGAGTCGAGTGTAAAAGTCACTTTGAAGATCAACTGATCACGTGACTGAATCAGATCCAGATCGACTTTCCATCCTCCATACTGCACGTTAGTTTAAAACCTCATTACACATTATTCAGTGAGGCGTTTTTCTGCAATAACATTAGGAATTAGTGTGAAATCTTTGAATGTCCATGAATGATTGAGATATAAATACCTATGTGTATAAATCTACAGACAGGGATGAAATAAGATGAAGAGGTTTATCTATCACTTAACTTGACCATGTGACTTGTAGCAGAGTGTCACATTCAGAGGTGAAGCCGTGATCTGGGAGCAGAGGTCGTCCTGCAGGTTCTTCCTCTGAGTTTCAGGACAAGGTGAAGCTCTAATATCACAGATGGAGGTTTAACAGGAAACGTGAAGCCACGTCTCTGCTTTCAGCCTCCTCCCCATTCTTCATTTAAAAATATCTTTCAACTATCACCTTCCTCCTGTCCCTCTGTCCATCCTCTTCCTCACCACAGCTCGTCCTTCAACGTAGTCCTCTACATCAGCCTGTAACTCTGTCCTCTTTCCTTTATGTTAGACACACCTGTACTTCCTTTACCTTCCTTTACCTCCACATATATCACATATCTGTATATATAAACAACGAGAGGAGTGGACCCAGACACGGGCTGTAACTCACAGAGTTTAGGCAAAAACAAAACCAGGCAGAGAAACCAGAACAGGATACTTATGGGCATCGCCTCCATCAAGGAGCCTCCTTGCTGTGACAAACACACTAAGAAACAAGAACAGCATTACTTTGATACCCCCCCGTGTGTGTCCACAGTTTCATGACAGGGTACCACTGTATATGTGCAGTGGAAAAAGAAGTACGTGTTACCAAAGTCGAGTCGAGCTGGGTGCCGACGTCCTTCTTGTTATGTGTTGCGTGCTTTTGATGGAGTTTCAGTTGATGCTGACAGTAAAGTTCGTCTTGTCATAAGGTGCAAAACTGTTAGAAACGTTTTTTAATGTGGTCTTAAACTTTTGAGACCCCTTTTAGAGCCCACTGTACCTTCACACACACGACTAGTCGTATTTATACAGTACATACGGTATTTCTGCATGATGTATTTGTATAGTACACACCTGCACAACGGTTCCCGCTCTCCTCTGTGCAGTTTGGCAGAACATCAGTGCACAGAATCTCCTACCAGCCAGTAGCTTATAGTTCATTATTGCAGACTTATTGTTCTTATGTTGTTGTTGTGATCAGTGTGATGTGGCAACTGCAACAACTGGGGTTAATAAAGTATTCTGCTCCTCCCCTCTCTCTCCCCCTCTCACCCCCCAGTGTGCATGTATAAGGAGCCGTCGCTGCACGAGCTTGAGGAGAAGCTGCTGAAATCCTCGCGGAGCCCGACGATGAACAGCGAGGAGCGGGCGAGGAGCCTGGAGCGGCAGCAGAGGCAGCCACAGCAGGATGCATCCACAGATCGGGAGGGGTCATAGCCTGCAGCGCCCCCTGCAGGAGGAGGAGGCGAACTCCCATTGTAACACTGCTCAACAACTACAACCACACCGACGACAACAACCGCCACGACGACGGTGACGACAACAAAAACAAAGAAAAAAAGAAGCTAAAAAAAAAACAAAAAATCTTCTTGCTCGTGAGAAATATTTTAATTCTACCGGGGGAGGGGAAAGGGGCGGGGCTTGTTTGAGAAAAAGCAGGACGTTGATGATGATGATGATTTACAATTTATGCAAAAAGCCCTGCTGAAACGGCGCCGGGAGGCTTGCACACCTACTCTTCATCACCACATCGTAATCATCATCATTTCTGTCACGTCGCTGACAACATGTTTTTGAGTCGAGCGGGCGCTCAGAACTCCAAAGCTTTAAGCCATGTAGAAACTTCACCTTTCTGTTTTTAATGAATGCACGAACTTTCGCACTTTCAGCACCGCGCTTCTTCTTCTTTGTCTTGTTCTGTCCAATCAGAAAGAATAATTTTGTGTTCTCCAGCTGCCACATTGTGTTTGGGTTTTTGTTTTGTGGGTTGGGAGGTTGTTGTGGGTTTTTGTTGCAGATAAAAGAGGTCAGTCCTATAATCTGGTTCATGTCGGTGATTCAGTACGAGCTTTTGTGAAAGTTTGTTCAGAGAGTTCACTACAGCAGGACACGTTTTTGTTCTCTTTCCTGATGAGCAGTTTCTCAGTCCTCCATCTCTTTTTAGACGGATTTCCTTCCTTTCTGACAGCCATTAGATTAGGTTCAACAATGAAGTCAGAGGTTCATCAAGCTAGAAAACAAGTTGTGATGATATTTGTAATTGACTTTCAATAATTATCTTCGCGAGACAGCAGAATATAAACGATGTATTACTTGTTTCAGCCCTGAGTAGTGTCTACAGGTTTGAGTCTTAGACTGCAAACCCACAGAAAACAAATCAACTCAGTCATCAGTTAGGCCTGTAGCCTGACAGGCAAAACTCAGGGCCAATATGCTCATAAGCAGATCTGTATAGCTGGGAGAACATGGTAAAAACTGAGTATGACCCACAGCAGTGTTTCAGTATCTGTATGTGAATGTCAGTTCATCCTGTAAGTTTAGACGTCAGTTTGCATCAGTGCAGGAAGTGAGTGTGAAAAGTGAGTCAACACTACAGCGGTGTATCCTCAGGCAGAGGGTGCATCTGCTGCCACGGCGTGTTACCCTCAAACAAACCCAAACACAAATCTGTTTTTGTAGGAAATAAAACCTACATAATCCACCTACATGGGTGGATACTGTGTTGGTGCAACATATATATTGAATGTACAACAGCGAGGTGGTTGTTTGACCCAGAGGGTTAAAAGTCCAGACCAGACCAGGTGACAGTCAAAAGTCTAATAACACTGTAATAACAAACTGGATGTTGTTCTGCTAGATTGGATATTTTGTCTGAAAGATGATCAGTGTCAGCACATCTGTCCTCATTATGTTCATAGAGAACATTCAGGTGTAATTACGTTCAGTCGTTTATAGCAGGCGGGGTCGTTTTAAAGGCTGTTTGGAGACGTTTTAGTGAGTAAATTAAAGTTACAGCCTGAAAATCCTCCTGCTTTGTTTAACTTTACCTTTTTGTGACAGTTTGTGTTCACGTGGTGAAACACAACTAAAGGACTTTACTTTCATGTCTGTGACCCACATTATCATTCTCAGTGTTTGTGCAGCTTGTTGCTGTGGAGCTGCTCGACCTGGTTTAACTCATTTACTCAGTTCGGTCAAGTGGTTTCCAACATGGGGTTTGGGCCCCTCGCGATGCTCACCAGATAAATCTGAGGGGTCATCCTGTGGGAGAGGAAAGAAGAAAGGTTCTGATTCACCGGTGTGTTGCCTCTGGGCTGGACTTTAACTTAGGTTTGCACATTTTTGGATAATTAAATCTTGTTAGAAACTGCTGCTGTCATCTGTGTGTGTCTGTATCTGAGGCTGCGAGAGACAGTTTGCTGCAGTAAAAGTTTCCCCTGAAATGTAGTGATGTGTTTAATAAGTAACATTAAATGGAAATACTCAAGTACAAAGAGCCCAGAATTACACTCAAGTTCAGTATTTGAGTAAAAGCACGTTGAGATAAAACTAAAACAGTGATGGATTTTGTCCATGTGAGATGTCTGGAAGAAGCTCAGTGTAAAAAGTGACGACCTGGAAACTGCTCAGCGGGAACGTGACGTTCACTGACACAAACCTCAGTCTCCGTGCTGCGTTCAGGGTCTGATCAGATGAAACCTTTAAAGTTTCACAGTGTTGGGAAGTTGCAGCAGGAATATTGTATGATGTGTTTTCCAATAGTGACCCCCGTCTCCCCCCCGGCAGCCGTTCGGGGGGGTCTGAATGATTTATGGAGACACTAAGAGCTGAGTTGTGTGACTGTGATCGGGCTGAACAGGACTGAACCGAGAGTCGACTCTGTTACTGAACACAACGGGATGATTTGTTTGGCCGTGCACGCTGAGCTCTGATTGGTGCATTTTTTTAAAAGGGGGGTGTCAGTTTTTAACATTTATATTTGAACATGTGAACAGTGCAGAGCTGGTTACTACATTTACTCAAGAGTTAAACTCAGGTGCAGTTTTTGTTCCACACTGAGTCTCTATAATCACACAGATCTTTGTCTTTAGTTTTTATTCACTACAAATATTCCTTTGTCACATTTTTCACCTTTGACAGTTTGCTTGTAATTTGCAGCACATTTACTTTTTATTTCTACCAACTAAAGGTTCAGTTTGTTTCACAGTAAGTGTTCAGAAATCAGGCTGTTGGAAGTTTTTCTCTCCTTGAATCTGTTCATGAATTAAACTGAACATGTTTGATTTATTTATGAGACACGTGTGGAACAAACCTGGACCCAACTCAAACCTTCATGTTAAAGTACACTGACTGAGTTAAAGTACATTTTAGAGCATGTACTTAGTACTAGTACCTGAGTAAAGAAGTTGAAGTGGTAGTTTGTGTACGTCTGCCTCCTCTGACAGCGTGTTCACATGTTGTCAGCTGTACAATCAAAGACAAAACAGTGATGAAAGTGATCTTTGATGATCAGATTTGAACAGGTTCTAACTCTGTATGAGTTAGAAGTTTACCAGACAAACGTGAATGTTGTTGTTCAGTAGGTATTTATCAGAACTCTGTGGGCCTGTAGATCATGGTGCATTAAACAAACCTGGGAATTCTTGGCGTCTAAGCTGCAGGAGAGACAGGTGATGCCACATGTTTCAAAGTGCAGATAATGTGCTCTGTGTGGGGCTCTCACACGTCTGTGGGACGTGAAACTGGACAAAGTGTGCAGGAGGAAATAATCTTATGTCGTAAATTTCGGTGACACAGGGTGAGGTCACTGCATCTAGAAACAGAAACCACAAAGCGCATGCAGATTTAATTCAGAGGAACATTTCTTGCACTTTTCACTGAAACATTTGGATCAAACTGTGTAAAACATGTTGTTCAGTCATTTGTGGCATCGCCGCCTTCTCCTCCTCGCAGACGCGTGTTTCGTGATGTGTTCACGTGTCGACTGATGGGAGGCTCTGGCAACACGTTTAACACTGCCCTGCTCTAAAGCACTGCCCTGAAAGCTGAACGCTGCATCACTCTGACCTCATCTGAACTTCATGATCACTGCATCTGAGAGCACCTGTCACAGTATCTGTAGGAAATGATCCCCAGAGAGAGATTTTACTGCTTTTATGTTTTAGTGTTCACATTTTCATAACTACTAGATTTTCTTCTGTTTGTCGTTTCAGTTCATTCCTATGAAACATTTACTTTATGCACTTTATGGGCTAAAACATGAAAGAACAGCAGTGTGGTTCTTTAACTGCACAGACATCAGGAAGAAGTTCAGACGTTCAGGTCAAGCTGCTGCACTGCCCCGTCCAACCTTCATCACATTTCCTCCTCTCGTACTGAAACCCTTTAGTCTTCTCTGTGACGTTACCGACCGAGTTTCCCTAAAAACATCCATCACTGCCTTCACTTTTCTCAACAGTAGCTTTACTAATCCTCAGTTTCCTCGTTGCTCATCACAGAAACGGATAATTCATTACTTGAATGAATGTCACAAATGTTCACGCTTGGATTTAAAGTCGCAGGAATCTGTGATGTGTTTTAGTGACATGTGAAATAAGTTGTATTTACATGTGCACATTAATAATTTAACAAAGTGATTATTGGTTGGCGCAGATTCACATGTGGGTGAAACAGTGTTGATGGTGTAAATTTCATTTCATTTTATTACTTAGCTGCTGATTCTAACTGTGTTAGTGCTAAACGACCACTGGATCGTTTAGTGTTTGAATGCAGCAGAGATGATTTTTGGGAAACTCTGACTCCTCCCACCAGCCGACACAGAAAACTCGTCACGTTCACACGCTCGGATCTGAAACGTTGAACTTTGCATGTGGAAAATATTTGTGGCCCCACAGCTGTGATGCATGCTCCATTAGCCAACACGACGCTGTTTCTGCCGCTGTTCTCAGCCTGTAAGTGACAAAGGAGAGGTGGGCGGGGTCACACAGGCTGACTCTTATTGGCTGCCTCAGACCAGGTGTTTGTCTTTTCTTGTTTGTGTTTTGTTGGCTGAACGTGGACGGATGGACTGAAGGACTGAACCAATCACAACCCACCGTACTGCCTCTGAGAAAGTCTTCCAGTCTGGGGTTTTGGGTTGGACCACGAGGATTGTAGAGACCAACAGAAACACTCTTTAGGTTCAAAGGGACGTTCAGCGTTTGTGAAATGGAAATGTTGTAACACGAGTGTCCTTTCTATCACTTATCGCTTCTGGACCTGCTGTAGTTTAATGAGGAGCTCGTAGAACCAGAACAACGTGAACAGAATCAGGCTGTAAAATCATTCTTCAAACATCTAATAACATCTAATGGATTAGATGAATTAAATCACATGGTGGAAAGTAACTAAGTCAATTTACTACAGTGTAGTGGTACATTTCTATGTTAGTTTTTATTTTATTTCACTATGTTTCATATAGAAATATTGTAATAACAATAATACATAAAAAAACATGACGTGGTTCAAATCAGCTCCACAAACATCATGAATGCATCAATAATTATCATCAAATATATCATAATGCATAATGAGTACTTTTACTTTTGGTAATGATACTTTTACTAAAGTAAATATCTGAGTACTTCTCCCACCGCTTTGTCTTTTAAAATCATTTACTCTTATCGTTTTAACATAAATTCCTTTTAAATTTGTTGTTATTCTGTACCTTTATTTTTTCTGGACCCTTCGGACAATTAGAACCAAATAAACACTGAAATGAAAACGTTACAAAAGTCGTTTGGAAAATAACAAATCTGAAAGTGTGACGTAAACAAAAATTTGAATTAAAAAGCGAACATTTTACATTAAAAAAATGAATAGAAGTCAGTGAAACATGATTTAATTAAACGTTAGTCTGATTTAAATTGACTTCAGTGTAGTAAACACATCAGCTGCTGCATGTTCACATTTGTAACCGTGTAAAAAACTCACAAGAGAAAAAGTTTGTGGACGTGCAGAACAAAACGAAACATTTGAGAAGAGAAAAAAAGAGAAAATGTGTGAGTTGATGATTTGAGAACAAATTTTATTGAAATATTTTCATTGAATTTTTTCTCACGCTGAGCTCAGAACAGCTTCGGTTTGAGTTTCTGAGAAGTGGGAAGGGTAGAAAGGACACTCTGCAGGTGAATCTGTGATTTAAGAGCGAACAACAGGTCGACTCAGAGGTTTTAAAATGATATGTGATGATCTGTTTCCTCTGTTGAAGCCTGAGAGTCGACCTGTTGACCTCCTGCTCTAACTTTCACCCTAAAGCAAAAGAAACTGTACGGAGCTGGAAGTTTGCAGCTCTGCCGACGTCTACCGGCGCAAAATGATGTCATTACTAAGCGACATACAGTACGCCCCCTGACTGTTTGTCAGCCCCCCCACAGTGATGAGGGGGCCAGAGGATGATGAAGTGAAGTTTCTGGATCTTTCTTTGTGTTTGCTGATGTTTGCACCTTTTCTGAGACACCTTCATGTAACACATCATATATTATACAAACGTCATCGCAAATACGCAGCAGGATGAAAAATCAATAAAAAAGAACAACAAGTAAAACATCAGCGTCTGTCTCATTTTTCATTGCTGTTGTTTCTGTCCCGGGGTCCTCGAACACATCATACACAGTGATGTTATAGATGAAACCGTCAAAAGGACAAGTTGTGATTTCTGTTCTGAGCTTCAGCTGATGATCACAAACACAAACAGAGACACAACAGATGTGAACGTCACACAAAGCTCCAGACTGTGGAGACGTAGACGAGGTGCTTCTTACAGATTAACAGTTTGACAAAGACAAACGGGTTAAGTGAACTGTGAAGACGACAGTGATGCATTAATTCAACCTGTGAGTTAATAAATGATTTTTAACCTGAGCCAACAGCACCGTGTGCAGACACCTCGTCTTTTCCTCGTCGTTCAGAAATGGAAAAAAACAGGTCTTTAAACACAACTGAATGAATCAACATGAACAAGGTGCAGAGAATGAAACGAGCTGCGACTGTGACAAAGACTTTTGTGGTTTGGTCCTGAGTGTTTCGTGGTTTCTGCTGCTGCTTTCTTAAAAGCTTCTATTAAAACACAGAGAGACGAGCTGAAAGCCCACAGAGCATCCGTCCACTCTGCTGCTGCGTGAATTCACTCAGCAGCTTCATCAAACTTTAACAAGCACAGACACAATAACACAACTGTGCTGCTGCAAAACGATGCTAAACCCAGAAGCTACAGCACAACGGCAAGAAGACGCATGTAGAAAATGTACAAATGTAACTTTCAGTCAGGAACAAGTCAGCATCTGAGGCTTCGTCTCTGCAGCTGCTTCACAGTTTAAAGCACCAAGTGAGACCTGGTCTGAACGGCTCCGAGCAGGAAATCAAACATTCTCACAGGGATCAGGGCAATTTATCGGTTTTTAAAAGTGAGGAAATGACTCCTGTCTCTACCAGACAGTGAGCTGTGTTCAAAGTCTGTGGGATGTTTCTAACACTTGATGACACTGAACTCACTGGAAAAAAAAGACAAACAAGAACAAAACATGTTCACAGTTGTTGCTACTTTTGTCACAGACACACAAACACTGGATGCTCTGAACCTGATCCTCTGAATATCACGACATCGGTGAGGACTTCATTCTGCTTCTCATTCACACACTGATGAGGGCGGATATTTAGTGAACAAACACTGAGTTAACCTGAACGCACCACAGTGGAAAACAGCCTCAGACAATAGTGTCCACATACTTTTGGGCCTGTGGTTCATCGAACCTGCTGATTTAGCTGCTCAGCACTGACAACATCAGTCACAGTCAAACTGAGAAGTGTTTGATTTCTACCTGCCAGGTGTTTTCAGTCTGTTGTTACACACTGACGCCACCAGGTGGAGACATTACATCAACAATGAGGTTTTAGACCCGTGACTGTGCAACCAGTAAGTAATCCGGTCATTTGTAATCAGATTACAATTTAAAATGAGATGTAATTTTCTTCTCCACGTACGTAACTCAGGTTGTGAAACGTTTGTTGTGGAGAAGAAGTAAAAACTGGTAAAACTCAAAAGTATAAAGTACAAGTACTTTCCTGTCCTCGTCTGGCTGATGTTTGACTGTTGCAGCAGAATAAAAAGGAAAAGATGTTGAAGAGAAACCACAGACGGACGAGCTTAAAGGTCACAGTGTGTTACAGAGTATACGTAGTATTCTCGTACTCACTCACTACATTTCAGAGGAAAACCTTGTAAACGTGCAGTAAAAGTACAGTATTCAAGTAAAAAAGTACAGTATTCAAGTAAAAAAGTACAGTATTCTAGTATTCAAGTTAAAAAGTACAGTATTCAAGTAAAAAAGTACAGTATTCTAGTTAAAAAGTACAGTATTCAAGTAAAAAAGTACAGTATTCGCCTCTGAAATGTAGTGAAATCGAAGTAGTAGAGAATGATCACAAGTATCTGTATAATAATAATAAGAGTACTTTTACTGTACATTCAGCTGATATGTAAGTATCTGAGTACAGTTACTTCTGACTCACTGATCACTGGATCAGGTCTGAGGATCAGGTTTAAGGATCAGGTCTGAGGATCAGGTTTAAGGATCAGGTCTGAGGATCAGGTTTAAGGATCAGGTCTGAGGCCTGCTGGTTGGGTAATCACAGACTGGTGTCGTAACGGTGTCTGAGGAGGAGGAGGAGCAAAGTTAACCGGAAAAACTTCTACTTCCTACACACACAGAGACACACAGAGAGACACACACACACACAGAGAGACACACAGAGACACACAGAGAGACACACACACACACAGAGAGACACACAGAGAGACACACACACACACAGAGAGACACACAGAGAGACACACA
>JAUMHL010000005.1:832425-843972 GCA_032362345.1 Sandelia bainsii
ACACACAGAGAGACACACAGAGAGACACACAAACACACAGAGAGACACACAGAGAGACACACACACACACAGAGAGACACACAGAGAGACACACAAACACACAGAGAGACACACAGAGAGACACACAGAGACTCACACACACACACACACACACACACAGAGACACACAAACACCTGCTTCAACTTTTCTCTTTCTGTCGCAGACTTTCTCTCCGGGCTCCGTCCAGAGTCCGAGTCCAGCTGTCAGCAGCCGTCTGTCGGACTCTCGGTTCTGCGTCGCTTCCTGTACCGGATCGTCGTTCATTAGTTCATGAACACGTGCTTTTAATGAAACCGGGACCGGTCCGGGGCTCCGCCGTCGCTCCTGGAGACTTACAACCGTGATCGCGCCCTGACGCTGGACCGTTAATCACCGGAGCCCCGCTGCTGACGGGGGGGGTGTGAGACTCAGCAGTAAACACACACAACCCCCCTCCCCCCCGAGCTCGATGAGGTCCTGGACCCGCCCCGCTCCCGCCCTTCGAGACCCGCAGCTGTACGAGCCCGACTGGTTCATCCCGTCCGGACAGACAGGAGGAGACCGTCCCGACCCGCTATCAATGTAAGTCCACCTCCTGCTTTCTTTCCGCTTCTAAATTCATGATTTTCTTAATGGAGTCTGGCACTTTCCCGGGTTCTTGTTCTGTTAACGGTAAACGAAGAGACAACTGGAGGCAGTTCTGTGGTTTCTCTCAGTAAAAGTCTCTTAGAGAGAGGAAACAACCCGGGGACTGAAGATCTTCTGCGTCTTATCCAAGAATAGACCCGTGTTTGCTGCTCGCTCGTAGTTACGACCCTGCGTGCGGATCTTCCTTTAGAAATCTCTCATTTTATACTTTTGTCGGTTCTTCTGATCAGTACATTCGAGGTGACAGCACATGTTAACATTAATATCAACAACAAGACTGGAATCTACATTTCGGGGTAAAAACTCTACACTGTGCTGCTACCAAATCAGACATTTCGATATTTTGATTGGTTGGTTTATTTGTATTATTGTGTCATACATTTTTTAAAAGCCTCCAGCATTAAGCAGCCAGATCAGTTACACCACCACAGCTACTGCCTCCTTTTCTAGGCATTAAATACTAATTAGCTTCTTTTCATCCGGTAAAGAGAGTCATTAAAGTTTAGATTTGTTAGGGAACACTGCTCCATAATTAATGTGCCAAATTTGAAATAAGACTTTAAACATTTGTGAACTATCTTATCATTTGTCAAATGTTTTGACAAAATATTTTAAACCTTAAAGTTTATGTTTAATTTAGGGTTTATATTTTATTCACTGATATAAAGTTATATGACTTTTAGGTTTAAAAGTGCAAATACACGTTATAATGCATCTTCTGCCCATATTTGAGCTCCTGTGTCAGAGTGGGATGGGGAGAAGGGGGCCCCCCTTCAGTTGGAGTTGGAGAAAATTCTGCTGCAGACCCGGACAGTTTGTGAAAAACCGTAAACAGATAAACATTAATTTAATTTTCCTTAATGGCCGAAAAAACAATTTCTGAGAAACATATCAGCTAATGTACAAACACTCGAACTAGTGCTGGCTGTGAGGGGAGGGGGTGGGACGTTTGGTGTACTTAGTGGGTGTAGGACCACAAAACAAATGGTCAGTTATGGATTTGCCAGACGGCTAAAGCATTTAAGAAAACCTGGTTTCACCTCAAGCTTTGAGCCTCTGATTATAAGATGGACACAACTTCACAATGGTAGATATGTAACATCAGAACCTGGAAGGCATCATACAACCCCTTCAGGGTCACTTTGAAGTGGACCCTTTTTAAATGGGAGTCTGGGGTAAGATGTTCTCCGTGAGGGGGAGGGAAGACTGCTGGCAGAGTTAAGTGAAATTGATCCAGTGTGATAATCAGATTATTGTCAATCAGATCAGTTTGGGGACTCTGCAGTGATCTGCAGAAACACAGCCGAGCACAGCAGTTCACCTGCATCATCATCATCATCATCATCATCATCAGACAGCTGCAGTTAATTAATGCAGGAGAAACCAGCTGAAGGAACATTGCAGTTCTCCAACAATAATGATCATTTGTCTATTTTTAATTAAAACCTGAAATTAAAATGGAGCCTCGTCATCATCATCATCAAAGGTCTGCTCTGAATGAACGAACACAGGAAACTCTGGTTGACAGAGCTTTACCGAGTTACTCGCAGATGATCACAGAGAAAAGGTTTCAAAGAACTAAATACTTCAAACAGAAATGTTTTCTAGTAACATTTACTACAGTTACTGCATTGTGGTTGTACAGTTTACACGCGTCTCATATTCTAATAAGTTTATCCATGAGTCCAAGCAGATGTTGAAATTCCTTCCCTGCATTTGTGAGATAGATCACTGATGAGAACGGGACATACATGAGGTCACGGTGACCTTTGACCTTTCACCACTAAAATCTAATCAGTTCATCTTTGACCCCAAGTGACAATTTGTGCCAAATTTGAAGAAATTCCTTCAAGGCTTTCCTGAGACATCACATTCACAACAAGAACTGGATGAACATGAGGTGACTGTGAGCTCGACCTTTGACCTTAGGCACCAAAATCTAATCAATTCAGTACTGAGTCACATTTGTCTTATTCATAAAAACGTGCAGAGAGTTTCTCAGGGGCAGGAGCTCAAAGTTAAGAAGGGGCATCGATCAGTACGGACCCAAACCCCCCACCCCCCCGTCAGTTTTATTATGTCGGAGCTATGGTTGAAAAAGTAAAATGTTTAAATTGATTCATGCAGAGAAAAGAGGTCGTCGTGGAAAATGTGGACGAGAAGAGAAAAATACAAATGTGTGAACACTTTGTGTCACATCCGTCTACATGAACCACCTGAAAATATAGCGTCACACTAGCAGCAGCAGAAAACTGTTAAATGAAGTAGACGACACGTCTGAGCAGTGACAGGAAACCTGAACAGTTAAAGCAGTTTTACAGTAAAGTTCACAGAGAAACACGTTCACGTCTTTTAATTTCTGAAGTTAAATTATGAGTGAAGACAAACACTGCAGGACGTCTGACAGATGTAAACGACAATGCTTCACACTGTGAGAGCAGGAAATGTGAGGCTGAAAATAACTACCCACAATTCTCTGCGGTGAGGCTGAGCAGGATGAATGTGCGCTCGTTGTTATCTCCATATGTGTGGTTAATACACGTACACACAGAGGAGGGTTTTTCCAGCTGTGGTTTATAGAGTCTTTGAGTTTTTGGCCTCACATTCAAAGGTCTGTTTGAGGGTTCGGACTAGGTTTTAGCTTCAGGGTCAGAGTTGGAGTTAGACACTTAGCTGTGATGGTTGAGCTGGTGGTAGTGGGGGGGTCCCAGTATAATACTGTTGAGTCGACATTTCGTTATCAAGCTTTGTCTGTTCAGAAGAAAACAAACAAGCCGGCGGAAAGTCTCTAGTTCCTTTTGACACAGCAGCAAACGTGACATTTAAGAAAAAAGACAAGACAAGAAACGTAAATCTCTAAAGATTTGTCATTTGCCCTTTTATTTAAAACCACTTACAAGCGAGGGACACACAGGAGCAACTCTGGTTCAGTGAGAACTGATCTACTCATCCTGCTGTAACTGCTGAACCACAGCCATCCATAAGTAGGTGGAGGTGACTGGTTACCCGCCAACAAGAAGCTGACTTCCTCCTAACTCTTTCACACTGTTGTAGAGATTCTACCTGGAGAACGACTCCTGTCAGTAAAACTCCACAGAGCCACGTCTGCAGCAAAACTCTGCAATAATCTCACCTTAAGCTGCTGTAAAAAGGGCTTAGCGGCTGCTCCCAGCTGCACACAGACATCTGTGTGTGTGTGTGTGATGGATGGTGCTGTGCAGCAGCTCTGGTTCTGGATGTCCCTCCTGGGATCCACTAGCTCTGCCTGATCGTCCACCGTGACACATTCTCTTCCCACCTCTCTCTCTTCATCTCTTTCTTCTCCTTCCTCACTCTCTGCTTCAACTCAGACACAGAGAAGTTTTTTAGTTTTACCTCAGATTTAATCAGAAAAAATGAAGCTGCAGATGCTGTAGGTTCATTTTAAAGAGCATGAGTTAAATTTATAATTGTACGTCTTGGTTATTTGCAGTAAGTGAACATGTCACCACAAACAGGAAATAAATACATGAACTAGGACGGATGAGGAATCAGCACAGATGGGGGGGTGGAATAGTTTTGATCTAAACGTCTGCAGGATGAGGTCGGGCTGATGTGTTTGTGTGTTACTCAGAATCACACATTGATCCATAAAATCATTGAACACACTGAAAATAAACGTCAAACGTTTGATTCTCGTCCGTCACATGAGCCGTTTTTTACATGAGGAGATTCATCAGATGGAGAGAAGAACAGGGAGGAGGCAACGTGGGTGAAGGTCATTATGATGCATCCGTCTCCTATAACGACCAGATTAATCCTTCCACCTTCACTGGTTTCACTCTGCAGCTGCAGCAGATTTATGGGAATTATTGACCATTAGAATATGAGTCTGGACTCATGTAAACTGTGACATACGACCACTATGTGGCAGCTCTAGTTACACTTCATTGTCTTTACCAAGTTTTCTGCTAACTAACAAATCACACTGCAGCATGTTTCTGAACTGAACCTGTAATTGAATCTGTTCTGTGTGATCAGAACATTTTTGCTGAATCAATATTCACATTTTCCTCAGTAATTGTTTATAATTCCAGAAACTATCAGGTATCAGTTTATCAGTCAGGTGTCAATGTGAAGAAAATGTTCTGAATTTTAATGTGATGAGTCAGATTTACTTCTGGATCTAAAACATTAATGAAGGATTAAACACTGAAAACATTCTGGATTCTATTTGTATTATGTCCTTTTAATTCTTCTTTAACAAATCAGTAAACTGCTATCACTGCTGAGTGTAAAATCCACCACTTACATGTCCAACATCCTACTGTAGAATGACTGAAAAGATGATTGTGCTTTCAAATGAGGTGCAACACTTTATTTTATTGCAGTGAAACATGTTTTCCACACAGTTACATCCTGTTTTGTGGCTGTGATATATATTTTGTCCCTGGACAAGACACTGAAACTCGAACCCTTGGCGCCTTAAATGTCGCTGCCTGTCCATAAGAATTCCCCCATGGGGATTAATAAAGCTTATGAAAATCCAAAATAAAAAATATATGTAAAGTATTATTCTAACAGTGCAAACCTGCTGGTTGTGGTGCATGTAGTTGATGCATCAGAAGACGTGTTATTAAAAACTAGAAACACCAACTCATGGTTTTGTGCCTCCACCAATCAATCAATCAACTTGCAGGTAAAGAAAGAAGAAATGTGGTAGAATTCAGAAAAAAAAAAAAAAATCACAAATACAAATGAGCATTGAGCTCAGACATTAAGTAGCTCAGTTTGTGCACATTTTCTCACTTTTCTGTATTTAAAATCTCCTTATTATCTTTATATTATCAAAACAGAACATTAACAGTCTTTCGTGTGTCTGCAGGGCGTCCTTCTTCTCCACCCTCATCTTCCTTGTCACCTTGGCAGTCGGGGTTCCACCAGCCATCAGTCAGTCCAGTGAGCCGACAGGTACGTGAAGGCTGTGACAGCCGGGTTGTGGTCTGAGCTCATTAGACGACACAAATCAATGACACCACAAAGTTCAGTTTAACAACTGACTGTTGCAGAAAGACTCCAACACTCAGTTTAACCTGAACCTGGCACCGTCTGGTTTTAGTAGAAACTTGTGTAAATGTTACAGGAGCTGAAAACTGCTGCATGAATCCATCAGTGTCTGGATTTATTTTTGAGGTGAGGGGAATTAAAAATATGAAATATGATCCTAATGCTACTTTTATTTAACCTTCCACACTGCAGAGGGAAAAGAAAGAAAAATCTTTCTTCATGTTGTGCAACTCTGCACAAGCGGGGTTAATTAAAAGCTGAAGCTCTCGTCCCGTGGGACGGTGAATGGATGGTTCCAGAGAGAGGAGGGTCATTTGTAAGACTGTCTGAGTGTAGAGGGGTGTAGGAGGGGGAGGTTCGTGGGAGGTTGGTGTGGAGGAGGATGGAAGGATGTTAAACGAGCAGAGGGACAGATACTGTAGGGGGTAGATGGATGGAGCTGATGGGATGAAATGAGATGAAACTAGACAGAATCCTGTGGGGATCTGGGTTATTACACCAACAAACTGCTGTAATACTGTTCATGTTAAGATGTTTAATGTCCCGTAACGTCCCAGTTTGTTGTCCGACCGCCCCCTGAGACAGCCTGTCCCAACGTGGTCCAAAAGAAGTTCCACCAACACACAGACGTCTTCACGGGGCGTTAAAATGTGTCGTTACCATCATCAACAGGACACTTCAGAGGTTAATGTAAACCTGCATATAATGTTTCTTCTGATCTAACCTGAATCCTGACTTATCCCAGAGCTCTGAGAGACACCGGGGGGACATGGAAAAAACTACTAAAGTGGAAGCTAATTAAATCTAAAGATCATTTTATGACAGTGACTTTGTAGTAGATTGTAGTACTACTAGTAGTTTAATATTAATACAACAATGAACAATCCTCCCCATAGAAACACACTGATGGTAAAATGGAACATTATGTTGCTCATTGATTAACAACTGGAAATCACTGTTTTCTGCTCGTTGCACTTTGCTCCAGCGTCCGATGAGCAGCCAACTACAAACCACAGATGGTCCTCGTCGTAGGTGTGTGAGGAAAACAGCAGCAACACAAACATTATAGAACATGAATGTTCATCCAAATGTGCACCCAAGTAAAACATGGAAACATTATTCTGATAAGTAAGTAATGGTAAGAAGTCACAGACTGAAGTCATGTCCCAGAGGACCATTGGTGGACAAAGACACCATGTGACTGCCTGTTTACAACCATTCACATTCGTTTCCATGTGCACGTGTGTATCCTACATCCACTAGTGATTTTAAGTGATTTTCATTGTTACTGTTTGTTTTTCTCTGTCCAGCCAGGATGGAGAAGACGAGTGGTTTGGATCAAGGACCATTGTTTGCTGGGTTTACGTTGAGACGATGCCATGCACGTGTATTTTCGAGTTCTGGAAAAGTCCTACAGATATAAAACCTTCATGGTTTATACAGTCATGAACCATGAACCATAGTTTAGCAGTAATCATGTTTGCAGTCAGTGTCTTAACACCTTAACATTGAGGTCTGTGCAGAACAAAACCAAATGTCCTGTAAATAAATTTCACCTATAGACTAAAACTACAAAACAGAACATAAGAAATAAGGTCCACAGTCCAAACGGTAACGGTAACACTCGTTACTGGATTCTAATTATTGATTATTATTATTATTATTTTTCTTTCTCAGCGTCTCATATTTGTAACATCCAACACTCACTCGCTGTGTTTGTGTGGAGCAGCTAAAACCTGCATGAGAACAAAAGACCTGCAGCAGCGTGTTACAGATGGATGGGTAATGTGTGTGTTGGGAGATGGAGGGGTGGGGTGGTGTTCCTGCTGGGGGGTGGATGGAGGGATGAGACTGGTATTAGTTTAGATGGATGGATGGATAGTGTGGAGGAAGGAGGAGGTGGATGGATGTTGGAGAATGTTTTAATAGAAAGACTAATACTCCAGCAGATAAAACCTGACAGGTCAATTACCAACACACACACCCAGACCCACTCTGTACAGCAGGTGGAGAGAGCCTCCATTAATCCAGCGCTCAGTGTTCAGGATCCTGAAAACCAGCGGCAGCAGTCCCACACTGTAGGAACTGATGAATTTCACTTTGACTTTACAGTTGACTTTCTTCACACGATTCAGAGCTTTTGTAGCAGAGATTTTCTTTATAGTCACAGAGCTGCAGGAATAATTATTTTCACTATGGATTCATTTTTCACCATATATCACAGCTGGTATCAGCACATCCCTACATGTAAGAGAAGAACATCATTTCCTCAGGTTTATTTATGAAGATTCTTCTTTTACTTATCAGACGTGTTCCATGTTCTGACTTCAGGTCCCAAAACTAAACCCAGTCTTCCTCATTCAGAACCATCCCCATTTCCAAGTTCAGTGCCTTCATATTGAATGTTTTGTCCAACCAGCAGTCAAAGAAAAGTTTATGTCAGTACTAGTGTTAGACCTTAAATGGATTCTAGGAGTCTATGGTTCTGTACGTCCTTCAAGGGGTGCTGGTGTTCTTAATAGTTCTTGAAGAGGTTCTAGACGTACCTTTAGAACTAATGGTTTCAATCTCTTACATGGAGGGTGTTTACAGAGCCATTGTTTAAGAGAACATCTGGTTAAGGTTTTCTTTAAAGAAGGTCTAGATTCTTATCAAAGGTAGTTTCAATGGTCCTGGGGGGTCAGAGGGTTCCTTAAGTGGTTTCTATGACTGATGATCTTTAATTGGTTTTAAGCAGAGCTTTGTGTATTTTCTTTTCAATTCTTTCATTAGTTTTATCATTAGTTCTATCTACCTCATTTGACATGTTTACAGTAATCGCTTGCACACAAGCATTTGCACTTCCAGATGCTATTTATTGCACATGCACATACAGCACACACTTACCTGCACCTTATTGTTGTTATAATTATGTTGTTTTTATTGGTGCCTGCCATTGAAAAGGAATAGGAGGCAATGTATTGCGTGGCGAAGTCCATCTGTCACCTGATTATGGTCGTTCCAGATAACAGCGTCTGTGGCATTTATTAAAATGAAACCTGTCATATTGTTGATGGTTGTGAGTATCACACCTGTGGCTCTCTCTCTGTCACAGTCGTGGGTTTGACTGAATGAAGCCACGACACACATTCATTTAAAAGTGACCAAAGTCTGAAGGACAGAAAGTCGTCACTTTAACAGACTGATGAAGGCAGCAGGGTTTCATGTCCAAAGTCTGGAAAAGCCTTTAGACAGTGGCTGGATATGCCTCATCAGCCTTTGATTGCTTCTCCTCTACCTCTCCCGTGGGAGTTTTGCAGATCTTGTTAGTACTGATGCCTCCTTATCTGCTGCTCTGTATTGAAGTGTCTACCACGGATGTTTCTGGGAACATAATCTATTTGCCTTTTATGCTTTGCCTTCAAAATAAGGAATATTTTACTGAAAATAAGGAATATTTTCAAGGCATTTCACCTTTATTTGATTTTGTAAGTAAGTATAACAGAATTGAACTGCAGGACTTTGTGGTTAAATCATGTCACTGTTATGCAGATGATACTGAAATGTACATCCCTCCCCCACATGACTGCCTAAATACAATTAAATGATTGGATTGATGGATTTTCTTTAGCTATATAACAAACGTCCGTCTCTTTCATGTCAGTCCTCACTCTAAGGTGAAAGGAAAACCTTTGTCTCCTCTCCTCCTCCCAAATACAGGTTTCTCTATGGACACTACACTACTGTAACGAACCACTTAACCAAATTTAACAAGTCAGTGGCACAAAATGCTGCTGCAAAGCTTTTGACCAGGTCTATAAAGAGGTTTTTGTTTTTCTCTTTCGTAGATGTAATTCGGGGCTCAGGATTCAGAGGCATTTTACGTGAGGACTAGAGAATGATGTGATTGTCAGAGGGTCCTGTAGATTAAATTACCTGCAGAGCCAAGTAGTAGGTGAAATCATAATTTAACATCACTCGGGCTTCCATATGGATGCTCACCCAACTTTTGGCACATTTATAAATACATTTAAGATCAGTGGGATCGAGACTCCTGCAGCCTTACATCACCAGTAGGTCTCTGAGGTCCGGTCGGGCTTGATGGTCTCTAGTCCTTGAGCACTAACACTTAATTCGGTCTTTGGATCAAAACAGACAGTTTTAAAAATAGCTCTTGTAAAATGTTTTTGTTCAGATTTATTTACTTAAGTTTCTGTGTATTTTATGTCTGTGTTTCCTTTTGTCTTTTACTACGTGACATCTAATAATCAGAACTGATAAATCAGACGTTTGTGTGAGTTTTCCCACTCTGACAAAAATAAGCTGCTTGAGTGCTGGGATATTTTGAGCGTCAGGGTCAGAAAACAGATCTTTGGCTTCTGTTCAAAAATATCAGCAGTCTATCTGCATCGCTGTCTGTTTAGATGTTTTTATATCAAATATCTTTAATTTTATATCAAATAATAAAAGCAGTAGAAGCAGCGTAATCTCACCTTAAGTTTGGCCTTCTCTCCCTGACTCATGGTTTTTCTGTGTTGATTGTGCAGCTCAGATAAGTTTGAAGGGAGTTGCTGCCCTCTGTGCTGGAATCCTTTACTGAGAAGGAAGTAATGATGTTGTTCTTTTAACAAGGCCAGTTAACGATGACACCCACTAAGCTCTGTTTGATTCTCACATAAAAACTCTAAATCACAGCTGGACAAACAGCCTGAAGCAGAACCACAGAGAGAGAGAGAGAGACACACCTCTGCTCTTCTTCCTCTTCGCTCTAAAGCCATAAAATAACTTGATCACAGCAGCCAGGTTTTTCTGCTTGTTCAACCTCTTCCTCAGTCCAGGTCAAGTTATCAGATCTAAAGCTCTAAATCGTACAATGAATTCAAATCATCCATAAAACAGAGCAAAAAACACTTATATGCACGTTTACAGCACCGACCCTCAGAAATGAGGTAAAACCTCTGAACACCTGACAAGATGAAAAACATGAAAGTGTCACTGATTCATTTACAATATGTTGATCTGCATGACTTTCATGACAAGAAACATGTCATCATTCCACACATCATTTCCCTCAGTCGTCCAGCTACAGAAGCACAGAATTCAAATCAGTTTTGTGGGTTTAAAGGTTATTAGGAAGCTCACAAACAGTTTTCCAGTGGCTCGATGCAGCATCTGCTATTTCAAAAGCTGAAAGCTGGCAAACGAGTACGATTGAGGGGGAACACTTATCAAACCAAACACAAAACAAAACTCTCAAAAACATTCATTCTCCAGTTTTTCTGTTTTTCTTTGTCATCTATGCAGATTTGGGCCTTTTGTCACCAAGACAATAAACTCATGCTTTTATTTGCAAACCTTTTATGCACCTCATGTTGTCCAAGACTTAATTTGCAAAGTTTCCTCTTGCTGTCCCACCTCATGAAATGAGAGTAACATCTGTCTGTGACATCGAGCCCACAGCACAAAGCCAAAGCACAGAGCTGAGATGATGAAACACAACATGTGGTTTTCAGCGGTGTTTGTTGAACGGTCGCACACCTCCCACAGTTTTCTAACGGTCAGAACCGGGTCGGCCAGTTCTTGTAACTGCTGTGACCTGGAAATCTGCCCAGGTCTCAGACCCTGAGTCACTGTGGCCGGTCGGCTGTGCAGAAATGAGACGCTCTCTTTTCAGTCTTTACTCAACTTTTTCGCCATAAATGGACATCTTGGACATCTCTAATCAAAACTTTACTTTTACTTTACTTTACTTTACTTTACTTGGCAGACGCTTTTATTCAAAGCAACTTACAAGGGGAAGACACAAGCAATTACCATTCGGGTTCTGTAAATTATGAGTTACTACAAACTAAGAG